>OY759275.1:33264012-33311512 GCA_963662155.1 Lamellibrachia columna | reverse complement strand
TAGCTGATATATAACCTTCCTACGATGCGTGTATATAGTATTCTAAATGTGGCCTGTGCGTGTGTGTATGCGTGCGTGCGTGCGTGCGTGTGTGTGTGTGTGTGTGTGCGTGTGCGTGTGCGTGTATACAATTAAACTCAAGACAATACAACTCTGGTTTAATTGTTTAATTGTTTCGTATCCACACATTTTATTGCGGCATTTTCTCGATTACATGAATACGTCATGTCGACGACCACATCACCCCATAACGTGCAACCAAAACACTAACACCCCTTTCGGTTACAAACCAATGTGTGACAGCTCTGGTCTAACTGTACCTGTTCCAAATAAATATTGATGTTAGATGCTTACTGCGAAAAACATTTATCCTTCGTGTTTTACCACCACCAAGTTATTGGGTATAATATCGACAGCGAACACAGTCTTGTGGAGTTACCTAATTTCAAGCAAATATGCCCTGAACTTTTTCCAAAAGAACATTTCTTTCTGACCAGTTACAAGGGACAGAACCATCCACCGCCCGGAAACCGACAGACTTTGACGAACAGATACATGTAGGTGGACCTCGGAGGCTGACCGCGGTCAGTGGCCGCGATGACCATGTAGTAGAAGCGAGACACGGGTGTTCCGCGCGGAGACACAACACCCGTTCGCTCGTCGATGACGAAGGCTTCAGGGTCGACGGTGACTTTGAATAAGGAGTAGCGGACGTCGGCGTTGTCTCCGTCGTCGGCATCGCTCGCCTCGGCTCGATAGACGGACTCGCCGTTGAGGAAGTCGGACGTAGTCAGAAAGACCGTCGTGAACTTGTTGCCGCCAAACACCGGACTGTGGTCGTTAATGTCCGTCACTATGACCACTATCTTGGCCTTCGACGACTTGACCGGAGTGCCTGTAATAAATGCCGCCATACTTGCACAAACCAACACACTTTGAAATCATGATCTAACACATCACATCACACTGATTACACAAATTTAGAAACAGACATGCACGAAAAGTAAACATTGCTGCTCGAGATTATTCAGCCGCGCATTACGTTTCTAGGAACATTATATTTAATGTGTCGAAAAAGAAATTATTATCATGAGTTTCAATGTGTGGGTACTAAAGGGTTTTATCAAACAAGATTTTGCTATAGATTCGGGCCCATGAAAATGAAAGGACGATTACTGTTTTTAAAGGGAGATGACATGTGTCGTTGTTATCAGTGCGGTGTGTGACTCTAACCACATACCATTGTCGGTAGCCCAGACTTCCAGCCGGACTTCTCTCACGCTCTCTCGGTCGAGCGGCTTGACGAGGTCGACTTGCCCTGTTCTCGCGTTGATGGAGAAATGGTCGTCAGCGCCACTCGACAGTGAGTACGTGATTGTGTCGTTATCACCGTCAGAGGCCGCCACCTGGGATGGTGAGACGAGACGGCAATAATGGAAAAGGTGTCATCTTTAATTTGATTTTCCCAAATATTACAATATATGTTACTATTAAATATGTTGCTAATTAACGATGTCACTGGCCGTATGCTTAACAGTTCACACGCACGCACGCACGCACGCACGCACGCACGCACGCACACGGACTTATTAGCTGCAATTACCTCGATTATGTTGTCTCTCGTCGTCTCCTCGGACACAGTCGCTTGGAAGACGGCGCCGCCGTGAAACTGCGGAGAGAACGCGTTAGAATCAAGCACGACTACGGAGACGGTGGCGGACGCCGAGAGGACGTTGTCGCCGTTAATGCCGCCGTCAGACACCGCAATGACCAACTCGTAGTGCGGCGTCGTCTCGCGGTCGAGATGGCCAGACAACACCAGCTCACCTACACAAACAAAACTTAACGTATTCAGCGTTGTTAAACTGCTTTCATATTCTAATAATTTTTCATTTATTAAAAATAACCAATAGCTCGCCTTTATCGACAATTACCTCAAACGACGATGATGGCGACGATTTTTATTTATCCAGTACATTGGTTTTTAGCAGATGATGTCATCATCTTTTAGAACAAAGCATGTGATCATCAGCAATGCTGTCGCCTGATGCATATCCTAAAACAGCACGTGGTTGAACGAACGAATAAAGACTTCTCGGGAAGGTAGAGATGTGGCAAAGAGAACATCGATAAGGCGACCATGAAGAAGACAGGAACGTTGTGTAAAAATGCGGCACTAATACATTAGATGGAGAAGAGTGGTATCCTGTAAAAAGATGCCGTACGAAACCAGCCGAACTCCACCACATTAAAATATCCAAATCACCTCGACCCACTCCTACCTGACGAATTCATTGAGAACGCGTTGTTGGTATTCCCTGACAAGATTTTGAAAGTAAGGACGGAGCTATCAGCGTCCGTGGCGTGGACACTCAGTATCGTTGTTCCAACAGTCGTCGTTTCTATCAGACTCAGTGAGTACGCTTCTTGTACGAACTCGGGGGCATTATCGTTGATGTTCGCCACCGTGACAAATACTTCGGCACTCGACGACTTGGCCGGCGTTCCTGAAACACAGGTAGCTCAAACGTGACGCGGCAAATGACCACGAACAGCATGAGGTGAAAGGTAAAGAAAAGGCAAAGGTATGTTCTGATATAGCGCGGTATCCAGTCCTTGGGACTGTTCAATGCGCTTTACTCTTCACACCTAGCAGAACTGTTCATCCCAACGCCATTTCGACTGCCCTGGGAAGCATTCAGCCACGCTGCAATTACTGCGCGAAGATTATTCGTTCCGATAGCCATCTCTGTCTGTATCCAGGTACTCATTTATATAGCTGGGTGAACTGTGGCAACGTGGGATGAACGAAAATGCCAAAGCTTCGAAACGGCATTAAGAGGATTCGTACCCGGGTCTTTCGATTGAGATCCCGACGTTCTAACTGCTACGCTACTGCGCCCCACACGTGGTGGTATTATATGTTAACTGTACAAATGTTTGATTGCAAATATATGTGGTCATATTTTCGAGTTTATGTTGAATGTAAACCCATATAAGTGGCAACCGGATCATCTGCATGTTGACATGCTCTCAGTGTAAACTGTTGTATTGTCATTTATTTAGTTGTGTAATATCACGATAATTATTTAGTAAGCGGCGACACAAAACGTAATGACACTAACAGTATGATGTATGCGAAGTAAAAATAAGTTACTAGATATGTTACAAAAGTCATCCTATGAAACATACCGTTGTCGGTAGCCCAGACTTCCAGTCGGACTTCTCTCACGCTCTCTCGGTCGAGCGACTTGACGAGGTCGACCTGCCCTGTTCTCGCATTGATGGAGAAATGGTCGTCAGTGCCATTCGACAGTGAGTACGTGATTGTGTCGTTATCACCGTCAGAGGCCGCCACCTATATAAATATATAATACCAATGGCGACGATTAACATAACGTGTGCGTGCGCTTGTACGTGTGTGTCTACGTGTGAATGTGGGGTGCGTTGACGATGAATGATGGACCAAGTTAATAACCGAGTGGAACCACTATAATTTATAAAAGAAGGCCAGAACGAATACTTGCAATATGGCCATGTGAAATAATAAAGATGTCAGGGACAATACTATCAGGTGTATGTGAATTATAGCGTGGATTAAAATGAAGTGGCGTTCGTTGTGAGATACGTGTGCCCACCAGTTGGGTTAATGTGTCAGAAGAAGAATGAGAAGAAGACGACGAAAAACAAACGTCGATAGAGTAATGCATCGCTAGTCACCGTAATTATATTGTTTTGCGTCCTCTCCTCGGACACAGTCGCTTGGAAGACGGCGCCGCCGTGGAACTGCGGAGAGAACGCGTTAGAATCAAGCACGACTACGGAGACGGTGGCGGACGCCGAGAGGACGTTGTCGCCGTCAATGCCGCCGTCAGACACCGCAATGACCAACTCGTAGCTCGGCGTCGTCTCGCGGTCGAGAAGGCCAGACAACGCCAGCTCACCTACACAAACAAAACTTAACGGATTCAGCATTGTTAAACTGCTTTCATATTCTAATAGTTTTAATCTATTAAACAATCAATATCTCGCCTCTATCGACACTTATCTCAAACGACGATGATGATGGTGATTTTTATTTATCCAGTACATTGGTTTTAGCAGATAATATCATCATCTTTAAGAACAAAGCATGTGATCATCAACAATGCTGTCGCCTGATGCATATCCAAAAACAGCACGTGGTTGAACGAACGAATAAAGACTTCTCGGGAAGGTAGAGATGTGGCAAAGAGAACATCGATAAGGCGACCATGAAGAAGACAGGAACATTGTGTAAAAATGCGGCACTAATACATTAGAGTGGAGAATAGTGGTATCCTGTAAAAAAGACGCCGTAAAAAACCAGCCGAACTCCACCACATTAAAATATCCAGATCACCTCAACCCACTCCTACCTGACGACTTCATTGAGAACGCGTTGTTGGTATTCCCTGACAAGATTTTGAAAGTAAGGACGGAGCTATCAGCGTCCGTGGCGTGGACACTCAGTATCGTTGTTCCAACAGCCGTCATTTCTATCAGCGTCACTGAGTACGCTTCTTGAACGAACTCGGGGGCATTATCGTTGATGTTCGCCACTGTGACAAATACTTCGGCACTCGACGACTTGGCCGGCGTTCCTGAAACACAGGTAGCTCAAACGTGACGCGGCATATGACCACGAACACCATGGAGTAAACAGTAAAGAAAAGGTACTTTCTTATATAGCGCGGTATCCAGTCCTTGGGAATGCTCAATGCGTTTTACTTTTCACCACCGGGCAGACCTGTTCATTCCAACACCATTTCGACTGCTCTGGGAAGCATTCAGCCACGCTGCAGTTACGCGCGAAGATGATTCGTTCCGATATCCATCTCTGTCTGTATCCAATTCCCCATTTATACAGCTGAGTGAACTATGGCAACGTGGGATAAACGAAATTGCCAAAGCTTCGAAACGGCATTAAGAGGATTCGTACCCGGGTCTTTCGATTGAGAAACCGACGTTCTAACCGATATGCTACTGCGCCCCACACGTGATGGTATGATAATTATGTTAACTGTGCAAATGTTTGCTTGCAAATATATGTGGTCATATTCTCGAATTCATGTTGAATGTGAACCCATATAAGTGGGAACCGGAGCATCTGCATGTTGACATGCTCTCAATGTAAACCATTATATTATCATTGTGTAATATCACGATAATTATATAGTAAGCGGCGACACAGATGAGCAAAACGTAATGTCACTAACAATATATGATGTATGCGAAGTAAAAATAAGTTACTAGATATGTTACAAAAGTCATCCTATGAAACATACCATTGTCGGTAGCCCAGACTTCCAGTCGGACCTCTCTCACGCTCTCTCGGTCGAGGGACTTGACGAGGTCGACCTGTCCTGTTCTCGCATTGATGGAGAAATGGTCGTCAGTGCCATTCGACAGTGAGTACGTGATTGTGTCGTTATCACCGTCAGAGGCCGCCACCTATATAAATATATAATACCAATGGCGACAATTAACATAAAGTGTGTGTGTGTGTGTGTGTGTGTGTGTGTGTGTGTGTGTGTGTGTGTGTGTGTGTGTGTGTGTGTGTGTGTGTGTGTGTGTGTGTGTGTGTGTGTGTGTGTGTGTGTGTGTGTGTGTGTGTGTGTGTGTGTGTGTGTGTGTGTGTGTGTGTGTGAGTGTGTGTGTATGAGTGTGTACGTGGGGTGCGATGAATATGAGCGATGAACCAGATTAATAACCGAGTGGAACCACTATATGAAAGAAGTCCAGAACGACTACTTGCAATATGGGCATATGAAATAATAAAGGTGTCGGGGATAATACTATCAGGTGTATGTGAAATACAACATGGATGGTGCACACCAATTAGGTTAATGTGTCAGAAGAAGAAGCGACACATGAGAAGAAGAGGAATAAAAACAAGAAAAAACAAAACCCGATAAATTAATGAATCGCTAGTCACCGTAATTATATTGTTTCGCGTCGTCTCCTCGGACACAGTCGCTTGGAAGACGGCGCCGCCTTGGAACTGAGGAGAAAACTCGTTAGAATCAAGCACGACTACGGAGACGGTGGCGGACGCCGAGAGGACGTTGTCGCCGTCAATGCCGCCGTCAGACACCGCAATGACCAACTCGTAGCTCGGCGTCGTCTCGCGGTCGAGATGGCCAGACAACACCAGCTCACCTACACAAACATTAGATCCCCATTAATGTGTGCATGCGTGCGTGCGTGTGTGTGTGCGTGCGTGCATGCGTGAGTGTGTGTGTGTGTGTGTGTGTGTGCGTGCGTGCGTGCGTGCGTGCGTGCGTGCGTGCGTGCGTGCGTGTGTGTGGTGTGCATGCGTGCGTGTAAATATTACAAGATTAGAGTAGCCTGAGGCAACACGGCCCCTGGAGGTAAGACAGCCCGCCAAAATGTAAGCAAAATATATAAATCTGAATGTCCCCAAATCTGGTGCAAAACTTCTATGTGATACCCACCCCGATATCTCAACAACACGGGACAGACGTAATTGAATAAGTGTGTTTTTAAACTTTTATATGCTCTATTATATGCACTGATCTAATATTTTGCCTATAGTAAAATGGTGAAACTCACTATATAAAGGTGTAAATCATGGACTTAGTTGGTGACATGATAATATTATTAATAAGTTAACAGGTCAAATAGTACAAAATGTGCAATAGTATATCGTGTTTTGTATACATCATGTTAAGATACACGTTGTGTCTGTGGGGCAAGACGGTCCCCATGCATGTGGGGCAAGACGGTCCCCATGCATGTGGGGCAAGACGGTCTCTATGTCTTATCCCACATGCACATGGTAACAATGTATCAAACGCATGACCATCTATGTTTAATGCATTTATGAACATTGCACAATTTCCGTCCTGGTATTGCAAGGAATTTATTATAGGCTCCCATTTTAATGTAACAACCACAATGGCCTGATATGTTACTACCATACCATTTGTGTGTATATATATATATATATATATATATATATATATATATACACATACATATATATACATATATATATACATATATATATATATATATATATATATATATATATATATATATATATATATATATATATATATATATACATATATATATATATATATATATATATACACATATATATATATATATATACATATATATATATATATATACATATATAAATATATACATATATATACATACATATATATATATATATATATATATATATATATATATATATATATATATATATATATATATATATATATATATATATATATATATATATATATATATATATATATATATATATATATATATATATATATATATATATACAGCTTAATTTCAATAGCTCATTCATGTATGCGAGAACCACGGGGTGGGGGTTGTAGACTGTGTTACCCCAGTTTTGTTGTAGATAACCGTCTTGCCCCGGGGGTGGGGCAAGACGGCTTTTTTTTGTGTATTCTTACTATTTTTCATATGCAACTCAGCACGCGCGCGCGCTCAATATAGTAAACGACCCTACCATAACATAACCCTACCTGACAATGGCTTCATCGAGAACGCGTGGCGTGTGTTTCCTGACACGATGCTGAATGCTAACACGGAGCTGTCGGCGTCCATGGCGTTCACCTGTCGGACGGCCGTTCCTACAGGTGTCGACTCTTTCAACGAAACCGAGTACACTTGCTCGATGAACACGGGCGCGTAACGATTGTGTTGGACGATGTGCAGGGTAACACGCGCCAGTTGGTCGTGCAAACCGTCGGACGCTCGCAACGTTACGTTGATCATCTCATATGTCACTGTTGTCAGCGAAGAAATCAGTCGAAGGGCGCCCGTGTCGCGATTTATAGTCACTGTGTGTGGTAGGCTGGCCGAAGCCACGCTGTAGACCAAGCGTGCTGCAACCGGAAATTCATTTTGCCACGCAAACTTCTATGCGGATGGTTGACATTTAGAAAAGATAGGTTCTATGTAGTGTAGACTAAGAAAACGGCTGTCATAACGGAATAGTCTAAGCTATGTGATAACATTAAACGCAGTATTCTATCTGGTATGATTACGTCACGACTGCGAATATAGTTAGCAGAAATTCATTTAAGCAAATTACTCGTGATTATTTTATGCCGGTTCCGTTGGAATACATGTTTATGTTTAATGTTCATTAATTGGGATACACTTACAAAAGTCATCACTGACATCGTCGTCGCGAGCAGTGCATGTTGTAATCAACGTGTTGGCAGTAGTCGTTCGAGACAGCGTTATCTCCTTATCTGACACGATGAAGTGCGGAGAGTTGTCATTGACATCTGTCACGTGGACGCTGACAACTACAGACGTCGACATTGGTGGCGTGCCTTTATCGACGGCCACGAGATTGACACGATAGTTGTCTGTGAATTCCGCGTCGAGTACCTGCGTCGTTCTTACGACGGCGAAGTCGCCGTCGACCAAGACAGCGAACGCCGCTGACGGCGGCTGTAGATAGTAGCTGGCGATGTAACCGTTGTCTCCAGCGTCCAAGTCTACGGCCTTGGTCCGCAGTACTTCTGTGCCGACTGGGCTGTTCTCCTGCACGGACTGGTTGAACTGTTGCAACGGAAATGCGGGAGCGTTGTCGTTGACATCTGCGATAGTGACCGTCACCTCAGCGGTAGCAGTTCTAGGACCTGTCGGTGGTGCACCGTTGTCAACGGCTAACACGTGGAAGGTATAATGATCCATCGCCTCGCGGTCTAAGGTCGTCCTTGTAAAAATAGTCCCTGTGTTCTGATCGATGACAAATGGTAATAAGATGTCTTCACCAAATTTGTAATTGATGATTGCAGCACTTCCAATGTCTCGGTCAAGAGCTACCACGAGTCTAACCGGTGTTCCCACCTCAGCTGATTCCTGTACTTCAAACACATGTCGTGACTGAATCATCTTCGGTGCATGTTTGTTATTTGCAACTGTACCGACTGTAACCGTCAGTTCTGTCTTTAATGGCTTCGGCTGTCCTTGGTCGGAAGCGACGAACAGCAAGGTATACTGTCGTGGACGTCCTGCAAGTGACGCTGCAGTGGATAAACGTCCGGTGGTCGTGTTAAAAGCGAACAACGATGTGACGTTTACCAACAGGACAGTAACATCGCCATTATCTCCACCGTCCGGGTCTGTTGCCGAGATCGTAGCCAGCTCGTAGCCGACTGCCGCACTCTCCTCGATGTCGATATCGGTTGGGACAGGATCAAAACGCGGGGCATTGTCGTTGACGTCTAACACCGTCACCTGGACGGCGGCTGCAGACTTCCGTGCCGGCGTGCCGTCGTCAGACGCTATCACGCTAAACGTGTATGCGGCAACCTGTTCACGGTCCAACCGGCCAAGCACTCGCACGGCGCCACTTGTCGCGTTAATCTCAAATGGCAAGCTAACGTCAGCGCCGATCCCCCCGAGCGAGTACACTATCTGCTGGTCGGGGTCTTTGTCGGTAGCGTTCGGCAACAGGACGACGGCTCCAACAGCCACGTCTTCCGGCACGTCTACGCGGAATTCCGTTTGTGCGAACTGCGGATGGTAGTTGTTCGATCTTGTGTATGTGATGTCGTACGTGAACGACAACCCTGCGGTGTCGACGTAGTCGATCAACTGTAGATACGGGCTGTCTCCGAGGCGGTCGATCCAGAGGTTGTACTCAACGTTGATCGACCGGCCCGTGTCGGTCCTGGTGGCGGCGGCCGGGGTGACCTTCTCATCCCCGTTGTAGGGGCCTCGGAAATACACCCAACCTGATTGGTCGGGACTCACGGAAACCTGCCGAGTATAATCGCTCACGCGTTAGCACGCTCGCACACACACACACACACACACACACACACTTACATGTACATATATCCGATATAATGTAAGTAATATAACAACATAGCAGCGTGGTACTGGAAACCATATGTGAAATGAGGGCGCCCAAAAGAAACATACCAACGAACCATCTCAAGAGAGACACACCCAGACAATAAAGACACAAGACCTAGAAGGATTGGTTGCAGATAGAAATCAATGGCGTCGATTCCTCTCTGTCTTGTGCGCCTAGCGTGAAAAAGTAAGTGAGCAAGTCCAAAATATCACGTAGTATCAGTAATATAATGCATAACAAGCATTTGAAGTAAATGTTGATCATTGTTCACCTGTATGCGAGATGAACTCATGTACTTGATACTTGTTATGTTGCATGCGGTGACGTTGAGCGGACGTCGGCCGTCGGTGCTCTGGTAGATGCGGTCCGGAATCAGGTCGAGTTTGTGTTCACTGAGGACGAGGAAGTCGACGAGTCCGTCGTCTTCAGGGAGGTCGACTCGTACAACGTGGAGGAGCTCGTGGAAGAGAACCGATTCCATCACCGACAGCTGCGGGTCGCCTACAAGCAACGGGAATGGACACATTGTAGAACATCGCTTCAACCAGTACAACATTCTGGAGCTTATGGAAGAGAAAGACAAGAACCGACTCCATCACCGACAGCTGCGGGCCACTTAGAGGCAACAAGTGTCACAGGTCAACAAACGTCTCACAGTATACGCCCGTCCTAAGAGTTTTGAAAAAGGTGGTTTCGGGTGTACACAATCAGCCAGGAATTATGGGATGTTTTCAGAAGCAATTTACAGTTAAAAGAAATTCTCTCATAAAGGGGTATTTGTTCAAACCCACCTAACCCCCATGAGGATGGGAATGCAGTATAAGTGTTTCTTAAACATAATTGGAATTACTCAATTCTAATGATGATGTTTCTTGAAGAAACAATACACAAATAAAACAAACCCAGCGAGACGGATGACGTTGCATCATAGCGAA
The DNA here is from genome assembly GCA_963662155.1 of Lamellibrachia columna. Taxonomy (NCBI): domain Eukaryota; kingdom Metazoa; phylum Annelida; class Polychaeta; order Sabellida; family Siboglinidae; genus Lamellibrachia; species Lamellibrachia columna. The sequence continues at coordinate 33,300,664 of OY759275.1, read as the reverse complement.
CAGAGCATGCTAATTCGTGACAGAATATGAGTGGCCATTCACCTTAATGTTGGTTCGGTCTCAATATGTGGCCACATTGTTATGACCCATTTCGACCGACACATTGAACCACCTGGTTGAGGTTTTGAAAAGATGTTAACACTACGAACGTAATAATTTTGAGTTGGCTGCCCTCAACGGGATCGTATTTTATATCAAATTATATCATCAGTTGTTACAAATGTGAACTAATTTATCACAACCGTGTTACGGTTTTTTGTTGCTGTGTTATCACTAAATAACGCAAGTTGCATCGGCATCAGCACAATTGTAACAAACGTGATAATAATTACAAATTACTAACAACAATCAATACATATATAATAAACCATTTATCCGTCTGGTTTTCTGATTAAAATAAACACCAATAGGGCATTGCCGAATAACATTTGTTTAATATATGTTTTATAAAATGTTATTTATTGCGTAACAGTACTTGCGGACCTGTCGTGGTACTGGTCAGTCTGCGCAACTATGCAACTATGCTATCATCACAACACGTACTCACCTAGTGGATTGATGTTCTCGAACGTAGCCGAGTAGTTGCTGAAAGTGCCTTTAAGCGACGCCGTCATCAGCCACCTAGCGATCCTCGAAGACTTTGGCTGAATGTCACCGAATGTCACAGCCAAAGAAGACGACACGGACTGATCGTCGAGTTGCGCTCCGATGATCTTGAATTTGATGAGCAAACCTTTCTCGTTGTCAATGATCTCTGGTTGGCCCGATGTTATCCTCGTGTCTCTCGCTGTGCCGTGGCCATCGTTCGTGATGAGTAGACCCAGTGTGAACGGAATGGACGGCTCCACTACGTCTGCAGCAAACACACTGCTTTATAAGATCTGCTCGGAAACAAGATCGAATATACATTGCTTTATAAACATGCGATGTATCCTTGAAACGCTAGTTTTAAGTTGTCCAATATTATTGGACAACTTAAAACTAGCGTTAATTCCGAGATGGTCGCACATCGTATGGGTCGATAACAACAATAATAATAATAATATTTAGGGACTGTGGAAAGTGATCGCTTTCACATTCCTAATATGGACCCCCCCTCGGTCACATTATTTGTAATTATGAGTACCTGTGAATTATGAGCACTGCTACCTAGTCTTACTGGTGGTCTTAGATCAGTTATTACATAGAATCACCGCTAATCATGGCTTCAGTCAGGAACGAGCCCCACTAAAACCCCTTATACGCACACCAGAGCCAGACTGACCTTCGGTCATCGGGTCGTCACTGCGGACGTTCCTCTCGAGGAAGTAGTTGAGATAGAGACGTGGATCTGGAGTGACGGTGATAGTGTCTGGGAACAGCGGCACTGTGATATTCTGTCCACCGACTGTGTAATACAGCGTGCCTCCGATATCGTACAGGACATCGTGGGTGGGAGCAGCCTCTGTGTATGGTATAATCAGCCAGCTGGCTGTGCCTGCAGTTCCAATCTCCAATACCCCGTTTCCATCGGCACTTCCCATACCCGATATTTCCGGCTTGCCTGGGAAATACGACACGCACAAGATTAAGTACATTTGGTAACATTCATTGTTTAATTTGGAATATAGCGGTGCAACGTAATAATTGTATAAGATGTTAAGCGGTTTTGATTTGTAATTCAACACTGATTGTATGTATCAAACCACTGCATAAAACTTCCGGTAATAGTTATATGAACGAACAGCTTTCCTGTAGATTTGCTTAGTTGAATACTTTTTACAATGTGGAAGGTTGCGGCGTATTTTCGCAGGCGTTACCACACTGTGCCATACAAGAACTGTACTTGTTGTTGCCTCGTCGTCGCCATGCAAGTGATGTAATTCGGAGGTTGTCAATGCTATGATTATAATATATAATGTACCATTTATCGTCTTATAAATGCGCAGTGACAGTAACGTGTTGCGAGACAAAATATCAACACTCCCACACAAGCATGAATGTGATGGTAGCATGCTATATTCAGGAACTTGTATCGCAGAGGTCCGTAGTATAGATAAATAAATATAAACACATATTCTTGAAGTTACAACGAACTTAAACTGCTGTGCATCCTTCAAAATAAAGGTAGGACAACTGTGTCTGTTTTCTTGGGGCCTGTCTGGAACAAGTTCGTACCTATGGCAAATTTGTGTTGAGCTCTCTCCTGGGTCTTGCGGTCCAGAATATCAATGGTCACACCTATGCCGGTCAGTCTCTCCGCCTCCCCGTTGTCCAACTCTAGCGTAGCCCGAAAAGCATCTCGGGTGATGGCGAGTCGCTGCTCAATTCGAATGCGCACCTTAGCACACACGCCATCGTCTTTGTACTGCGGAACAGCCACGTAGACGTATTATTGAACTGAAATTAATTCGTGATTTCTGGCTACAACGGCAATGTGCATTGCACACAGAACTCCGCAGTAGAATTGTCAAGTATTATTGTGTCCGAGTGAATCGGTTTAGTAGATTTGTTAAATAAAGTGCTGTATTATGTGCAATCTAGTGTTATTATACATACCTTTTCCGCTTTCTTGAATGTGTTAAGTCCATCGTTGTACCAATCAGCGAGGGAACTGAACCCAGCCTGAAACAAACAACGATTAAGTTTCACACAGGCCAAACGTACTCTATTATACGATATGTTAAACAGTTACATCCGTATGTGAACAACAATTAACAGTTGAAGACCACACAAGTAAAAAGATCAGAGTCCACATTTAAAAATGTTTTAGGCAACCATACTGATAATGTGAAAATATTTTGGTGGAACAACGAATAGGGTCACTATCAAATTCGTATTAATAGATATAGTGTTCAACTGTAAAACGATCAGGGTCCTGGCGAACAAAGCTAGAACGACCACTGTCCTGGCGAACAAATCTAGAACGACCACTGTCCTGGCGAACAAAGCTAGAACGACCACTGTCCTGGCGAACAAAGCTAGAACGACCACTGTCCTGGCGAACAAAGCTAGAACGATCACTGTCCTGGCGAACACTAGCCCAAGTATATATTCACTGGCCATGTATATTTTATGTGATGTAGCACATACAGAATGTACCTTGTATGCATTTAACTTAGTAGTTTCACTCATAATACTGCACTTTAAGTATAGGACTATGGACGGAACATAAATAAAACAATCACAGTCCAATCACATCTATTAAAAAACATTATCTAGCTCAAAATTGAAAATGTATGGTGCTGAGCGAATTACCTGTGTGGTCTTCAGTTCTAAAAAAAATTGCCTTACGTTAGGTACTACCAGCGAACAAATTAGCATTGAAGCGACAACGCCAGTGAAGAAAGATATCAGATGGCGCCACTGTAACAATCTTCCTACCTGGTTAACATCTTGGATTATCCAGACATTAAAATCAATGCTTCTTTGTTTATGTAACACTGTGACAAAATGTAACAATGTGACAAAATGTAACATTGTGACAAAATGTCACATTAACGTTCTCAACAGTCATAATATTTTATATTTCAATAAAACACAATTGTAGTTGTTATTCTTTGCTGGTGTTCCAAGCAACATGATCAAACATCATGATTTAGATGGTATGCAGTAACATTAATTACCGTTCTATGTTTTCACTAAAAAACTTTGCCTTTGTCTCATAAGGAACACATTCTGAATTGGTGGTCCACAAACAGCCGGATAAAATTACTAGTTATCGACTATAGGGGACAATATATACTAACTGACCCTTCTTGCATCTACATTCACACACCTGCTTAGCTGTTTTGGTGTCTGATTTGATCTGTTTGGCCAACGTATTGAACTTGTTATAGTCGACCATGTCGTCCCCCTTCAGCGTGCCGTCATCCCAGTTGTAGAACGTGTTGTTGAGACGCACTATCAACTTGTCCGCCATTGATCGCGTCACGTTGACCGGAAGCGGAAACTGGTGTATAGTGTCGTATTCGGACTGCGTGATAAGTTTTCCGCCGTCGCTGGAGTCGGCCAAATTCGGCTGCACGACAGATTCCCACCACTCCCTGCCGTCCACCTGTAGCCTACACGACATTCAAACAATAATTACTCAGTCTCCAACTGGTGGAACTGGAACGTTGTATGTCTGTTGTGGTCCACAATGGCTAATATCGTTCATGCCTCTATATTTCCACTGGCAATGTATTGGTCGCACGTTGGACACATGACGCTTGTGTCAGTGTCTCGTACAACTGTAATTTTATTATGCGTAAAATCAATATGTTTTCTTACTAATACATTTTCCAGCTTATAATTTCCAGTTCTCTCATGCCATCACCAACATATTTTGTTTTGTTGTTTCGTTGTAGCAGCTATGTAATCATGATTGAATAAATGTGCACATAATTGGCGCAGCAGTTTTATGGAATATCCAAATATAGAAATTTGCAAACTGTCCTGTAGTGGGAGTAATTACGTTGTATTTAGTCTACTCACCAGGCGTCACTGCCGACGACAATCTGCGCCAGAAAGCCGTAGTTAGTGGCAGCGACGAGTCGCTTAGCTACTTCCGGTGCCATGTCACGCTGCGTCAACAGACCGCGACGTCGCCTGGAGCCACTGTTCGCGTCATTGTAGCTTTCGAGGCAGTCTATTGTTTTTGTAATGCACCTAGAATAATACACATAATTTATTAGCAATGAGTTATTATCGTTTGTACTATCCTCCAATAACAGGGAAATCCTTATATCGTTCAACTTTCAAGCTTACGCTAAGACATGTAAAATTGTCATTCTGACGTTTATAATGTAACACTGCTACTTAAATATGATTTTAAACTGAAACAAATAACTAACATAGGTTACAATACACACCGGCAATCCACAGTGTGTGAATACATTGATAGCATAATGAAAACAAAGAAATATTTCGTAGCAACAAACATTTTATATATGTAACAAAAGTTGAGCAATGTCGTTACTCTACAACCTAAAATGAATTACATAAAACTCATGTTGACATTACATTTATTCATTTTCACCCGTGCACTAATTAGCTTAACTATTTAGCTATGCCAATATGTATTAGTATTTATGTTGTAATTAATTATGAATTGTATGTATACGTTTGCAAAAGCAAATGCCATTTATATGTTAATAAAAGACAAACGCCAATATGCAACCACTGTAAATGTATACACGTACGATGGATCACTTGCTTGAAAAGCAATTACCTTTTCACGTGACCCACCCTTATTTTGTTTATTCGATTATATATGTATTTTTTTTTATACATTTTGGGTAAATAGAGTATCAATAATAATATTATTATTACTTCTTAGCAGTTTACACTTATTCTCTAGATCTTTCAAACCTGTCTACTCTGCTTATATACACAAGAGTGGACCCTACCTATTCACAACCCATGATTTTGTTCTCTATTCTCAGAATTCAGAGCTCGTTTCACTAGTTCTGTGCGTGGTCTTATTACCGAGATGTTAACCCAGTAACATTTAGGCTTCAGAGCTCTGGTCAATGTTGCAACCACTTTAACGATAATATCAACATTCTCTGGATGGCTCTAGAGTGAAATACATGTCGCAATAGTCATGGTTGGTGCATTAAACCTGCCTCTGCACTTCATTTGGCCCTTCACGAATCAGGTTCGTTGATATGCAAATCTATAGTGTATGAATAGTTTAAATAATGTGCGCAGTTTTGTTAAAAACGTCAACATAATTTATTTTGATCAGATAACTTATAACGTGTAAACAGCCTTGTGCTACATTCTATGAAACGAAAACACCTACCCGTACTCGCTGTAGAACATTTTCCCGCAAAAGTACACCACGCTCAAGACACCGAGGGGAGTAAGTGGTGGCGTCAGGAGCGGCAGCGACCCGAAGCATTTCGCAACACCAGTGACAAAGCCGAAGCACTTAAAGAGCGCCTTGAAACAGTTAAATATCACATCGCACGACAGGCTCTGTGTCACATGTACCACCTGGCGGTTGGAACGTGCACCTGCAAATGCATTGAGTACGATTTCATTAATACCATATAGCAGGATGTGTACATATACAAAGATACATTATATAGCTATGAGGGAACGTTGTTCATATAGCTAAGCTAAACACATAGCTAGTTATGCGCGATACATTTCGATGTTATGAATTACTCATTGGAACAGCTCCATAATATAATACAACACATGTTTGGATGACATTGGATAACACAATATAATACAACACATGTTTGGATGACATTGGATAACACGAAGTAATGTAAAACTTAGTTGTTTTCGAAACAACGCATTTTGAGTATAGGAAAGAGTAGTCACCATTTGTGTGATCGCACCTATAGTAAGCTTTATTATCAACAAAGTAGTGGCTGTTTGTTTCAACACAAGGACATTAGGGAAAATAAAGGTTAGTCTTAATTTTCAATACGACGCATTATCAGGGATTAATTTACAAACCGTGACTTTCATATTCCATATTTTTCCTGGCGTTAATCGCGCTTTCCAACCTAAGGATTTAGTGTTGAGGTGGCGCTGACTGCACTATCCAATTGCATAATGCTCTCTATTTTACGGAAGCGTATTGCTGCCATGCATTTGATGAAATGGAATCTGTTCATGACGTAAAGCATATGTTATCTGTTCATAACGTGTAAATGGTTTTACTGAATTGCAGTGCGTAATGCTGTGTCGACGAAAGTCCAGTCTAGACTTTCGTCGACACAGCACAACACATCTTACTATCTATTTAATTGTATGTTATATGCCAATATAGAGGGCGCTGGCCGTGTAGTGTAGTAGTGTTGGCGTATGCACACAATCTCAGTGTCTGTCCGCGGCCGCATGAAATAGTTCGGCAGGCCGCAGCCGCGGGCCGCACGTTGCCAAACCAGCAAGTCGAAATTTCGACTGAGGTAAATCGAAATATACTTAGTATTTTCTAAGTTGCGTTGCCAAACCAGCAAGTCGAAATTTCGACTGAGGTAAATCGAAATACACTTAGTATTCTCTATGCATGACAGCAGTGCGCTTCCGTACAAGTTCAATGTCTACACGCAATACAGCGGTGGCGTGCTGGATGAAGCAACACGAGTCGAATGTACTACTTACTGGGTCCGGTATCCCAGCCGTCATTCCAGCCGGTCCGAGCTGGCCCAAAGACGATACCGCCACAATGTTCTCTCAATGCATTATTGATGGGAACTTCAAGTTCGTTGTAGCGTTCGCGATCACAGAAATACATGTAGCCGGCGAACAATGCCATGGCGAGGCAGTGTATCCTGAATAAAGGGTATCACGAACGAAGTCTATAATAGACGTACTGGTGTTTTATATTTGAAGGAGCTATTCGAATATTGACATCGAGTCTCGCACTGACTGTTTCAACCAGTGACGCAATATCATCGTCATTATTGTCCCTACTATCCTCATGATCATTATCAAAATCAACTGTTATCGCCATCATAAACAACTACACCGTTACCATAATAAATTAATTTTGAGCGAAAAATAATATTTGGTTACATACAGAGTTAAGCATGCAGTACAGTTAAACTAAGCACAAAATACAACATCTTCTGCACCGCGCAGGTAACACGCAAGTTATTTGCAAGTTGAACCAATCTAACATGCTGCATGCTGCATAAGTTATATTAAATTATATATTAAGAAAACTAAGATACGTAGTTAGCGTTAACTCACGGATTGCTGCGTTTCGAGATGGACCCGTGTTTATCGATGAATCTCTGTTTCTTGGCTTCATCAATGATGACGCGGACAGGAACTACCATAGTAGTGTTGGCTTCCAGGCTGCCAAGTTTACCTGCATCCTGTGACGACACGGAATCAACCTTAACACGGTAGTACATGTTATAACGTAGACCAGCTAACGTGACGTGAAGCACCTAAATGTCATAACTATTGAAGCCTTGGAAAGCGGAATATTTGTACAGTGAACTCCGCTGGAATCACTTCGGGCCAGAGCAAATCGATCCCAATAAGCGCTGATTCAATTAAAAAAATTCTTAAAACAATGTACAATATATCGTTTTTTGCAAGAATCCATCGTTATTTAACATAAAAGTGTGCATCTGTAAGACAAATTACACATTAAAATATTCCCTCTAAACAATGTGTGTTCATTATGCGTGCGTTAGTGCGTGCGCGTGCATTTCTATTATTCTTTTTTGACGTAAACAAAGTGAACTTAAATAAACGCAATTACATATTTTTAGTTTGTATTTCTTACCATTTCGAAGTGCATGAACGGATGACGGTCGATCGACGGAAGTCTAAAATGGATGTTCTCAGCCCTGATTAGTCCATGATTAGTGAGTTCAAAGTTGATGACTGGCATCAACCCTCTCTGAAGTACCTCCAAGTCAAGTTCCCGCGGCGTGATCGTCACAACTGGCATGGGTACGTTCGTCTCAAATGTTGACTCCAGCGTTATTTTGTACTCATCTTTGAACGTAACGCGTTTCACTACCCAACTGGAAAAAGGAAAGACAAAAAGACGACATGTTAGAGAGAGAGAGAGTGTGTATGTGTGTGTGTATGTGTGTGCGTGCGTGCGTGCGTGTGTGTGTGTTATGTATGTGCGTTTCCACAGTACTGCACCAAAGGGAGTACTTCCCTTTTCAAAGGTTTTTGTTATGTTCTTTTCTTTATTAGTTTGATGTTACTTCCTCCGACAATGCGGTTAAATGGCGTCTGAAATGATGGTACATATTTCTTTGTCCAATTCACAATGTTTATTAAGGCTTACCCACTATCAACAAAGCAAATTATCCTCACACCGAGGTTCACTTTAATCTGTTCATCGGTCTATTTATTCACCAAACGCAGACAATGTATGCTTTAATCATGAAACAAAAAGTACTACACTCTACAATTTGCAAAATCTGGTACCTGTACGTGACAGCCGTTCTCTGCAGGAAGACACGTACGTCGTTGTCAGACGGAGTGGCCAGTATCACTCGGGTATCACCGATGTGCTTTGTTGCACTGGTGTACAGACTGTAGTAGTCTTCCCTGACTCCAGAGAACACCGCGATACCTGTAGTGTGTATGTCATAGTTAATGTGGTCATTTATTCACTACATATACGATGTGTTATATTTATTCACTATATACTATATAAACGAGACGTTGCATCAGAGATGCCACTATGCTTTTTACGATTCACCATGGACACGTTCGCATCAGTTTGCCTACCATCATTGTCACAAAAGATGCTCGCACTAGACGCCTCAACGAGTATAAACTCCGAACACTACCAGCCTCCAGCAAGATTTACCAGCACTCGTTCTGTATTCGGTCTATCTAAATGTGGAATTCGCTCACTCTGGAAGCAGGCATCTGCTGCAGAAGCATTCCAGAGCGCCGACATCGACTCATTATAGCTGTCCGCTTTTGTTAAACTATGAACTGCACGATTGTATTATATATATATATATATATATATATATATATATATATATATATATATATATACAATCGTGCAGTTCAGAGTTAAAAATATATATATATATATATATATATATATATATATATATATATATATATATATATATATATATATATATATATATATATATATTACTTATATATGTTTTAGCTCACCTCAACTTGGGAGATGCCATTACAAACTGCATGATATTAAATTATAACTTTTTTTGCACTTACTTAAAGCCTTGAAGACTTATTACCATACAACTGGCAATTTGCTTAATTAGCATAACGTTTTGCATAACAATAGACCGGCAAGAAGATGTACTAGATCATTCGGCTCCTCCTTCATCAGAGAAGCACATGAGAGGGGAGTAGACGTAGGTTAGCTAGTTAGTCATACACATGATGTCGACCAAATGTTATATTTGCACCACCCAAAAACACCACATTGTATCCGGAGCTAATTCAGTGCATGCGTTGAATAAATACAAACGAATATGCTCTATGTATAAAGAAACTGTTGTAATATGTTATCCGATAACTGCAGAACACGGTATCAAGTCACGGCCTAAAGATGGACTACATACCTATGTTGATGATGATGCTTGTAGCGGTGATGACGTCAGTGAGGGGGTGTGGCAGGAAGTGAGATGTTTGCCCTAAAAATTGGTGGGAGGTAGGAAGCTGGCCTCATACATGGATGGGAGGTGGGATTTTTGGGAAGCGGGTGGTGGGCACCCAAACGTGGTGGGTTGGACGTTGGACTCACAAACAGGCGGGATATCGGAGGTCGACACCCCTGCAACACCCCGTCGGTAGTGATGACATATTAATATGAATTGTATCCTAATATATGCACCTGACTCGTTGGTGTATTGGGTGAGCGAGACACCGCGCAGACGACTTCTCAGTGTCACCTTGGCTCCGGCCAGCAGCGGCCGACCATCAGCGAAGTAGGTGAACTCGTCCTCCACTCGCACCGTCAGGTCGAGTTTGTCGGAAGAAACAAGTACGAAACTGCGCAAATAAACCAGTTATGTGTACATTTAGGATTAACGAATGATTCATGTCTGTATCACAGTCACATATGAATATGTTCCTTAGAAAACAGTTGCCATGTAAACGCCACGACTTACATTTCGTGCATTCGCTTTTCTAAATACTAATAATTATATCAGATATTGTCGGTACACAACCAACATGACTTTCTGGGTGAATGCGATTAAAACTAGCAATACCTTTAATTAGTTGAACCGGGAACTAGGATACATTAAAATGTTTGTACTTATGAATCCACCAGGGCTGACAACGCCACATAACCACTATTTCACTACGATTGTATGATCTAAGGAATCTCTAGAATGCAAATGTTACCTGTACGAAATGCTGGTGTCAGTCTGGAGAGAACGAACCACCATGCTGCCTGAATGCCTGCCTAGTTGTTCTTGTTCTGATGTCGACGCGGAGAGGACAAGAATGGCACTGTCGCCGCGCGCTAGCGTCACAGTGGTCTCGGTTGTGCTGTCCAACTGATTGTTGCCGAAGGAGACGACGGACAAAAGCGGCTCGTTCGGCATCTCAACTCGCACCCCGGTGGCAGGTCGCAGACCTACGTTTGTCACGTTCACCTGAATTGATAGACACATTCTTCAAGTTCACCTGGACTTATAATGAAGTTAATTACGCAAAATTCGTAATATCATTATTTATCTAATTTATTGTTAGCTACTATACTGTAAAACACTGTTATAAACACAAACACTATATATATATATATATATATATATATATATATATATATATATATATATATATATATATATATATATATATATATATATATATATATATAAATAAATTATAAATGGCTTGTACATGTGTACGCGTGTGTGTGTGTGTGTGTGTGTGTGTGTGTGTGTGTGTGTGTGTGTGTGTGTGTGTGTGTGTGTGTGTGTGTGTGTGTGTGTGTGTGTGTATATATATATATATATATATATATATATAAATAAATTATAAATGGCTTGTACATGTGTGTGTGTGTGTGTGTGTGTGTGTGTGTGTGTGTGTGTGTGTGTGTGTGTGTGTGTGTGTGTGTGTGTGTGTGTGTGTGTGTGTGTGTGTGTGTGTGTGTGTGTGTGTGTGTGTGTGTGTGTGTGTGTGTGTGTGTGTGTGTGTGTGTGTGTGTGTGTGTGTGTGTGTGTGTGTGTGTGTGTGTGTGTGGTCTTGTTCATGTTGTTTTAATTGCACATTCCATTACGCATTTCATTGCACACTTCATTACACACACCTACCATGAATGTATATTGTTTTCCACGCGTCAAACTCGCACTGATATCGCTCGGAGAAATGGAAAACTTTGGTTTCCGGCGTTTGAAGTCACCGTGTATGTCAACATACTCAACCAGTCCTTGTGTGCACGTGACAACGAATCGGAAATACCCCCTTAGTGGCTGGTCCACTAAAACAGTCAGTCATTATTTTATTTCCAACAAACATAAACAATTAATTGCGCAAATAGAATGTGTATGTGTGTATGCATTTTTGTATGTGTGCATGCGTGAATGCGTGCAAGCGTGAATGCATGCACGCATGCATGTGTCTATATGTCTATGTGTGTACATGTGTACGTGTGTACATATATGTATATATGTATGTATGTATGTTTGTGTGTACTTATGTATTTAGGTCTGCGTGTATTGATGTATGTATGTATTTATGTATGTTTATATATATTTATGTCTGCGTGTATTGATGTATGTATGTATGTACATATATATGCATGTATGTATGTATGTATGTATGTATTGATGTATGCATGTATGCACGCCTGCATGTTTACTTTCGCGCCTTACGAAAATAAACATGTTTAGAGTCACAACCTACCAGTAATAGAAACGTTCAGTAGAATTGTGGAGCCGACCATCAAAGGAGTGTCCACTGAGCAGTTTCCCTTGTGCAGTGGACACGCTCCAGTAGTCACTCGTTCCGCTAGCTTTATCTCGAATGGCCCCTCCACTTTCTACAATCCGTAAACAGATAAATGGCGAATGTGAGGACGAGATGGTCACTACAGCTTCATAGAACATGTATGTGCAACTGGTGTCACTAGTTAAGTGAACGACTATTTTACGGAACATTTCAGAAATGAACTAATTCGCATTTATAACACTTCGGTTGGTATAAAACAATATCCATGCAAAACGAGTTACTACCTTGGTCATTCACCTCATAATATTTTCGAAAATACTCGATTTGACGATGAATTACGATATACTAGTTTTACGACATACACAAACCGCTTTACTGTAATTAAAGGCAGACCAATAAATTTTCACATTTAAAGGTGAAATTAAGCGTTTTTCACAGGTTGATTTATTGTTGCGTCAAATTCCCTTTACATACAATTCTGATGGTGAATATATTACAGCAATAACGATGAGAACATGAAGTACGGAACATTGTTAATATAGATGTACCTGAATTAAGATATTGTGGGCACTTTGATTATTCGAAAACCCCAACTAGTTACGTGTCAGGTAACCAATGTAACACTTTATGCATTTCCTTTAAGTGCACTATTTCACGACACAGGTGGCTTATGTCGCTTGTTAGTACTTTGAATGTATTGAAAATGCATTGATTGAAGAGCAATCCGATCAAATAAAACACTTTGTTTCAATGCCGGGAAAGAATTGCCAGTAAGCTACAGGCGCTCAATCTGGCTGATCGATGCAATACAATAATTTACCTAAACCCAGTACGTGGGATTGTAGGCGGATATGTCACGTGGTTTCATCGACCGTCAAACATGTATATCAATTATGACGTTTGCATTCCTCAGCAGACGTGATGTCAGAAGATGTGGGTATTTACGACAATAACCTTGATATTGTGTCAAAGCTGACAAAGAACTGTCGGACAATATCCCCATCACACATTTCCGCATCTCAACAGTTCCCTACACATTCAAGTTATGACGATAATGTCGATGGGGGAAATGTCGACCATGATGATAACAGTTACTACAATAAAAGATAATCAATTATGGAGTCAAACCGCCATCACAACGACGACGACTGACTCGCCTGAATCGTAAGGCCGGTCAACGGGTCAACACCAGTATTCCTGATGGTCAACGACAGGTGGTGCATGTCCAGGTATCCGGACAATGACTCAGGTGATGACCACACACTCATCCCGTACACCCTCCACGTCAACTGGGCTTCGAACCCTTCATCTGCGGGATGTCTGGCGTCCTGCAGGGAATACATCATTGCACACAAAGCATCAGCTACAACTAGGCAGTTTGTCGATTTTTATTATAATAAAATATATAAAGTTCCGTTAGGGCACCCATATGTTTCATGTGATTTAATAGTTAAATAAGTACATTTATTATGGTAACTTTAATGCACAGACCTACTGTTAAATGTGTAATATTTATTGTTCTGCAAAAAGTGTTCTTTGATTTTGCCTGTTTTACCTGTGTCGTATCACCTCGTATATTTTGCCTGTGTTACCTGTGTCGTATCACCTCGTATATTTTGCCTGTGTTACCTGTGTCGTATCACCTCGTATATTTTGCCTGTGTTACCTGTGTCGTATCACCTCGTATATTTTGCCTGTGTTACCTGTGTCGTATCACCTCGTATATTTTGCCTGTTTTACCTGTGTCGTATCACCTCGTATATTTTGCCTGTGTTACCTGTGTCGTATCACCTCGTATATTTTGCCTGTGTTACCTGTGTCGTATCACCTCGTATATTTTACCTGTTTTACCTGTGTCGTATCACCTCGTATATTTTGCCTGTGTTACCTGTGTCGTATCACCTCGTATATTTTGCCTGTGTTACCTGTGTCGTATCACCTCGTATATTTGTAAACCGTAGGGTAATATGTATGCGCCTTTCGATTATCAGTGATGTTGGATAGGTTGGGTTACCCGATTTATTCATGTTTGATTTGGGCTAACAAATTAAATAATATGTATAAAATATAATATAATATAATATAATATAATATAATATAATATCATATAATACAATATAATATAATATAATATATGTTGGGTTAATGGTTCGAATATTTGTGTATTGAGGCAAACAACATAACGTTAATTAGAATGTGTTGCAAAAGTGTTTTACGGTATATGGCAAAATACTTTGAAAAATTATAAATCGACTTTGACTTCTACTTCTATTCACTTCTGTTGAAAGAACTGTTTGCTAAACTCTTACCATTTCAAACAGACCAGTTTCACTTGTATACGGGTAGAACCGTTTAAAGAAGATCGCTGTTCCATATCGCGTCGTTGTACGGATCGTCCGAACTCCCACGGCCGACTTTATTCTAAAACAACAAGCCAATTTTACAAACAAGCATCTGCAACATTATACTTTAGACAAACATTTGGTTTTCATCTCCGAATATTTCTGGCATGTCTCACGGCCTTTGCCTGCGGACTGGCTTCGCTACTTGAGTATCATATAACCAGTGTCATATGACACAAGCTAGAGAAGGACTGGTTGGTGGGAGCTCCTGGCCGACGTCTCGGTTCAGGGCAGGTTTCGTTCGGTGGATGTTTATTGTTTCTTTCGAAGTGTCTTGTGAGATAGACAAGAAAAACGGAATTCTTTACATTAAACAACCATACTTCTTGTTTACCTCTTCGATATGTGAACAAGAATCGTCACATTCAAACCCCGAACAACCATACGGTATTGGTGTAAAGCGAAAAATAGTTACTATTGTTAAATGTGTCGTTCCCAACTCTGCATAAATGTTGAAAAGTGCAATTACCTGATCATTAAACATTATATTGTGATATTGTTAATGGACCCAAGTGGTCAAATGGTCAAGTGGTCAAATGGTCAAGATAGAAAATAACACTTCATTGTGTAAAATGGTGATTGTTCTATTTCATCTTATTTACTTTTTAAATATTTATTATATTTTAACTTATCATTTATATTTTAATCCATGTGTGGATGTATCTGCTTTTATTTACTGAAGTAAAGGTATTCGCATTCGTATTGCTAATCTAATAGTGATTTGATAACTTCTCCATCCCTGCTACACCTTAAATTGTATTAATATTTTAATGGCGAATGCACTGTGGTGTTTCTAAAATGTGAATATTTCCTTACGTGATGGTGACTGGGAGATCGGTGCCGTCCAAAGAGCTGTTGTTCACGAGAAACTCAACTGTTCCACTTATCATCACAGATGGCGCACGCAAGAACGGTCCGGAGGGCACGGGGTCAAGGACGACTTTGTATGACGGACGTACCACAACACTGAACGTCACTTGGTCTGACCCGATACGGTTCCTCGCCTTTACCACTACGTCGTACGGCTCGGCTCTTGCCACAGCCTGCCACGCGATCACTGATTCGATCCCATCAATGTCCATGCCTGACGGAGCTGATATAAGATTCCAGTATACTGGATCGGTGCCCTTTGAACAAAGTTAATACTTATATAAGGTTCGTTCTAACGAGTACATTTATTAGTAGACAAATTGATCACCACAACCGCCGCCGCCGCCACCATAACCGGTCGTCCTTACACTAACCTCAGATGTTGCGATCACCTGACGGAAAGAATCCCCCTCGTTGATGGTCTGTGGAGAAATGGACGTGACCTTTGGTGCGAGACCGAGGATCTCACAGTCGCCCCCCAGCCACGGCAGCGAACAGAGACAGCGACCCATGGAGCACACGCCCCGGGTCGGGATCTTCACACTGCCACAGGCGCTATCCGGACACACCGCGTAGTAGGTGAAAGTCGTCTGTGAAGCATATGCATAGACGTCACTTTAGACCCATATGGAGCGAGAAGGAAGTGGCGAGAGAGCTGGGTACGTGAGGACCAAGGCAGAGAATACCAGGAAACCATTTCTAACTTGTCCAAAACTACTGGATATGTATTCGGAATAACAGTTACTGAACTTGAGAAAGCTATACATGACAAAAACTCATTGAGAAATATCGTAAACAGCTTTCGTGGTACTCGTCAACCGTACGGCATAACGGTGATGATACGTGATAAGAAAAATGGCAGTTATGTAAGTAGTACAGTTATATTAGTACCCGGTCAGTGCTAAACGTGTCCTGTGATGACGCAGCAATTTCGACATAGACGCTTCCTGCCTTGTGCCGTGGAGACGAGCATTGTACTTCCGTTGTAGACACCCACGTTCCTGATACACCGACGCCGCCAAACCTAACGATGCAACACATTCAATTAGAGATTGGTGCACTGTACTGTTCCGTCAGAACAACATGTAAAAGGTATTACGTATATGCGATTATTACCTATACAACTAATGTAAATGTTGAAATGCAATTCGGTTCAACACTAACTGAACTGTTGACGAAGAGAATGGATGCTCTGAGATTGGAGGGTAGAAGGAGAAGAGGAAGACCGAGACTGAGATGGGAGGACTGCGTGAAGAGAGATTTGACGGGAGTTGGAGGGGAGAAAGAGAGCGAGGGATAGAGGGGAATGGAGACGTGTGATGGAGAAGGCAGGGAAACGGGTGACGTAGAAGAGGGGAAGACAAAACTCGACGAACGGTATCGGTGTCAGCGTCACCCCACTCTTCAGGGATAAAGAGGAGAGCAACGTATGCATTCAACGTTGCTTTCATTATTAAAATACACCCTCAAAGTAAACAAACACTCCAGACAACATTATGACTTCGACACATCGTTGTATCAAATGAGCGTTGCCAACCTGCATTGGTATTCGGTGGAATTCGGGAAGTTGTGGCCAAACACCCGAACGAATGTACCACCAACATCGGGTCCCGTGTCTGGAGCGATCTGTAACACTCGTCTCAGTGGTAGACATCTTGGTCCGTAGAATGTCTCACTGCATACGTCACAGAGTCGTCCACTCCAGTTGACGTCATTGCAGACACATTTACCTGAACAAAGTCAAGACGAACCGTCATATAATAGGCACTTGAGTCAACACTGAGTCAAGTCACTGACTTGAATAAGTACATAATATATATTACTGATAATTTCTCAGGATAGTTCGTGTTTATGTTCAAACACTTATTTTAACATGTCCAAAAAGTTTTGTTTAAATGTATAGTATAGCTTTCGCCAACTTCTCAAGCTGGCTTCATCAGTACTAATTACGTTAAAATCCTTGTAGGATGACGTCATCGTAAACGTGTGAACATTCGTAACCATATAGATACGAAACACACAGGCAGCGATCAACCGAGATGAGGGGAACTACGAACTTTCACACAGAAGTTGGTGAAAACTATTCTGAGGTAAACAAATCCGTTTTGATACGTTAAAAGAAGTGTTTGAACACACATAATGTGTAATTCCTGGCGATGACAGCGATCAGTTATGATTATAAAAGTAACAAGTGCAAAATAAACATTGCGTACCTGTGTGTTTGTCACATGCGCCGTTGACACAACTGGGACAGAGGAGACAGTCCGGTCCCCAACGGTTGTCCGTGCAAGTGTCGCAAGTGGAGCCTGTGTATTGCTCAGCGCAGGAACATCTACGAGTAGCCAGTGCACTGACATTGCCGAATATTCACAAATACAATGAACCGTAGATAATATTGATGATATTATATTTATTCTGATCATACAAAAAAGTACCTCCCACAGTGGAACATTGCAAGGAGATAAGCGCAGGAACAACTCCATCTTCAATCCTCAATTGAAGATGGTGAGAAGCACACATCGGGGAAAATGTGCATAGCCAGACAGACGCGTATTCATGCACACAGGCATGTGCACAACACTATGACACTATTGTTTTTTTTTATTCCAGAATGTATATGGAACTAAAGTTCCACAACTGTTTGTTAAAAAGAATTATAGCTTAGATAACAACATTACGGCGACGATGACGAAACGAACCGAAGACAACATTTTACCTATTCGGTTCGACGCAAACTCCGTGGCCACTGCAGTTTTTCAATTTGTAGCAAGACGCTTGCGCACAATACGGTAGCTGCCAACCTTCCTCGCACAAGCAGCCACCTACATGTAACATATAGAGATACATAAAACTGAGCCCGTATGTGAAACATGTAGGAAGAACTCATATTGTCAGTTGCCGTACACGGATGATACAATAGTGTTTGTTATATAATCACTTCGTTTCCGTACACGGGTGAAAACAATGTTGTTTGTAATACGATCACTTCGTTGCCGTACGCGGATAAAACAATATTGTTTGTCATATAATCACTTCGTTGTCGTACATAGATAAAACAATGTTGTTTGTCGTATAATTACTTCGTTTCCGTACACGGGTGAAACAATGTTGCTTGTCATATAATCACTTTGTTGTCGTACACAGGTAAAACAATGTTGTTTGTCGTATAATTACTTCGTTGCCGTGCAAGGGTGAAAACAATGCCGTTTGTCATATAGTCACTTTGTTGTCATACACGAGTGAAAACAATGTTGTTGCCCTGCAACACTTCCTTGCCGTACACGCATGGAAACAATGTTGTGTGCTATATAACCTTTTCGTTGTCGTACACGGGTGAGAACAATGAGGTTTGTCGTATAATCACTTTGTTGGCGTACATGCGTAAACATAATGTTGTTTGTCATAAAATCACGTGGTCATACCTGTGTGTTTGTCACATATGCCGTGGCCACAGTCTGGACACGGTAGACACTGAGGTCCCCACCTTTGTCCCACACACTCGTTACACGAAGCACCTGAGAACTGTTCAGCGCAGTGACATCTACAACGTATTTTATTGAAATATTAATAGAGAAGTACTTTAACACATGTCTATAAATGGACAATGTGATTATAACAATAACGCACATATACCCTGGCAAAATTACTAGGGTTGGACATATCAAATTCACATTAACAGCAAAATCACATTTCGTCAACAATTTCCATATTGTCTGTTATCATTGAACGTCTTCAGGTTGTTCGCTAGATAGCACGTTGGTCATACGAATATAATAAATTTATCTGCGATACGGAAATAATATGTAATGAATGAAATCGAACTATTTTCTTAGCATTTGTCCAGACGATGATATCTGGACTATCTCGACAAGGTGTGAAACAAAATAGCGATGTTGAATTATTAACATAAACAGCTCTTGCAGAGACATACCTGTTTGGTCCGACACATATTCCATGTCCGCTGCAGTTGTTTCGCTCGTAGCAAGTCGGCTGTGCACAGTTCGGTGCCAGCCAGCCATCGTCACATTGACACACATTGGGCCCGGAGCAGACACCACGACCATGACAGTTACCAAGCTCAATGCACGACGCTTCGCTGCAGTCGCTGCCTGTCCAACCGGGTTGACACTCACACGTGTTTGGACGGACACACCAGCCGTGACCTGAGCAGTTGGCCACTTCTTCACACGGCATCTCGGGTTTAGTGAGGAACGGTTTGTACAGCACCAGTCCTAACTCTGGGTCGTCCGACTGGTCCCGGATCCTCCCGGTCACGTGGTCGTTGTCCGCGGCTCCCCACCAGTTGTACTGGGCCGATACGTTTTTGTCGCTTGGAAATGTCACGAGAAAGTCATACGTTGACCTTGTGTTAGAGAACACGTTATTCTTTATAATGCATATATTCGAGTTGGTGACAACGACTCCTTGGCTAGCATGGTTGTTTTGGAATAAGTTTGATGTGATGTCTAAAGTTTGGGTGTAGCTGTTTCCTTGCCGTTGCAATGACACTTCGATTATGTTCCTCCCGTTGTTATTGCTGAAATCGTTCAGTCTGATTCTGCCCGACAATCTGGCGTTAGCTCGCGCGTATATTCCGGCGGTCTTGTCCATTGGGCGGTTCTTTTCAAACAGGTTCTTTTCTATAGTCACGTTGACATATTCGATATTTAGAATTTGGACTGGAATTCCGCTGATGTTTCTAAACATGTTACTGCTTATGGTCGTACGTCTCATGGGTCTTTGATAGTGGTTTTGAACCCTCACGGCTCCGCCAGGCAGGTCGACGAATGTGTTGTTCTCAATACGTATATCTGCTTCGTACATTTCAATAGACAACGCGTCGTCAAGTGTCTCGTTCCGAAATATATTGCCGCGAATGTTTATAACATTCAAAACTGCACGATTCATACGGATTGATGGATGATTCCTTTCAAATAAGCAGCCTTGTACATTTACTTTCGTCTGTCGTCTTGCAGAATAGTTGATCTGGAAGGCGGCATGTTTTGTTTGGAAGAAGCCACACCGGGCGACCATTATATCGTCACTATAAATTCCTGTGATACCATAATCATTTTTACGAAACTCGCAGTTTATGACAGCAACCCTGACGTCAGGCGAGTGCCATGCCATTGCATCGGTATTTTCAGTGAAGTTACACGAATGTGCTTCAACGATGCCGTTACTGTAGACGGAAAGTCCGTAATTGTTTCCGTGGATCGTACAATTGGCCAGTGTAATGTTGTCTTGATACATCTTCAGTCCGTATTTACTACTATCAATAGTAAAGTAGTTAATGTTATCTGCAATGAAAGTGTGCATAAAATTAACTTCCAAAACGTGCGCAATTTTACGTAACTTATAAGACGTTAACAAAAAACTTTATAATGTTTAAGGTGGCTGGGACGGTTAGCGTGTCAGTTGATTTTTTTTCCATAACATGCTAGGATATACTGAACTAAATGTCGACATAAAAAAATCATCCGGCACTAACGTCATATTTCAACAAAAGCAGTCCTTTTGGAAATCCCCTTGACTTCTCGTAAAAGCTGACGATGTTTCCATAGTAACGACAACGCCTGCTACGGTGTTCGAACCAGCTATATTCGATCGCCGTGAAAGCGGAACATATCGTCTGGTTACTGTGATTCCAGTACACATTAGTATTACATCTACCTAACTAAACCATATCCTTAAACCGGCAAATATCAGCGCTAACGTAATTTATTGTGCCTTTGACGCTACGGAAATGGCAACGTATTTGTGACCTGGTGACCCCGCAGGATAACGGGCCAATCAAAATGACCGTAAACACGCCCTGCCAAGTGTTTGTCAGACGGCTGGCGTAACCTCATACCATATATGTAACAAATACAAATTCAACGGCCACTGTGGCGGCAAATTAAGGGGACGTGTCAATATTACAAATGGTCATTATGTTTTGTCAACAATACGTAAAACGTCAGTGAAAAAACCGTAAATTTCGGCACAACAACAAGCATTTATTGAGATTGTGTTTTAATTAATAACTAGGAAATTATGTTTCATTTATTGTTTTAGAAAAACTACACCACTCACGACGTTGCAATTTCACGTATCAACGCGTCTTACGTGTAGGCAACAAAATACGGCAGTATATTACGATTGGTGAATGGTTTGTTTCAAAAATACACTGCCACTTTAGGCATTCATTCAACCTTTGCTTAATTCATTCACGGTGGTGTAGCAGACATATGTCGTTTATGTTAACAAAAATCTGCCGAAAAGTTATCAGTGACACTGTCATATTTATATGTATGTCATTTATTTATTTTAGGATTTTCTCAAAACGGTGTAATGTCGAATTGTGTGGCTATTTTTCACGTTTACAATTCTTTTAACAATCTTGTAGCTTAACCAAATAAATGAAAAACTCCATATGTTATTAACCTAGTATATTATATAGTATTTAAACAACAATCTGCGAAGAAATGGTTAATTTATTTTAAAAACTTCCACTGAAACTAATCAATTCAAGACAAGCATATAATACCCACTAAAGCTACCTTAAAATATTCACTTTCGTCTTGTCCTTCCCATATGATATCGTATAGCAATGTGTCGAATGCATAACTTGTCAACTATAGATACCAGATTGAGCGGAAACCGTTCAACATCTTCGTGGAACTGTACACACGTTGATATGACTGAGCGATACGTCTAGGAACCACACGTAATCGAGACAATAGCCTCGAAAGTTTCTGGTGATTCGTTTGTCTAATCGACTAATCACGAGCTCATGTGAAATGCATCAATAAACATGAAGGTGATGGATTATAGACAATAATTTACATTTTATTTAATAGCAATTGGTAAATTAGATTTTTATTGATATTTTAAACTTCGCACGGATTTATTTTGAATTTGTTATAATATTCAACGATGTGGAAAGTCGTAGATCTGTTTTGGCATATGTTTTTGGCAAGTGCTTTTTTAATTATCGCATATTTCCATTGATGAAAAACCTACCATGGTTGCTAGAGTATGTAGCGTAGAGTAGGTTGCATTGCAATATACAACGTTCAAACACACTGGCTACGTCGTGATTTGGGTAATCATGGTAAGTGATAAAGTTTAAGTTAGAAGAAGTTTTGAGTTGTTGTATTACAAAATGTGTGTGTGTGCGTGCGTGCGTGCGTGCGTGCGTGCGTGCGTGCGTGTTAATGTGTGTATTGATCTCACCTGTAGTAGATTCTTTGTCAAAGATGATTCCATACCATAGGCTAGTGGTTGCCGAAGTAAAGGAAATGAGTCTGTCTTCAGATCCGCGCATATCCACCGCGCCTGGAACATCAATGTCCGCAGACTGTGTATTTTATGATAACCATGAACCGGAAAACGTGTGTATTATTTACAGTATGTCTTCTTGTTTATTTATTTCATGCATCATAAATTCAGGGAATGAACCTGACATTAAATAAATTCCAACAGGCGATAACATCAACTGTTGAAATGGTAGCAACACGTGATTTGTTGATATCCTACTTACGCTAAATGATCCGAAGGGCACACGTAGGTTTTGTGTGTGAACACCATCGTTTACATACCTTTTATTCTGATTCCCCGCCCACTTGCGAACGTCAGGTTCACGCCGGACTCTATAGTCAAACTGCTATTTTCTCTACAAGTGCATGTTCCAAAATGATTATAATCGACAATTTCTACAATTCGTATATGTTATGCATTTTGAAAATATCAAATAACTACACGATATATTAAAAATTACTCCACGTTGTTCCAATTCTTCACAGCTTTCGCGCATTAATTGCAACATTATTTAAAAATTCAGTGAGAAGTCGAGTTACTATTCCAATGACGTCAAGTACATACTTACTTAACCTTTTGAAAATACAGTTATAGCAACTTAAACAAGCTTGTGTTTTCAAATATTTCAAAACTTATATCTGATTTGAAACAGCACTAACCAAACTCACCCTACAAATATACTCCTAGTGACGAAGTACGTTCGTTCAGTTATATTCACTTGACCGTGAACTTCACCGCCAATGTAATTCGAGAAGAAGCCGTAGTCGTCAGGTGGCAGCACGAGCGGCGCCTCTTTGTCGGCAGATATGCGGTAAGGCCATACGTCGATCAGGGCCAGGTCCATGTTATTGAAGAATGAGTCGGTCCTATGGTTTACACAGTGCATTGAAATGACTGTTGGAATGTCAACATACGTAAAACGAACGGAAAAATAAGAGGCTACTATTCTGGGGTATAACATCAAATGGAACAAATTCATCACCAACGAGGAAGGCCTTAAAAATAAATACTGAGCCAATCAAGTCATATTGAAACGAATGAAATTTGGGCAATGTCCTTAGAATGCCGCTAACGAGAGCACCAAAGCAGGCGTGCTACTAGAAAACATATGGAAAAAGGAAAAGAGGACGCCCAAAAGAAACGAACCAACAAACCATCGCAAGAGAGACACAAACCCAAAAAATAAAGACGCATGACCCAGAAAGAATGGACCTAGAAAGAATGGCTAAAGATAGAAATGGATGGCGTCGATTGACGGCACAGGAGGCGAGTACATAAATAAATAATATGACGAATTTACAAAATACTGCCAACAAACAGCTTTGTTTATTGATATATATATTTGTAAAGACTCCATAATACAGGAGGCGCGGCCCGTACGGTTGCACTGTGGTGATAGGAACTTACCTCGAGATGACATCACCATATGACGTCACACCCCAGAAGCAACCAGTGGCGTCTATATGCCGGCCATCGGAGTAACTTGGAGTTCGTATGTCGTACGTCGCCGCCGGATTGCTAAACACGTTATTCTTTAGCGACACATCGAAGTTCGCCTTTACGTCAATAGTAATCATATTTTCGTTGTCTACCCGTGAGTTGTTGACGAATATGTTTTCTTGGATGTCACCGTACGTCGAACGAAAGGATGTGTGGAGTTGGATAACTCCCGCGCCACTGTTGTTTTCAAATCGGTTTCCTTTCACCTGTAAAAATACATCTTAGAAATGTATTTAGCCCAAGCAATGCGTTGGGTATGGCCGTGGTAGCGGCCAACACAATTGTATGTTACCTACTGCACAACAGAATATGTAAAATGCTAGTGAAATATATAATATATATATATATATATATATATATATATATACATATATATATATATATATATATATATATATATATATATATATATATATACATATATATATATTTACATATATATATATATACATATAATATATATATATATATATATATATATATATATATATACATATACATATATATATATATATATATATATATATATATATATATATATATATATATACATTATGTATACATATGTATATATATATATACATTATGTATACATAATGTATATACACTAATATATATATATACTTTCATATATATATATATATATATATATATATATATATATATGTGTGTGTGTGTGTATATATACATATATATGTATATATATATATATATATATATCTCAGTTATTTAAACCTCATTACTTCCATTACAGACCTACCTGTAACTTGCCGCCGCCATTCAATACAAGATACACTGTGTACTTGTTCACAAGTCGACGACCCCAGGACTGATAATGATAGTAATGTATATTATCGACGAATGTGTTGTTTCGTATTTCCACGTCGGTGTGTCGGTTATTACGTAAGTAAAGAAAGGCTTCAGCATAATATCTTGAAACAAAAGTATTTCTTGCGAATTCGTTGTTGCTGAGCATCACATTGATTGTGCCTTCAAACAAGAATCCATAACCTTTATTTTCCGATATCTTGTTTTCGTCGACAACGATCAATCCTGAGCCTTCGTAAATATTGTTATTACGACCGTAGAACTTGCAACCAGACTTGACATTGCTGCGAATGAGACTTCCTGTTATGGTCATATTAACGTTGCTCTTAACATAGATGCCAGTTTGGCCGTTGGTTTCTATTCTGCAAGCGTTCAGCCGAAGTTTGGCGTTATACAACAAAGCAGTACTTCCAAATTTGATTCCGTGCTCTTTACTCCCTGAGACAGAACAGTTTTCAAGGACGAATTCGCCACGCAGGAAGCTGTCGAATGTGAGTCCGTTGGACAGAGAGTTGACAATGCTGACGTGATTCATACGCGGTGGACGTCCTGTGATGACAACACCTTCTGTTGAGTTGATGACGGTCACGTGACGCATAATGGAACCCGACACGACAACTGGAACCATAGTGGTGGTCGATGTTGACGTTGTTGTAGTGGTGACGTCATTCCCGGACGAGGTTTCCTCCGGGCCTGAGCCACTGCCTTCTATGAAGCAGAACACGGTTTACGTACAATAATTGCTGTCAATTATGAAACTGTTATTCACCAGAAGACACTCGAGTACCCTTTTTCGGATTTGGCTTGTGTGTGCGATGCTTACATAAATAAGAGAGGGCACGCGTGTAGATCTTAATCCATTTAAAAAGACCGCTTATATTTATATTTAAGTTTATAGTTGAACTAGCTTATGGACTGTACATGAAAGTGTCTTTTGTGTTTTACTCTTTATTGTTGTTGTTGACAATGTAATTGTGTTGAAATAGCCAATCCAAGGAACAATAATAACAAACATGACTAACTATTGTTTATCCAAACACTTTGTGACTGTGCAATGTACAATCATAAAGAACGGATTTAATATTTATAATACTAGATATTCATATGACCAGCCAATCAACTAAGCTGAATTGAATTAATTCAAGTTTCAATGAAATGACTACTTAGTAAAATTACTTAAATTTAGATTACCTAGACATTGTATAGCTTGTATATAAATCCTCTTTAAGCATACATTATTAAAACCGCAGGGGCGGGCATAACGTAATGTAGTTTATGCTATACAACATTAATTTACAATAAAAACTATAAGAATTTGTACATTTCACAAAACAAAAAGGAATATAATAAAACATTTCTAACCAAGAAAGACGGATCGCTTCGTTCTTTTGCTATCTGCCGACAAAAGAGCAAAACTGCTGCTCCGGTTGAAGACATCGGTGTCTTCACGCCTGTGCAAGTGCAACTCTTGACTCTCGTTGCGGGATACGTAATAGCCCGGGTTGTTGATTGACTCGAATGCGACGTATTGCTGGAAGAAGGCGTCAGAGTGTTCTATGAACGTCGCGTCGCTGTCAAAGTCTTCCGGGTTACGCGGGTTCACCTTAGGCTCCAGATACAAACGACCCTCGTAATGTCGTAGGTACCAGCCTGGTTTCTCGTAACTCATCAGAGACACTGTGTTGGTTCTTACTGTTAGTCCCGGTCGAACCACTTGAAACTGTGCTCGTCTACCTCTCGTGGTTGCGACTTTGTTATCGGCGATTGCGACATACGTATCTTGGTCGTAAATTTGAAGAAACACGTTTGATCCTACAAGTCAATTAATGACAGTTAACATGGAAACAGGAAATGTAAAAAGTAACTAATGTATTGTATATAATCGCTTGTGCCGAATAAAGACAAACAATATAACACATGCGTGCGTGCGTGCGTGCGTGCGTGCGTGCGTGCATGCAGACAGACCTACCTACCTGCCTGCTTGCCTGCCTGTCTGCCTGCCTGCCTGCCTACCTGCCTACCTACATACATACCTGCCTACCTACCTACATACCTACCTACATAGCTGTGTGTTCATGATGTTCACTACCTTGTTTCTGCGTACTTACTCTCAGTTTGTAGGGTGTTTGGCTTGCACACCACACCACCGGGAATGTTCGATCTTGCAGTGTTAACGCTGCATTCCTGCAATGTTGCCTCGTTGCCGGTGTTACACACAGCGCGGTACAGTATCGGTCCATTGACGTCGATGACAAATCTACAACCACCAAAAGGCCGACATGTGCATGGGTAAAACAACTGACTTTTCAACTTGAAAGACTTAAATTGATAAACTTGGATGTATTCTTCTGATGCTCCTGCATTGTGGCGGTGTAGGCCTATATGCTTCATAAGAAAGAAAGAAATCAAACCAGTTAATAATATTATAGACAACATAGACCCTCAATTAATAAGTATTACTGAATCATTGGCCAACAAAGACATGATAAATGCTGGATTACATTCTCAATCACTACAGCAATAGGTATCTTGCTGACATCTCTCTCGTCCAGTAATATCACCACTCCTGCCTGAGGGTAAGTGCTCGCTTATGGGCGCATTCGCAGCCTGTTTGTTGATGCCGAAATACTAAAACATTGTTCACACAGTACACACTGTTACACTAATAGGAGGCAGTGGTTGCCAGGTACTAAGGCCGGTGGGCAGCATGCCAGACAGAACAGCAAGGGCGATGGCGGGAGAGCGGGAACTGTTTAAGAGTAAATAGCGGTCGACATTACGTGGTGCGCCGTGGTGTTGCGGTTAGAACGTGGGACTCACAATCGAGAGAACTGTTTCGAAGCTTTGGCAGTTTAGTTCACCCCACGTATATATTCACTTATATGTATACATGAGAACCTGGTTACAGACAGAGGAAGATATGTAATCGAATAGTCATCGCGCAGTAATTGCAGCGTGGCTGAATGCTCCATACAAGTCGAGATGGAATGAACAGGTATGCCAGTCGGTGAAATATAAAGCGCTTTGCAAATTTACATTTACCTTTACGTCCACCACAACATAAAATCAAACGTACGGAACGTACCTAGAAGTTGTGACAACTTCATCTGCTCCTTCGCGGTATCCAAGCTGTCTGCAAGCCACGTCGGCGCTCTTTCGGTTCCAGTTATAGTTGGATAATAGTGTCCATTTCTCCTCCCATAACATTTCGACTATTCCTTCTCGGGGCGAATTACCTCCACGCAACCTCAACACTTCTGCAATTTGCATAATGATGTAATGTGTAATAATTGTGCAAGTTCATGTGTGCGTACAAATAAATGTACTGTTATGATTGGTAATACTAAACTCCGTCGGTGTGTGGCGAATTTGAAGCCACTTTCTAAAATCCGATATAACAAGAAGACTCCGCTACGTATGATTTAGTTTCACCATAGTTTCACAACAGATTCACAATAGTTTCACAATAGTTTCACAATGGTCCCACAATAGTTTCACAACAGTTTCACAACAGTTTCACAATAGTTTTACAATAGTTTCACAATGGGAAAGGCTCTTAACATTTGCAAGCACTGTAAAATATATACGATGCATAACGAAATGTTGACTACATATAAAAGCGTACTCACTTTCACAAAGGATAGCACATTACCTGAACACACTATACGCCCGAGTATATAAATGCAGCAGCGTGAACAAAATTGACAAATATTCCTTACAGGCGTCCGATATATTGGTGACATTGTTGACTCTACATTTCACATCGAACATGCTGCTCCGTTAAATATGTTTAATAATAAGTTAGCGTATTTTTTTACCTGACCAGCGTCCTTGGAAACGTATCCCTTTAAAGTTGCCACCTCCTCCCGGCTCCATTACCACGACGTCTTTCTCATCTCCCAATATTTCTAAATTGCCTGTTGGACAACATCAAAACTTTTTGATTATTTAATTGCTACTAATATATGTATCTATACACATGTATACACATATACACAAATATACAAATTTATATATAATTTATATATATATGTATGTATGTATGTATGTATGTATGTATGTATGTATGTATGTATGTATGTATGTATGTATATATATATATATATATATATATATATATATATATATATATATATATATATATATATATATATATATATATATATATATATATATATATATATATATATATATATATATATAATGGTTTCGTGTATGTGTGTGTGCGTGTGCGTGTGTGTGTGTGTGAGTGTGTGTGTGTACGTGCGCGCGTGCTGTACTTCCAAGCCCTAAATACATTTAAAGGGGTGAAATGTGGTTACCTTCCACAGTGATTCCGCTGCGTTGAAACATGAGCACCACGCCGGCTTCGACCGTCAGTGTCACAGATGAGGGAATAAATATGTCATCCGCCACGAGATAAGGTCGATATGTCTTCTTGAGAGTCGTGTCTTCTGTGACTGTGCCACCGATCGTCGTGTCATCGAGAAAGAACCCACTCGTCGTATCACTTAGAGTAGTCGTTTCTCTCGACACACGATACGGCTCAAACGCGACCTTTGCCACTTTTGAGTCTGTTCCGAAGTCGTAGATTCGACTTCTAACATGAGATAGGAACTCACCGCCCCACCAATTGCGCATAGCGTACGTGACGTGTCCTTCGGAATATGGGATGTCAACTCGAAGGTCGTAGGCAGCTGACGGGTTGTCAAACAAGTTGTCTAGGACAGCTACATTCTCTGCTGACGTCGCGTCGTTGTTCTTAATGTACAGCATAGAAGCGTCGTGTCCCTTGTTGTTTGTGAAGTTATTGCCGTAGATCTCAGCAGTAGCCTTATACGATGCAAAATCCAACTTCACCACAGGTCCGTCCGAGTGGTCAAAAAAGTAGTTCTTCACTATCATCAGGGCGTCGTTTTGGCCGGCATTTCTAAGACTAACGAAAAGTGCGCGTGGTGATTGTTGGAATGTGTTGTTCTGGATTAATATGATCTCAGGTGATGTCTGGTAGATATATACGGCTGTTTGACCAGTGGACGAAAACACATTCCCTTCCAACTGCAATCTCCGTATGTTATCGATTCTGAAACACTCCCGAAAACTGCTTTGGAAGATATTTTCAACGACCCGAACGAAGTCCTTTCCTCCGTATCTATTACTGTTGATCAGCATTCCGCGCGACGTTGAAGTGGAGAATTTCGTATTCGTGATTGATATATTCTGAAAACGTCAATATCATATATTAAGAACACAAGGAAAACACCTACATAGCGAGTGTTTAGCGCATTGAATACACCAAATAGCCGAACCAATATTTTTATTCCGGAATATTACATCTATATAAAATAAGGCTAAACTGTATATTAGTGTCTGAAAACTACGCGCATAAAGCATACATCTTCAATGATGACAGCATACTGCATCACTATTCAAATTAATATGCAGTATTGCATTACCTGACTTGGATTTACATTTAATAAAACTACAAACATGTGTCCTGATCACAATTTTGCATGTGGGTAATCCCCGTGACACAAACACATGACTGGCACTGCAGTTTCTGGGTTCGTGACACAACTAATTACATTATTATATGACACACATATATGCCACATTTTTCTCATTGATACTTACCATTCGGCTGTCGCCGCCGCTGACAATATTAACACCTTCCTGCTGGTTTGATTCGAACACACATTGGTCGATGTCGATTTCGTGCGTTCCTCCGTTGCTTTCCGCGCGTATGCCTGACCTTCTGTTGCTTCGTACACTACAATTGTATACGTTGATTGTCTGATTGGCGGCTAACACAGCAAAAATGCCGTGCGCGTGGTTGTCTTCAATGACGCAGCTGGCAATGAATAACGACGACGTGTCTGCTGTGATCCCAGCCGAAGCTTTACGTACGATAACATTATCCAATAGAGCCGCTGGAAGAAACAATGAAAGAAGCTTCGGTCAAATGTTGTACTTGTAATACAATAGTTTACTTAAAAACACAATTTACGCGGAATTAACGTCATAAAAGTAGATGTAGTATGAATGACAGGTACAATAAGCATTATGATTATCTCCTCTCATACGCGCACGTTCGCTCGCACGCACGTTCGCGCGCACGCACCCAGGTACGCGCGCTCGGAAAATGAATAACCAGGTTTGAGCAGGTTTGAACCCGGTGAACGCATCATGATTTGAAAATGCATTATTTGCATCAACCGTTACAATTAATTCGTTGCCAACTACTAATTTGTCTGAATTCGTCTTACTATTATTGAAAACTCCGTGGCTTAGCGATAGATTAAAATTATAATTACACTTAAATATTTTCAGCCACGCATCTGAAAAGAGTAAATTAAATTAACAAGACACGTTGAGACAAATATAGAGTAAGTTGTTTCACTTGTTTCTTTGAGAGCTTCTGTACTCATACGTTCAGTAATCACACACAGTCTTTCAGCAAAAACATGTTAAACGTACCAGATGATTTGATGAATTTGATTCCGCCCCAAGCCGTGGCTCCTTCAACGGCGGTCAGTGTAGCCGGGTGAACGTCTACTCCACGCACCTCCAAACTCCCTGCACGGAAATCAAGACAAAACTGTCTGCTCTTTACACCAAGTCTGGTGGGGAATATAGGGTACGGCGTAAGCAGTTATGTGATGTTTAAACTAAACATGAAGTAGAAGAAATGGTGGGTACCTATATAAATCATCTCTGTATTGTAGTGTACATGCAATTCAAAATAACAAAATATAATGAAAAGTATGCGTGCGTGCGTGCGTGCGTGTGTATGTGTGTGTGCTTATGTGCGTACGCGTGTGTGTTAAGCTTGTATAATTTACCTTGCACGAAAACGCCAGTCTTTTGCTTAAACTGAAGAGTCCCATTCGTGTTAATGATGAGTTTCCTGCCTCGTGGCACGTGGATGGTCAAATCAACTATTGTCAAGGTGTCTGGGGTCAGTACGGTATCCTCTTCCAATCGACCACCAAGTATATTTCCATTAATACGAAGACCGGCTGTTACGTTGATGATATTGTTAGCATCCATCGACAAATCTCCGAAAACTTGTGACAATATCACCTCTGCGCGAGTGAAGTCTTGGAAGAAGTCCCAAATTCGATAACGTATGGCCGTAGCATTGGTCGTTCCCCACCAGTTGTGTCTGGCATCTATGGTGTACTTATCAGCCCACGCTGTTTCTATCTTCAGTTCGAAAGTAGCCTGTGGATTGATGAAAGCGTTGTGTGTACAGCGGAATTGTGTCTCTTTGCTACTGTCAATGATCACTGTTGACGTCGCCGTGTTGTTCTCGAACGTGCTGTTGCTAACAACAAAGTTCTGACCCAGCTGCCGCAAACTCACAACATAATCGCCTGCGTTCGCAATAAAAGTGTTGTTCAACAAGACCGAGCCAACTTGCCTGCCGCGTCTTGCAAAGTTAATGGTGTTTCGGTTTTCAGCGAACGCACTGTCTCGAATTACAACCGGGTGATCAACTTGTAGATATATTGCTTCGTATGTATTGTGAACTAGGGTGACGTTTTTAAACAAAGCCGTGCTCCTTGCATTGGTACCATACAAGTAGACCCCTCGTGAATTGTCCTGAAATACACAATCAGAAACGGTCGCGTTGTATGCGTAGTTGTTCATGATCAAGTAAAGTGCACCTCTATGTCTTGTCCTTTTCGCCGAAAATGAACAACCATCGATAGTGATGCTGCTCATTCCAGAAGAACTAGCCGCATTCAAAGATAACCCAACTGAGACATCTGCAAATGTCGTGTTATTTACATGAACGTTTGACAAGACGCCGTTTCCAAAAATGCCCGTGTTTCTATTCGCAAAGTCACAATCTGTCACCTCTAATTTGGACAATTTGTCACACCGAACTCCAACATTATTGTTTTTGAATGTGGTTCGAACCAGAAACACGTTTTCTTGTGTTCTAATGTATAATCCGTCAAATTCATTGTTGGACACCAACGAGTCTTCTATGCGAAAGTCTGCTGTAGCGCCATCTGCCGTACGAATGCCTCGGATGTTTGAGTCGATTGTCACGTGGCGTAGCAACATGGTGGTCGAACTTGAATCTATGGCCACTTCTGCTCCAGAGATGCGCACGTGACTAAATTCCATTTCACTGCAAGCTGTGTGAACGAAACAAGTTGGTTTACAAGTTAAGAGACCAGTGAGGTAAGTCAAAATGTTTAATTTAAATTTAAACGTGGACATTCAATTTACCCTTGCAATGTCAAATGCGAAAAACACACTCTGACGTATAACGTATTACTATTTATGAGATACTCTGTAGGACAAGGCAGTGTTAGTTGAGCCACTGGTTTTTTTTTAAATTGTTGGTGATTGTGATTAATGCATGCTGGTGTGTAAACAATGAACCCACGTGACCAGACTTTATTATCCGTGCACCCACAAATGGTTTAACTATGTACAGGGAAGAAGATTATTTATATAACTTCACGCATTAATGAAAAATTTATTAAAAAAGCTTATTTGTCGAAACGGGGCTAGTTGAGCCACCCAAGGCTCAAGGGAGGGTTGGTTGAACAGTGGTTAAATAATGAAGACGAGTGTTCTTTACCCCAAAATTCATCAAGGAATTCATCTTTCCGAACAAATTGGGACATCGGATAGCTACAACATTAGCAGTTAGTTACACTTGTTGCGACTGGCATATAAATCTATATTAATTGTGTCGACTTATTAATTATGCGTGTAGACATGTCAGAGATATATTATTCCCATTAGGTAGACGTGTTGGCTGAGTTGTTATGAAATTTTAGCCTACGTAAATTGTACAAATAAAGCATTTACCCAACTTACTCTGCACTGTGGCTCAACTTACCCCACACCAAGTGTTAGTTGAGCCAGCTTACCAACCCTATTTGAATCAGCTACATATAATTATCCATGCATACTAGATATAGTATCTTGGTATAGAAAGATCTACTAATAATCATAGTTATTTGAGAAAAAAACAATTTTGACTTATGAATATAATTGTGCCCTAGATATCAAAAGGAACGAAAAATCGCTCAACTAACACTGCCTTCCCCTACGACGACAATGAAATATACTTGCTTAATGACCCTTGCTAATATAGACACTGCTGACATTTCTCGTGTTAACTATTACGACGACAATGAAATATACTTGCTTAATGACCCTTGCTAATATAGACACTGCTGACATTTCTCGTGTTAACTATTAAGAACACACCGAGAAGGCCGAACACAATAATCTCAAGTTATGGCACATATGTTCCTGCTGTCCTTGGCTCGTGTACATTTAGTTTCCATCCAAGTCAAGCTAAACTAAACGAAAGGCATAACCAGAACATTGGCGGTTTATGTCAGAAACTACAAAGCTGCGAACAGTTCCAGCCATGACGGCTGCAACGACAGAGTCAGCTGCATATTGACGTGCCTAGTTCATTAATAGAAGGAGGAAGAAAAGCATGACGGCGACAACATTGTGCAAACAACTCACGGTGTAGCATCGACGTGCCACTTAATCCGTATAGCATTTACAAGCCAACACTTATGCTGAACCAGATTTTCACACCGGCCGTCCCATCACGGAATTTAGTTTGCTGCTTTTATCACATTCGTGACCTTCGTCGAATTCGACGGTATGTGTATTTTGCTGTCGCCAAAACTATGGCAACTGTTTTTATTAGCAGTAGACTTGACTATTGCAATTCCATTTATCATAATATTGCTCTCAAGGACATTTTGAAACCTGTGCAAAATTTTTAAACGTGTGCAACATTTTTGGCAAGGGTATTTACCCGGTCTCCTCGTTTCCCTCACTCATTACCTCTTCTTTAAATCATTGCACTGGCTCCCTCTCAGATGTAGCATTTTTTTTTAAAGATATGCACAGTTACCTATCAAGCACTTTCATAAAAGCAACCAGCATATTTAAATTCACTGCTCACTCCTGCAAGACAGCCCAGACGGCTTCGATCATCTAATTCTAATCTACTTTTGTTCCCACTGTTAAGACAAATGTCAGAACAAGAGCTTTTTCACTTGCTGCACTGACTCTGTGGAACTCACTCCCTGTTAGTCTGTCGGAAATATAGCAACATTTCTAAACTAAAAACCCACCTGTTTAAACTTGCCTATCCTCCATAGCTCCCCAGCGTATCAATCCAATTGTTTACAACTGGAACTGCTTTTCAATTATGAACTGCTTAACCCCTTTAGTTTTGGTGCACCGCAGAACTTGGGTCTCCCGAGGATTTTATCGCAATAGAAGTATTGTTGATGAATCATTACCTTGTGCTGTGTTGTGCAAATGGAAATGAGTCATAAAATACCTTCACTTGTGACTTGGATTCCTTTCCACAAAGCAACTGGGCTGCTTAGGTAGTCTTGTATGGAATTTGACTGAAATGACACCTCTAATCCCAGCATGCCTTTCGCTTTCAAACAGCCTGTAGCAAAAATATGATGAGTATTGTATTATGATGTATGACACGTCAACAGTTCTTTCCTTCAGTGTGCTGAGTGTGGGCCCATACAAGGCTCCTATCGTTGATATCACTGGTCCTACACGTTGGCTGTTGAACATCTGGATCGTGAGAAAGTCCAGTTCTTTTGACACTCAGGAACACATTGAAGATAACATGGCAAGATACGATTAGTGATGGCAAGATATTGAATTTTTTTAGTGTGCTTAATATTTTAATAACGCTTCATTTGTGTTAATGAAATATGCATCACAAGTACACCTGCTTCACAATTGTATCAACACATATCATTTCTTCCCTTTTGCTGAATTGGTGTCTACTGCAACATAATTCAAAAGTATCCGAATAATGGCGACAGTCCGTGTTCATTCCTGTATATCCAGTTCTTTATTTTCGTTCCATACCAAGATTATGTGGAATTAACAGTTCAAAAGGTATTTTAAGCCAATATTTTGACGGCACACACCTTCAATGACCAAGCCTGTTTGTTTTCCAATGAAAATGATCTTAACGCCGGCTTCGATGGTCAGAGTAGCCGAAGGTGCTACTCTTGTTGATTGACGCACAACATATGGACTTCCCGCCAGGTTCCAGAAACCGTTTGTCTGAAGAGAGCATACACAAGACGCGGAGCGGGTTAATACAAACACAACTGCGGAATAGTGCAAACAACGAAACAGAGCAGGATGTTGCCTCTGCCAATGATAACACAACGTAGTTATAACGCCTTCCTCAAAGTAGATCTAATGCTTTGAAACTTGTTGCACCAGTTGCGCATCTGTTCTTAAATAGACCGTGCAAACACATATCTATATAAATATCTTCGCTGCGTACCAAACAAATACTACTGGTGCCGCCACGCGGCCACCACCACTAGGTCTCATTGCTACAACAT
>OY759275.1:33246512-33261512 GCA_963662155.1 Lamellibrachia columna | reverse complement strand
TGAATTATTTACTTATGATATATTTTTGGAGTAATTCACAAAGCCTTGATAGGAATGGGTGTTAATTTTCTCCATGACAATTTGTGGAAGAAAGTTTTCTTGAAGTAATTTTGGTATTGTGTGTCTGATACAAAGGCGGCAGTATATTGTAGTAGTTTGTTTAATCTGGATGTTGAAATCATAGTTTTGGGGAAAATTATTTATTATATCGGTAAAGTGTTGTGGTGCCTTTCTTTGTCTTTTTGGTCTAGATGATACATTTTCGTTACCAGTGAACATATCTCATAAATAATCTGGAATGGTTCCATTTTTGTATCTGTAAAAAAATGTCATGCATGATAGCTTAAAGAGGGTGTCTGCTTTGAACAGTTCTAGTTCTTTGAATAAAGGTGTACTGTGTGAATTATATTTATTGTTTAATATATTTGTCCGCCCCATGCTAATATACCATAGCGAAGGTGTGACATAAATTAAAGAATAATATATATATATATATATATATATATATATATATATATATATATATATACATTTATATATATATATATATATATATATATATATATATATATATATATATATATATATATATATATATATATATATATATATATACACACATACACATATACATTTATATATATATATATATATACATACATACATACATACATTATTTGACTTTTAATTAGTTCAGTTATGATGATAATGAAGTGTTTTTGCAGTTTGCCAACATCACTGTTTGTATTCAACGCACACAAATCACCATGAAACCGTTTGTTGGCTAAAATTGCCCACGGGACCCTTTTTAAGAGACTTTGGATTTTGACACCAGTCTATATTTGAAAACTACCTGACAGGCGATTGTTCAGTCTAGCCCGATACGCATCACTCTTCCCCCGCGAAGAAGACGCCGTGAACTGGGAGTCGATGATCGCTCCGTTCTCTATGCCAAGCGCCACGCTGCAGTTGATCGCGGCGTCGACTGGAACAGTAGTGGGCTGCTTAAGCGCAACAATCCAATAAGTCCGATTTTTAAAGGAGAAAAATGGGTGTAAAACTTGATCAGTGTATGCTAAAATGCATAGTATACATTACCACATAGTGAACGTGCTCAAAGTGCTCATATAGTGAAAATGCTCAAACAAAGACTTAGGTGCGTTGTACTGATTCAGTTGCAATCACTGTAGTAAGTAGAGACATTTGTTGGCCAAAGTACAACTAAAAAAAGATTTTGATAAAAATAAATCAACTGAGGAGGTTGTTGCACTGAGCAGAACAATTCGATTATACATATGTAATTACATTTCTATGTTTTCGTATCGGCGGTTATTGCATAAATACAATATATTGTGTCCAAAAGCGCGGCGGAAAGTTTGAAGAAGGAAAAAACATGATGGTCTAAATGATAAAAATAACTTGTAGAAGCCGACCTGTGTGACTAAATGAACAAATAAAACGTTGCCTTTTCAATATAATGCACGGAGGTAAAGTGTGTATTCACCATATGAAAACGTAAAAACGGTAACACGTGTTAACACTATATGATTTTAGTTATTTTATCAGTAACATTTTCTTTGAAATAAACCATGTTTTGCTTGAATGTTTGCGAAGCAGTGAAGCTGCACTACTACAAGGTTAAGAATGATTGAAGTGGAGCTGCACTACGACAGGGTTAAGAATGATTTAAGTGGAGCTGCACTATGTCATAGTTAAGAATGATTGAAGGATCAGGTTAACCAATCAGGACGTAACGAGAAATAATTATAACAGTGAATAGAAGGAAGACATTTTAGCAACTGAAAGAAAAATAATTGTTTGTTTGAGTATGACACGGACAATGAAATAATCAATGAACGCGTGTCTTCCTATAAGCCTTCAAATTCTTACCGGCCGTAAAGGTTGCTGGGCGCACTTTCATTGTCACTGTCTTATACGACTCGTAGTACCCTTTCCAGCTGTTCCAGTTTACCCCTTTGGCGTACGGAACTGGTTCACCCTGTTGGTAATACTGTCCGTTGAGGTAAGACGAGTGACAACTGGTGAACCACCAAGCTCCGTGATACCTTTCTGAGCAGGAACTGCTAGATCGATCGTAATCCATGTCTTTCGTACTGAATGCCGCGTCTTTGTGGGACAAGAGGGAGTCACCTGGAAATCGACAGATGTATCAGTTTGTTTACCTCACCAATGATCTGAAACAAGGGTAAGCACGCAGACGAGCAATTGATTAGTGTTGCGCAATATTACCGGTATGCCGGAACATAGCGGTATTTTTGTCTGCGCGATACGCCTTCAACGTACCGTTATGTGTATACTTAAGTGAACCAGATCCAGTCACTAGTTTGTATTATTATTATTAATTGTTAATTGTTCAAGTTTAAGTAATTTATTCTCAGAGTTACTTTTACAACATGCAGATTAAAACAGTTGTGTATTTATTATTTAAAATAAATACCAGTCAAGCATGCTAAAATACAATATAACACAACTGGCTAAGCCTCTTATGTTCTAACCAAAACAGCCGCAATGTAATGTTTTATTGCGATACATATCACGATACTGTCCTCTGTATCGCGATATTTCGCCATACAAAACGTTTGGCAATACCCGACCCCACAATTGATCTGTCTAACCATATCAGGTTTATATAACTGAAGATTTATAAAGATTTATTTGCATTTTTTTTTATTCCTCCAGATACCCATACAGGCACTTAAACTCACCGGCCGTGCTTGTTTCCAAATATGCATAAATTCGCAGGGCGTAGTGTGTCGATTCCGCGTCTATCGAGAAGCCGGTATATTCTACGAACGCCTTTTCTCCACCGAAGGTCTCCATGTCAATTCTCAGAACATGGCTACCGTTGCTGGTGAGCGAGTTGATGTTGTCGTTTCCGAGCCAAAACTCACCATTCACCGCCCCGAAACCGTTCTTGTAGTCGGTCCAACCACGGAAGAAGTCGACCGAACCGTTAAGACGTCGCTGGAAGACCTGCGTCGCATCGAGTGGGAAACAGACAAATGCAATGTATATTGATGAATTGAGATCTCCGCTACGCCAGATGACATCCAGTGTTTGCGCGCGTCCGAGAGCGTGCGTGTGTGCGTGCGTGCGTGCGTGCGTGCGTGCGTGCGTGCGTGCGTGTGTATGGCGCCGATGAAAACATGTTACGTTCGTTAGGATGGCAATTCATAAACCATTACATAGTATGTTATTATTATTATTATTATTATTATTATTATTATTATTATTATTATTATTATTATTATTATCATTATCATTATCATTATCATCATCATCGTCATCATTATCATCATAATCATCATTATCATGTTTATTATTGTAATGCATTCTGACCGTCCATCCACCGTCGTCTGTTGTTAGATCGCAGTAGACTTGCAGTGGCTGTCCGTCGGGGTAGATAGTGTAGACACCATCCGTGCTCGAGCCGCCATATTGGATCTCCGCGCAATCTGCAAGCAGTGACGGTTTTCAATAACACAATTACTCCTTGTTCATGCAGCATCTGTGCCAACAAATATAATCACCTTATCAGAGTGTGGAGAGAGTTACAGCACATAAAGGCCGGTTTACACGAGCGATTAATTGTCCACTTTTTCGCATGATATCGCGGTTCAATAATCGGTTGTATATGTCGTCAATAGGTCGTCAGTTTGTGGATACGACGGTGTCGGCCAAATTGGGACTGGTCAGCAGTGATCATGCGACACGGTGTCGCCCGACCAATTGGGGCACGCATCGCTTGTGTAAACTGGCATTTACACGGGGTGGAGGCAGCGACGGTCCTAGACAATATTTCTCACTTGTTATGGTTAACATGTCTTATATACTTACACCATATATAGCCATAATATGGTTAACACAATCGGTATTCATAAATGCAGCTTCTACAAAAGGATACCACTGAAGTGCAAACATTTTGTTCGAATCAAGTATATTGCCTCATGAGAATGAACGTTGTTATATCCACCTAAATATGTTTGTTACTAAAGCTACATCAACGCTCTGGCTCCGGCTGACCAATGATTGCCCTCTAATGCCCTCTAACAAGTGCACAATAAGCAGTATAACATTTTGTATTTCGTATACAACCCAGACTTGTCTAGAAGTGTGGTGAAGGCACCCATTTGAAGGTGCCATTAGCAGTGTCTTTAACACTTGCCATTGCGTACTTGCTCGAAATCACATAGGAATGAGGTCCTAAATATAAATGACACCCAAACCACATCTATCAGGAGAGACGTCATTGAGGTGAAATAAATCTGCAACGTTATTGTCAGAATCACTCGTTTACGGGGCTTCTCAATGTTTACGATGACACCTGTAAATGTTTATAGCAGTATGGAGGACATTAGCGACTGGCAGTATGCATTATCCTCTAAACCACACCTATAGAACTTATAATTAACGTTCTCTCGGGACTGAGTGGTGGTGTTGTTTAGAATTTGCATTACTTTAAGGTTTATACGTTTATCATAAATAAGTTCGTTTGGAACTTTAACAGACATTCTAAAATAAGCTATACCCAGACTGAGAAGTAGGGTAGGGTGGGGTAAGGAACCCCCGTGCGGTAAGAGGCCCCTCGTATTTCCAACACTGTGTGTTATATGGTGCGTATTCTGCCCAAGAGCATATGCAAACGACATAGATGTTTAAAAAAGTGTTCACGCATGGCTGATGTAGACATTGTATATCTGCAATGTTGTACTGAAACACACAAATCACACATAACGTCGTGTAACTATTTTGATATTGATCATTAATGCATTGAGTTCCATTTATGTTTACAAAATATAGGCATTAATTAATATTAACTCGGGAATTAAGAGATGTCTACATCATGCCTACTGGGGACAAGACACCCCCTTACAGCGCGGGGCAAGAAGCCACCTTGTTTTCAGATCTACGATCATTTCGCATAGCTGGTACACGACAATTCGGAATATACCATATTACATAATTAATAAATGCGGAACCAAGGACACAGCGAAGAAGCCAAAAAGAAGACGCACCAACAGCAGCGATGATATGGAGCAATGGCCGTATGTCATATGTGGCGAACCATTCGTGAACTGTACACCTCGGTGTGTGTGTGTACAATGTCAGTTGTACAATGTCTGCACGTCATACCTGATGCCGTCATTATTTTTTTCAAAACTGTCCGGAAGTGGACAAGGAAGCTATTGGCTTATTGAGAGGCCAGCGATTATTCTTCTTTATCCATCTTTCTGACAATTTTCTTTTTAAACAGTCAAACTGTGGCGAACCCTTCGTGAACTTTAGACCTCGGGAGGTGTATATACAATGTCAGTTGTCAATGTCAATTTGTTTAAGCAGTCAAACTGTTGTTTTACACAATGAGTAGATAATGCATTCCATTCATCCGTTGCCGTTGCCGTTAGTCGTTGTGTTGATGCAACGTATTAAAATATTCAATTATCGTTCGTTGACTTTTACACTCACTATATCACTATCCCACGACACGAATCCCATATTTCTCCCTTCTTTTCTAATATTAGATCAACACATACTTTATATGAAGTCTCTTTTCCAGGGTTTTCTCTCCATTTAGGTTAGACACATTTTGATTACAGATCACTTGCCTTTCTTCGCTCCATGGACACTCAGCAACAACGCCAACGAGCAGCTGACGCACAACCCCAAAAAGGTCATTTTCCCTAACGTTAAACTTGACTTGTTGGCAGTATGCTATCAAGCCTGCATCGCCGTCACAGCAGAGTGCTACTGTGGCGACTGGCAATATATTATTCTACTGTCGGTTTTATAACGTTATCCAGGCAATTATTCATTCGCTGACACCGAGCGACCCACGCCTCCGTTTCAGGTGTGTGTGTGTGTGTGTGTGTGTGTGTGCGTGCGTGCGTGCGTGCGTGCGTGCGTGCGTGCGTGCGTGCGTGCGTGTGGATATGTGTGTGTGTGGGGGGGGGTGCGTGCGTGCGTGCGTGCGTGCGTGCGTGCGTGCGTGCGTGCGTGCGTGCGTGCGTGCGTGCCATAAATACCATAGAAATATCTCCGAATATGTTTTATGTAACTATCTATAAATATTTATGTTTAACAGGAATAGTGGTATGTAATGGTTTATGTAGACAAAAACTACAATTATAACAGTAATACGACACTGCTTTGCACCACGTGTTTGGTAACTTAGACATCTTTGTCTACGGACATGCTGCCGAATTAGTTTGCTTCGTTGCGGCCCTTGTTGTTAGCTTCGGTGATTCCAGCAAGTTGGTCAGACCCATAAAACATGTCCATTTAATGTTCGTGGTCGAACTAGGCACACTCAGACGTCGTCAGATGTCAACTTTATTTAGCTATGTGCACTGTTAACCTCTCTCCGACCTGTCTTACGATTGTTACAACAGGGTTGAATTATCGGGACGAGCCACTCCCAATAGAGACCAAAGGTCCCGCTTGCTGGGGGGTCAACTTCTTGGTAATAACTCATCATTTATTGCCTTCTCTGGCTGTCCAATGGCTATAAGCAGGCGTAGCATTTCACCTGTTTCTAACCTTTGCACGCTAGGGGTGCCAGGGCATGATCGCTGCTTCAAAGGTCGCAAGACAGGAACACAAGCGTACCTGTACATAGCTCAGAGACTCGCATTTCTAACGAAACGTCAGGATCCAGGTCACCGAAAATTAATTCGTCTAGGATACTTGGAACATTAATAAAAGGCAATAATCACACACAATTAACATTCGTATACGAATATAACTTACTAAAGTTGCTTGAAAGTAATCGTGCATATATTTAAAACTATGACGTGTTGTATATATGCATGCATGCATGCATGCGTGCGTGCGTGCGTGCGTGCGTGCGTATGTATGTGTCCTCTGATCTACCAATTGGCGATGTATTAAAAAGAACGCAAAAGCAGTTATTTATTTGCTGTTATACTTTTCTTCCTGTCGGCAAAGGTGGAAACAGTAGCCGAATTGAGTGTGTGCCACACTCCAGATGAGGTCAGACCATACATGAACTTCTTGTTTATTGTTTTACACGAATGTAGGCGTATTA
This sequence comes from Lamellibrachia columna, assembly GCA_963662155.1. Taxonomy (NCBI): domain Eukaryota; kingdom Metazoa; phylum Annelida; class Polychaeta; order Sabellida; family Siboglinidae; genus Lamellibrachia; species Lamellibrachia columna. The sequence goes on along the minus strand of OY759275.1, from coordinate 33,254,446 downwards.
ACACGTGATATGTGAAATCAAGAAAGGCATGATACGAGTGCAATTGAACAGGCATATTCACACGTTTGTTTGCCATTGGCTTTGATCTAGTGTATTTTTAAGAGTTTGACATGGTTTTTTCTGCTATGGGCGACGTGAACGTTTGAATACCTGGTGGGGGTGCTTAAAAACAGCTTGATGTGTGTGATTTAACCCAGGTTTGGTCAGCATGTCAATGAGACGATGGCAGTTACTGTGAACGGTTTTCAGAATTGTTTATGATTGTGTTATCTTATGATCAGACAAAATGTTTGCACGGCCAGCAATGTAACATTGAACTATGGTCTGAACGTTACCCCACCATCTATATACTTGTCTCTTTCTATATTAATTCCCATCGTTGGACCAATCGCCTCTGATCGTCACTCGTCACTCACGTCACGTCACGTCGTTCATAAATTCACTCATCACTTGCAATCTTCGCTATCCTAAGGTCTCTCTATATAGGTAATGGCGGGCGGAACGTAAATTTTGTTTTTGGCGATCAAAAGCCACGTATTGGTTCAACTCTCAGTTCGCCCACTGTGTCCGTCTTTGTCTGACAGGTAGGAAATAACTCTAAGTAACTAGCTTTATGGAAGGTTAATAATCGAATTTAAAATGTTTACACTGTAATCTCACATCGATTTGATGACAACATTCCAACATGTTTAATTCATTCACCGTGCTGGGCAGACATTGAGGGTATCTCTGTTGTGCACGTATTTCTGCAGGGTAAATGCTCTGTGAACTATTGAAGAAAATCGTAGAAAACGTTTTGCAGGAATCAAAAGAAACGAACGTTATAATGGCATCCTATTTGAAAATCGAATGTGGTTCACCCCTTTTGCCACATGGACGTGTGTAAGCTAGTACTTAATATTACACATTATTAGGACAAATATGTATTTACAGCTTGAATGCATAGTTATATAAAGTGCTAAGTGATCCCGTTATTCAAAACGGTCTTGTTGAATTTCAAAGTAAAGTGGTGTTAGACATTGTTATTTGATACATACAACACATATTAGAAAAAGTGTATTAATCTTGTTAAATTAGTCAACTCTTGTTGTTATTTTATGCTAAGTTCGAAACGCACATCACGACGAAAGTATGTGTAGAGGTACATGCATTAGTATCAAATCGTTGACTCAGATTACTTACAAAAAATACTTCGCGTAGACGGCTGGCGTAAAATGACTGCACGAACCGGCGCACGCTGCATCTCCCTGTAAATTAATTACCCGCCTGGGTAGGGCCAATTGGTGCGCATGTAAAAGTCAGCGATTGTTTGAAAGAAGATCGTGACGATATATTGCGTAATCGTAGTTTCTTAGCGTCAGCCACGTGACAATATACACCGTATGAGGTGTCGTCTGTGTTGCTGCGGGTGTGACATACAGGGAGTGTCGTGAAGGCCGTTACAAAGACAGGTGATTGTACAACATAGCTCTCACCCGTCTAGTTGACATTATGTCAATGTCAGGCGACAAAGTGTTGGGACGCGCTCGGTCAAAGGTGTCGCAGAAATATACATTTTTTCACGATCAGGTCAGTAATCAACACAAGGAAACACTTAAACGCTACTTAGTTCGCCGTATTCATATGCATGAATTATGCTGTTTCATGACGACACCTTTAGAAAGTTACAATAAGTTTGACGTTGTATATTTCATTAAAATTTTATTCAAGCGTCATTGTTTGGTACGAACCGGTCGTAATAGTGAGTTCCAGCTGTTCTCTAGCAAAAATGTATTATCGTGTAATAATCACATATCCCCATAAACCAATTATTTAAAACACCATTTTAGCTTAGGATAGTTTGACAAATCATCTTGCATTTTCCCTTAAGAATCCATTGGAATGCCAGAGAGCCAGAGTGCGTGCGATAGTGTGTGTGGCCACACCCGCATTCATACTCAACTAAAACAACCATGAAACACATGGTGTGTTAGAGCTGCCTTTATTGTCAGTGCGGGTTACAAAGCATATATGTCCACGACATTGAAACGAATATGTGAAATGTAGCTAACGTTAGTACACAACAATAGTAATCTGAAAATCATTCTTTAATAATACAGTTGTGCAATTAGTTAAAATGTAATGTTCATATCTTGAAATAAATCCGGTAAAATAAACAAGTAATTGTCTTCTGCCAGAGGGACGCTTCTTGTTTCTTCCTGCAGCACGCCTGGTTCCAGCGAATCGTGTCTCCGGTTTATAAGAGAAGCAGCTGCCATAGCAGGATCGGGGCGAATGTTCGTCAACGTCGCTGGAAAGAATGCAACACAAGTATGGACGTGCGCGTTTATTTTCACCCATCGGTAATGTCATCGTGCACAATATATGTATTTGTATAATCCACGTATCATATAAAAAAATTTTCGCTAACCAGTACGGCACAAAGTAGAAGACATTTATATGAAACCATCTTAATAATATAACCACACATTTGCAAAATTTAAGCATTGAGTTTTTTACTTGATCGCGTAGAGCCCTCTCCCCCTTCCAACGTAGAACAGTTGACGTAATCATAGCTGCACCAATGTATACTAACCTACACAAATGCGACACATTTTAAACAGCTTAGACTCGACCCAGCGCTACAACGTCCACTTCCACGCACGAATGACAACTCGACGATATGTTTGTAACATTTTATAATATGTGGCTAATAAAGTGTCATGAGCTGTATTGGAATGTGCCAAATGACGTAATACTTACGATTTAATCCAACCACCATAATTTGTTGGGTTTCACTTTATCGGCGGTTCTCTTCTCACGTGCGATGTCAACTGTATAACATTAAATACATTTGAATGATTGAAAAGATAGGAAAACCATCATGCATTTTAAGACATGCACGCACACGCATGTTTATAGCAATAACTTTCGATACAATATCTGACCTCTGCACCAAACTGAAAGTTAAACATAATTGTGTCGGATATTGTGTCTTTCTGGATATTTAACACTTTCGTAGTATAGACATAAAATGTTTTTACCAATACAAGACATAAAATAATACAGTGTATATGACTCCACATTTACATTGCATGTGATACATATAAATGTAAGAATAGTCGGATATATTTATGTTATGTCTTAGAACTAGGGAATTTTATTTATTTTAAAAAGAAGATATGCGTGTCTTATTTCGATATATAATTATTACTGATTATATCCAGTCAGAATGATAGTGCTTAGAGGCACCAAACACACAAACACAAACACACAAACGCACGCACGCACACACAGACACATACGTATAGTTAGTGTGGAACATTTACAAAGATCATATTTCGTTTTCTGCGGTTTTTAGATGGCTAGAATTACCCCAGGTTGATTGTAGTACTTCTATTTTTCTTGTTCTTGGTTCTTGTCCTCAGTGTTGGATCATGCTCCGTTAGTGTAAACGAAAGATAAATGTCACAGATGGTTTTACTAAATATTTAAATATTAATTATATATTAATATTTAATTATATATTGTTTTTGGCATCACAAATAATTGGGGTTCACATTTATTCCACGCAATTCACCATGGTTCGAATATGAGCCGATTGTTGCGTGATATAAACGTCCACCGAACGCTTCGTGTTCAACCGGCAGTTGAACATGGTTTTTGGAACGTGAACTTGTGATTGCCATTGGCATTGCACTACCAACATTTGACTGGGTAGTGCAAGGAATCATGAGGTCTTGGTTTTCATGTCATTTTGTCCCTTACAACGCCGGGTAACTCGGCCAATAATATACAAAACAAAGACGTTAACAATATACCCTCAATGTACACCGTATTTCACCAGAGAAAACATAATCCGATGCAGTAAATTAACATAAATCGTCTTAATAGGTTTCGCCTATACGACCTCTTCTGTACCATCGTCGTTGGTATTGTTGTGCTAATTAAGTCATAATTTCTGGTGGAAGCATCGCGCCGTTCTGATTTAGGGTGTCGCTTACAACAGCTTCAACTCTTTATCAAATAACCGTTCAAAACCCACAAAACACATTTGACTCACAGTTAGTCAATTCTCGTGGGGATTTTACCCTTTCTGATGGCGTGTGCAGAAAGCTACTTGTTAATGCCTGACTCGTTGTCCAGTTTAATGCGCTTTCTGGACGTGACGACACAGTACATGTCATTTCGATGTTGCCACCACCGACACTGTCATCCAGTTCTGCTTTCAAGTCTTTGCAATTTGTGAACGTCTATGTTCCTACAGTGAGCTGATGGTTATGCTGTTTCACTGCGGTTGAAAGAGTTATTACTTTATTTTAAATAATAATTGTCCTACACTTGTGGTGCAATGTACGCACTGTTGAGGTGATAGTGAAAGAACTGCCGCTTTGGAACGTTGAAGATGCATAAATTACATAGAATAATTACGCAACATCGAAAACAACTAAATCAAGCCTTGTTTGAAGGGATATCGGGTACACATTGCCTACGTAAGTGCAGCGACTGTCTATTTCACCAATCATATTATAGAATGATTAAAACAGTGGGAATTGTGGGATAGCAATAATCTGACATTAACTTTCGTGATACTTACTGTAGAAACAAGTCACATTTTAACCATGTCTCAGCAGTAGAGGTCACGTGAATATGAAGAATTTGATATGCCAGTCAACACGACTGGCAACTTCAAAGCAAGATGCCACCATTTTATAATGCAAATTTCTGCCTGTCAAATTTGCAATGGCATTTGAAGATAAAGAATATGTGTTGGATTTATTTTCAATGATTTGCATCGATTTGCCGGGGTGCCATATTTCACAGGTGATTCGTTTCAGAGATGGGTTTCCAAACAACTAGAGGTGAAAGAAGAATTGAATTTCTTTCTAAGATATAGCGTTTTAAAACTACTACACGTTTGATTCTTCTTCGTCTTCCTGTGAAGGACTGGGCTCCGTAGGAGCGTTGTAAGTCCTGCGGCGTCTGTGTCCGTTGGTAGTTCCGGTCAGGGCCAATTAAAAGACATTGCACCGCTATTGGGGCAACAATGGGTGTTTTTAGGTTAAAAACTATATTAAAATCTATATACACGATCTGAAGGTATTTATGGAGTGATGAGGACTGGCTGCAGTTTGTGGAGACTGCGGCCTAGTCGACTCTGGAAGAACTCCAGTGAAGGGGCTGAGGAGATAGAGGTTGGGAGGTGGTTCCACTCAGACACTGTACGGGGGAAGAAAGAGTGAAAGAGGGCAGGGTGTTGGATTTGTTCCTGGTGCAGGCGTTGTGCTCCTCTAGTCCTTCGGTCAGCATGGTGGAAGAAATTTGTTGGGTTGATGTCTACGAGGCCTTTGTTGATTTTGTAGAGCATTTTGATGATTCAAAATGAAATATCAAGTTTTTAGCACTAACTTTAATAAACAACAGGTAAATTATAAAGCGAAAATCATCACTATCAATAAGCTTCAAAGTATAAACCTAATAATCTTATATTGATTGTTGTTAAAAAATAACCATCTAATTGCTCGTAGCTATTTGTATATGCCATCTTTAAATGAGGTGTATGTCTTCACACCATGTGCAGTCATTAGTATACCTGGTCCGGTAGAGCCATGCCACTCTCCAGGTGTCCTAACTAAACAAATATGCCAAGCCATTCAGGCAATACATCATTGTGACAGCTCTGAAGACAAAGTGTATTTACAGAGATTTGTCAATTAAGAGCACCTGCCTGCAACTCCCTTTCTCCCCCGATACCGGATTGTCCTGCTTGAATGGGTGCAGGGATCAGGGACCAAGCGTAGTATATGGCCCAAAGCTTTAGCTAATTAAATTGGTAACCTGTTATGCTGTTACTTTATAGTAATTCATATAGATATTATTTGTTGGTGAATAATAATAATTTATTATGGACTTGAATGCTAAAGGCTAATTGATGAATTACCAATGATATCTTTGTTTTATTGAACTCAAGTTCGTGAGCCTGTTTTCATCTCATCATTTTAGCGAATTTAACCAGTATCTGTTCAGTGAAATCCTACCATAGGACCCAAATTACTCTCACAGGGGCAGTTTTTGATGGTGTTCGTTTTTGCTACATGGAAACAATTTTAAAGAAAATAATGAGAAATAAGCCACTATCTGCAACATGGCAAGCTAACGAAACAGTAATCTTTCACAAGTGTTTATAAAACAAGAAAGCACACCTAACTCAATATAAATAAAGTGTGTTATTTTGTCCTATAGGATAATAGGATTATGTCTCAGATTCTTACCTGACATGTCATGTATTAGAACAATAGCTGATTATTGAAAATACTAACTACTTGTTAATAATTGTATTTTACATGTTTTTACTGCGCAAACATACTGATGTCTACAAGCAGATACATTTCCCTGCAGAATGCTCTACAACCCCACTGAAGGCAGTCATTCCGTTCACCAAAACGAACAAGAAGTACTCAGTCAGCCACCCTCGTCAAAAAGCACTCGTGGACAAGCTCGTGAATTGTGTTGCTGGTTCACTAGCCAGTACATAGTGCCGACTTCAGGGTGCTGATGGAGGAAGCGGAGACTGAGTTTCAATTCCCAAGTCGCAAGCATATCAGCAGTGTTATCATCCCTGCCAAGCTTGTAGAGAAGCGTGCTGACATGCGACTCGAATTTCAGTCTGCCTCTTTTTCTGACAGCTGACCTGTGGTCAAGTCGTCAAATGCGCAGTTATTTAGGCGCAACTAGGCACATACTTAGGGACTAGAAAGTGACATCCTTCATGCTAGCCTGCAATAGGTTTTCCGGGTGTCATACAGCTGACAACATTGCTGCAAACTTCCAAGCAACCGTGGGACAGTTCAGCACTACAGGGAGTGTTTCTCATGTTGTCACCAACAATGCCGCAAAGATGAAAAACGCATTCCCAGGACTACCTGGGTTTGACCACAACGACATCAGTGAGAGTGACAGTGAGGAGGAAGAGTAGCAGAGAAGAGAAGACGACGTGAATACAGCTGGACTACTTGAGTACCTGCCACACCACCCGTCGTGGTTCGTGCACACACTGCTACAAAGGTGGCATCCATCCCGAAAAGCAAAGTTGCACGTGATGGTCGCTCGACGCCACTCACGCCACACGCCACACGACCACAACGCACCGCCACCAGCCGGGATGCCGGGATGCGCCATGTTGTGCATGCCTGGATAGTCAGGAAACTTAAGCAGAAATGTAGGCAACGTTGCTAACCACACCGATCACACATGAAGTACCCACTACACTCAACATTGGGAGTCTATTGTGTAGGGAAGCTAAGACTTACGTTCTGTCGATACATCAGATGTTTGAAACGCCAGTGTAACAACGAAATGCAAACTCATTTACTATGAATTAGCTACGCTGGAGTTTTGTGATCATAATTTTTACCGAGCTATAAATAACAATATCAAATAACATACCAAATTCGGCGCTAAGCCATTGGACGACATACGGCGTGCGCCATATAAGGTTCGTGAACACGAGAGGGAATTCCGATAGGAGGCAACCCATCGTTGTATAATTAGATTCGAAAGTCCGCAAGGAGGCACCACTGTACACATTCCAAGGGAAGCTATGCCGGGTGGCGTAAGGCTGCTCCTATTGCATCAACTGTGGTGATTGGCTCACTATCGTTTGGTCGAGCTATCCTAGGCTATATACAGGGGACGGCTTTCTGGTCCTCGTGTTTTGTTTACATCGTTGACGATACATGAAATAATTCGGTAATGACGCCTTGCGTTGATAATAAATATGGCTCCAACGGGTTCTTCCTCAATTCACGATGAGGATGATGCTAGTTCCCCGCGTCTATTGCCCATTTCTTCCCGTCGGCAGCCTTCTCCCTCAATTTGTCAGCATGTTCCACTTTTCTTACATCCGGGTCATTCCTTGTCAAATGAACCAATGGTCAGAGTTGATGTCTCAGAAT
>OY759275.1:33194012-33241512 GCA_963662155.1 Lamellibrachia columna | reverse complement strand
GTGTAGGGCGCTTTACTCCCCTTGGCATAGACACCATGTAGAAGGGACTTACGGTGTTTAGTGTTTAGTGGAAAATCATACATATACTCGACTTCTAATACCTGGTGCTAGATGAGTTGGTAAGTTGCAACCAGTTTTGCTCAAACCATGTGCTCCTGGTCACATGGCGAGAACCAAACCAATAGAAGCTACCATAAATAACCCGTGGCGCCTCCGGTTCATAATATATCACTACATACATTATAGGTTTGCCAATAAATGTAAGTTGTAAATGTAAAATGTAAAATAAAATGTAAGTTGCACACATTTGTGGATAGTGTTTGTATTCAAAATGTGTATAGGATTGTATAACTGCTAGCAGCGTGAATATGTTTAAAAACAGGGTTTACACATATCTCAGGAGGGCGGGTTACATGTATATGGACATGGTTGGACTCTCGATAAGCCAATGGCTTCCTGGTCCACTTGCCATCTGGGCTTTTGGCTTGGATGGCAAATCTTGTTAAATCTTTTTAAATATCTCCGTCACTTTCGCATGTACGGGGCTGACTTCCTGTAGGCGTACCCGAGGGCACACTGGGATGGTTCGTACATTAAACATTTCCCCGGTGGTTGGGGATGTTATGCATGCGGACGTTTGACGTACGTTGCGCAATACTGAGAACAATAGTATAATCGTTAGCAATGCGTGTTTTCGATGAATGTTGCGAGTTACGTGATCTACGATAAACGTCCACCTACGAACGATTCGTGAAACTGGCAGTTGTCCATGATATCTGTAATTGCCCTACCAAAATTCAACTGGCTAGTGGAAGGATTCATAAGTTCTTGCAGTGGTTGCCTTTTTGTAATGGCAACGCCGAGTAATTCGGCTAGCACGCACGCACGCACGCACGCACGCACGCACGCACGCACGCACGCACGCACGCACGCACGCACGCACGCACGCACGCACGCACGCACGCACGCACGCACGCACGCACGCACGCACACACACACACACACACACACACACACACACACACACACACACACACACATACATATATATATATATATATATATATATATATATATTTCGAATGAGCTAGACGCGTACAACCACCGTCGTCACCTACGCCAGATGGTCGGCATCCATTGGCCTCACCGTGTATCGAACGAGGCACTATACCACCGTTGCCGATGTCGGCCCATCAGTGAAGCCATCCTGACTGCCCGATGGAGTCTATCCGAGCACGTGCTCCGTATGCCATCAGATGTTCCCGCTCAACGTGCGATCGATAACTATTTCGTGGACTCCGGCGTCAAGTCATTCAGGGGTCGACAGCGGCGACACTACCGACGGTGTTGAATGCGGATCTGCGACGCATCGGTCGTTGCTCCGCCGACGTCGATGCTCTGCCCGCATTCGACCGTGGACAGTGGCGAGAGTTGGGGCGGGAACTTACGACTTGAGATTGTAGCATAAGAATCGGCGGAAATGACACCACGGGTCCGTTCGTTAACTTTCCTGCGATGATTGTTATGAATAGTTGCCTACATTTTGATCCGATCAAGTGAAATATCGCGAAGTTGCATCAAGGCCACAAACGTCACCAATGTGACGCGATAGAACTGCCGTCTAGCGATCATTTTCCTTATGAAATATCAAAATATGTCTCAGATAACTGTGTGCGTCGTTTTTCTTCGAAGTAGTTAACTTTGTTAGACGTTTACACTCACAAGATCCAGTATATCCGACTGGTAACGTCTGTAATGCGATATCCAGTGAGAATATTAAAATGGGTCGAACTCAGGTTTGGCTCGAATCTGACGCCGGTGGAGATACATGCTGTTTTTTTTCCAATTGTGTACAACAATAACTTTGCATTGCATTGTAAGTGTTTATGTACACAATGCATTATATGTTTTATATGCTTGAAATACCAACCTTTGTATACTAGCTTACACCCGTCCATGTAGCGAAAGGTGTGACACTTTATTTGATTTAGGCTGCCATTATAACGTTCGCTTCCTAGTATTCCGAAAATGTTTTCTACGATTTTCGTCAACATTTCACTGCACATTTATCCTACCGTCTAGCGACAGTTAACACACATTCTGTGTGTAATTCGACAAGATCACATTCCTTACAGAAAAACGCACCGAAAGGAGATATCCATCAATTTCTGCCAACCCGGTGAATGATTTAGAAATGTTGGAACGCTGCCGTTAAGACATTGTGAGAATACTCGGAAAAAATCAACCATTAAACTACACAAAAGGTAGTTATTTAGAGTTATTTTTACCTGTCTGACAAAGACGGACACCGTGGGTGAATTGTGGTTTTTGATGGCGAAATACTACATTTACGATCCATCCGACATTACCCACATAAAGAATATCTAGGATAGTGAAGATTGCGCGCTATGAGTGAATTTGTGGTATTTTTTATCATCGCCAATAGGTAGAACAGAGGCGGCTGGTGCAAGTAGGCGAAGGAACATAGAAATAGGCGAGTGGATGTTGGCGTGTGGGAGGAAATACTGGCAGACTGCCCTCAAAATGAGTGTATTAATATTTAGATGGTGACAGTTACGCCATATGGCCTATACTCAATTCGGCTTCAATTCTGCTACTTATCCATCTTTGTCCGACAGGTAGAAGAGCATTATAGTAAATCACTCTAAATAATCACCTTTATGTTTTTTAATACATCGCCAATTGGTAGATCAGAGGCCACTGGTGCAAGGAGGCGAAGGAACATAGAAAGAGGAAAGTGGTTGTCGGCGCCCCCAAGGTTAGTTTATTAATATCTATGATTTATATTAATACACTATCGTGGCCGTTATTCGTGCATCAAATAAGCTGCGTCCATGTTAAGTTATACTCGTTTGGAACTTTGCACACTCCATGACAAATTACTTACATTAATTATGCGCGTATCTTTGTTTGGTCAACATTTATTTGGTGACTACAATTACCCGCAGTAGATCAGGTGACGGCAAGACAACTGTGTCGTCGAGTGTGCTTGCGCACGTAGTTTTCTCACGACACTTTTCACATCAACGTCGTTATAAATATGCGACATTCCTCGCGTTTGGTCAGAAACCGTTGAAGCAGTGCAGCTCAAAGTGTTGGCTCGGCTAACGCACCAGAGGACGTTCAACTGATTTCACTTTGGGCCAAAATGGTTCGCCTTGTGTTATTCTTCAGCTGCGTGTTGGCGATATCACTGGCGCAATCTGACCGCCACACAAGTAGCGCCGAGCAAAGTAAGTGTTTCATCTCTGTGTGAGATCTTTCAATTTGTTGTAAACATATTCACACTGCTAGCCTTGTTCCGTTCATTTATCGTCCTTATGTCCAATCTACTATATTATTTTACTGACGCTATTTCGTTCTTCTATCTTTCCTCTCTCTCACCCAGTCAGGCCTCTACGTGCCTCCTGAGGCACATACGTCTTCCACAAGTGATCGTCACTGCTGTCGGTCTGCAGCATACTTTGCAATAGAATCCCTTGTCAGGTTGCTTGTCTTCGTCTCTTTTTCCATTGGTCTTCTCCAATTTTCCTTGGGGCGACCCCGTCTTCGTCTACCATCTGCTGTGAAAATGCGCCAAGGGACATTTCGCACTTGCCATCGTCTTTTCTGTGTTGTTAGTGTCGTTGTGTTTGTTATTAGATGCACAACTCTTCGTTGATGGTGGTGTTTGGCCAAACTATTCATCGCCTCTTCCTGATTCTTGTTCTGGAAGGTCTCAAACTTATGTGCTATCTGGCCATCCGTTTGCAGCACTCACAGCCGTATAAAAGTACACTAAGAACATTACAGTTTAGACTCTCAGTTTTGTTTTCAGTCTCAGCTGCTTTAATGTCCAGATGGACTTCAGCATAACAAACCTCTGACTGGCCTTGCTCCGTCTGTTGCGACTTTGCTTCCTAGGTATACGTATTCCTGGACCTCTTCCAAGGCAGCATTCATTGTTGACGATGGCTTCCCAAGCTTCAAATAATGCATACTATGTTTTAGTTTGTTTTCAAAACTAAGGTTTCAGTTCTACAATCACCCTACTTTTTCTTCCTGGAGTATATATTTGCTGATTTATCAATATGACATCCATGCAGCTAAATACATTGGTATAACTAGCTCATTTCTTTGTGTTTTATATTCCAATAATCAAACCAGTACTTTGAACGCCCTTTGAAGCCGCAATCGAACACTACACTGAAACATTCATGGCAACTCTTGTTTTTACTCCTATGTCCTTTTCTTTTATGGTATCCCCATTTTTTATTTTTCGCCCATGTTCTCATATGCAGTGTGTATACATCTAAATTTCCCAAAATGTTTCACACCATTGGACTAATTTGTCTATATCGTCATGTAACGTTCGTCTATCCCTCTCATGTTTTACATTTCTAAGCTCTTATGTGTAGTCCGCACATTCGCTGTACAATCGAAACTCCCTTAACAGTCACCCTCGGTCAAACAATGACACTTCAACATTATTGTCATTCTAAAATATACGACATTACAAGTGGAATTTCTGCAACTATCGACGAAAATATGCTTTGATGAGCCCTTTGCCGCGACTGAGTTCGTGTTGTTGCTGACCAGCGTATATTGTCAGACTCTGCGCGATGTAGTGTCAGAGATAGTCAAGCGCACTGTTGCGCCGGCCAAATAAACACGCCATTCGAGTTTGATTGTGTTGTGGACCAGCGTACATTGCACGACAGCGCTTTGCAACAAACATTTAGCAATGTACGACTAGCATAATTAAACAGTAACGAAGCACGATTCCGAGTCAGTTAACGTGACACTTTAAAGCCAAAAGGAAGTAGTGGAGTTTGCTAAGATCAAATTCAAGTGCCACCTGATCAGCCGGCGTTTCCACTTCACAGTAATCAATACCGTCATCAGCGAACATCCACTCCTCCCGTGATGTCATTAATGTACAACAAATCAACTGTAGCGCTCTAGCACAGTTCCATCAATTTGTCTCGAGGACTGTTAACGTGCTTGAACATGGAAACTGATCCAGTCATTTGTCTTTCGGTCGATTCCACCGGATCTTGTGGATGATATTTGTGTATGAGCCTTCATCGAAAGCCTAATTGAAGCACATAAAGATGGCATGTGTTTACCTCTTTAAAGTCATGCATCTGTGGAACTAACTAATTGCGTCTCGCAAGACAGGCTCTTACGAAAACCATGTTGGTTTGGATGTTACATGTTGTAATCCAGGTGGCGACATATCTGGCTACATACAATAGGATTTTGCAGCAATTTCTTAACGAAGCCTTGAATGATAGTACACCTTGGTAGTCTCCTTCAGAATACTACCTGGAAGTTCATCAGGACCAGCAGTTTTAGTTAGGTTGATTCTGCAATAGTTTCCCAATGCCTAGTTGGGTGAAGGCGATGTTGAAATAACACGAGCTTAACATCAAAATATATTATATCCTCCCTTATTTATTATTTGTCAATTATATTACCATTGTCAAAATATTATATCGTGTTTCACACATCAATAACATTATATACATTTGACTAACGATGCTGCTATTAATATGTTTGCCAGTTCGATTTGGGTTTCTCTTCATAAACAAGATAATTGATCGTATGTTATACAAATGATGTTCGCATTGCAACATAACGCTCCACCAATATTCATTTCTGGATAGGAATTCCTGAAAGTCAGATGTGACAGACAATTATTACCTAAACTTTCATGTTCCTCTTCACCAAGTAGCTATATCGCCTAGGACTACTACGTGTACTCTTTCCTTACAACGCAGGAATCGGTGGCACAATGACTGAAGACACGATTATCAAGAAAACCAACACGTCGTACCTCGTCGTGAAAGACATCTTTGTTCCACCTGGTGTCACGTTGACTGTGGAAGCCGGCGTTGAACTCAAGTTTCAACATGGCGGAATTACTGTAGAAGGTAACCGATTTAGTTAATGTGGGGCGGACTCCCGATCGAGAGAACCCGAGTTCGAACCCTCTTCTTGCCATTTCGAAGCTTTGGGAATGTTATTCACCCCACGTTGCCTCAGTGCACACAGCTGTGTTGAGTACCTGACTATTTGCTGTGGCGGTTATGTGAACGAGTAGTCTTCGTTGAGTAATTGCAGCGTGGCTAAATCCTATCCGGAGATGTCGAGGTGGTGTTGGAAATCTAAAGGAATGAAATGTAAGGCCCTTGGACAGGTACTGCGGTTAATTATTTTAACTTTATTTTAACTTTATTATCCACATTGGTAACTACCCATATTATAATATATTCCCCCATTAATCGCTTCTCTTAAGGTGCTTGCTGCCTCGTAATTTGTTCGAATTGGTTTCAATTAATATAATAATGTTTGAATATATGAAATAACTCCACTTCCACTCCACTGTCCAGTATTATGTCCTTCGAAATTGTTACACAAGCTATCCGTCCAATCCTGCTGCAACGTCTGAAATTGAAGCTTCAAACCAGCGAGTGGACGCTTCTGGTTGCTACTGGGGTGTGACGTCATTTAACGAAATAATATCAAGGTAACGCCACTTCAATTCATTCCTCGAAAAAAAAGGGCAAATCGAAGCAATTAATGTCTCCTAGATGTTATGATCTGCGCTGCATGAAAGTAAGAAATTACGAAAGTGTAGTACCAGAAATCACTCTAAAACATGTGGAATACCCAATTTAATTATTGTTTTTGTGTGTTTGATCTTCGCAAGCCCTTATGTTTTCGCGTGCCGCTCTTATTTCAGTTGAGGTTAATTAGACTCGAGAAACTGTTTTTTTATAAACTACTTTTTTAAGTCTTAGGTGTTAATATTTTGAAATATTTATATTCTTCATTAGATTCTAAATAATATCGCCGAATACACTAATGTTTGTGGTAAATACTTATATCAACCTATACTATGTAACAGGTTTTTTCCTAATGTTTGTTTGTTTGTTTGTTTGTGTCTTTGTTCACACATATCTTTGTCAGTTTCGCATATATGGGGATGAAATGTGCGTGAAAGGCGTAATAAATAAAGAATCGAAATTCCCTAGCTGTGGGATGTACGTTCGAGGGAATTTATGTGGACGATTAACATAGATTACGTAACTCGGATCGATAGTAGAAAACACACATATTGTTGCGAACAAGTATACGTAACTGCGAACTACACTTCGTATGAAGATTAAAACAGTAAGAACGCTTCGTTAAAACCTTGGATCGTATTAGTATCGCCCTCTGGCGTAGCTAAACTACATTAGCAACTAATAATGTTGAGCTTTCGATAAGGTCAAGTTATATATATAGTTCACTTTCGAACTAGTGTCAACACTGTATGAAAGAAACTCACGCGCTATATACGCCGCGCTGTTCCCGATGTATCTTTAATAACCTTCTGTCTTTCGTAAATTACGAAATTACGATGGTAGAATCATTGAGCGAAATAGACCATTAAGTATTTTGGTGATATTTAAATCATTATATTATTAACCTGAATTTCGTTTACACAGGGTGCTGGACATGAGACAAGTGACAAGCAACACATTTATTAATACACATAGTATGCACGCTTGGTACGTGGACAAACATGTTATTGACTTTTCGATAAGTCAATGCTTGCTCATTTATGTGTAGCCCGCCGTAGTCAAGTGTTTTCACTTTTAACATGATTCACGTTGCATACATTCATGCAGTCAGTAAGCAATTTCACAATTTGTATTTTTTATGCATTTTCCTTTTCCGAAATAATATATACATATATATATATATACATATACATATACATATATATATATATATACATATATATATATATATATATATATATATATATATATATATATATATATATATATATATATATATATATATATATATATATATAAATATATATATATATATATATATATATATATATATATATATATATATATATATATATATATATATATATATATATATATATATATGTATATATATATTTATATATATATGTATATATATATATATTTTCCATTGTCCGAAAGAATATATATAATATATATATATATATATATAGTCAATAACACGCTTATTCATCTAAGTATATATATATATATATATATATATATATATATATATATATATATATATATATATATATATATATATATATATATATATATATATATATATATATATATATATATATATATATATATATTGGTGTTGTAGGACTAGTTCATTTGACGACACGCATCTGGGAATGATCAATGTCTGGCCTTTCCGCTCTTCCCGTGATAAAGACGCGCCGCTTGTGCTGCCACCTGACGACTTCGGTTTCGTGTCTGATTTTTTTGGTGGAATAGTGCGTGGTGACGTAACCATACATGAGCGAGAGGAGACGTACATTGTTAGGAGACACATTTATGTTGAGTGCGTGTCAACTGGAACTTGTAGTTTTTGATGGCAATCTTGTTAAATTGTATTTGTTTTATCATTCAGAAACGCGTTAACGCGAAAACAAGTATGCACATTGTATGTCTCTTCATTTACATCGTTTTCAAAAACCCGTATAACATCTGTAAACAACTGACGTGTATATATTGCAATGGATAATTAACTATAATTTTGCATTCGATTGCAGGAAACACGGTGCACTGACGATTGAAGCCGGCGTAAAATTACACTTCGAAGCAGGACTAGGGATCCATGTAATTGGTTTGTAGTCTGGTATTCCACCAACTCACAGTAAATGAATAATGTTTTTTCTATTAAAGACGCATATCAATTAGAAGGGTTAAGAACGAATGCGTTGTTATCCACGTTTGTCTCTTTGCAATATATCAGTTTGTTTGGCGAAAGTTTTCATAGGGAACAAAATTATTATGTATCTAGACAAACAAATTAATATCATGATTAAGCCAATTTCCTTTTGTTCCTATGCAGTTTTCTAACTTTCGACATTTCGACAACCTCCTTCAAGAACTGAATTGTGGTATTTAGTTCGTCTTCTGCTCGCCAGGTAGTATAGCGAGCAGGCCGTTACGCTTGGGTGAACCTGTAGCCCACTCGTATCGATTAATGATCGGTGTTGTTTACCTGAAGATCCAGAGGGCCTCCTTTATCCAGCGCACACTTTTGTTTGTTTCCTTCACAATTATTTTGGTGCGATCACAGCCAATAACCCAGTTATTTCTGTTGGCATGGTCTGTGATTGCTGACTCATGTTCTAGTGTTGTTGTTGTTGTTGTTGTTGTTGTCGTTGTCGTTGTCGTTGTCGTCGTCGTCGTCGTCGTCGATGACGTCGATGTCGTCGTTGGTTGTTGTTTGTTGATGACCTATGTTCTATTGTTGTACAGTTGTTTTCTCCGCTATTCACGTCTGAATGTGATGGTCTCAACCTCCTTCTTGTATTCCTCCTTGTATCACATATCTCCACATTTCACCAATGTACGTGTGATTACTCTTGCATGGGTATTGCTATACACAGTCCCTCTGTCTACTGTCATCTAAGTTCTCATTGGGATGCATTAGTATTTTTCTGAAATGTATAAGTTGTCTGATAGATGGAATAATACCATGATGCTTTATCGGGCGCTGTACAGGCTCTGTTGTGACTTCCGGCAGTGATATATGTGCAATAGTGTTTTAATGTAGTAAGTTAACTTCATAGTTGCATCACGAAGAACATTGTATAATCATTCAATTCCCAACTTTATGAATATGCTGACGAATATGCAATATCATGCTTAGCAACATTGTACATGGTTGTTTGTTTTCTCTGATGATGCCTTTGTATAACTCAAACGTCATACTATTTTCACAGGATTACTTATCTTAGAAGGAACTGAGGACAAACGGATTTCTTTGGCATCAGCATCCACGTCTAGGTGGTACGGGGTGATCTTTCTCAATGAATCAACTACGGGTGAGAAATTAATCACTCACACAGGGGTGACGGATTTGATTGCTAATTTCATGCATTTATGATAGTAGTGTGAAATGTATGTATTGCGTAATTCCAATCTAAGCACACGATATACATATGTTGAGTCCTCTAATTAAGGCAATGGTTATAGTTGGCATAGCAAATGTATTTTACATTAGTTATTATGTGCGCCCGTCTATATTAAAAATTCACATTAAATGCTAACAATAAAATCTAACTTAAATTAACTTAGTTTAGTTACCAACAGCGGAATTTTAGCGTACGGTGGTATACACTGATGTTTTACTGTTTTGTTTATATATATATATATATATATATATATATATATATATATATATATATATATATATATATATATATATATATATATATATATATATATATATATATATATATATATATGCAATGTTAACATAATTGATTTTTATTTGATTTGATTGCAGGTAGTATTACCTTTACGGATATTGATGATTGCTATTACGGTCTGGTGTTGAATCAAGAAAACGTAACTCTAGCGAACTGTGCATTCAACGGCAATATACTTGGTTTGGCAATACATAGTCAGGGCACTGTTCACGTGCAAGGGTGCAACTTCACCAAAAACACAATGGCCGTTGAGTGGTTAGAAGGAAATGCCCGGATCACTTTCGTTAACTGCGAGATTCGTCAAAACGCAAACAGCATGACTGGACGTTATTGTCTTGAAATCCTCTTCTCTAAGTGTCGTTTCTTTCAAACGTCGAACGCGATCAAGTTACTCGGTATGGGGTCTAATCAACGTTCGTATGGTACCGTACAAGATTGTCTGTTTGAAATGAATGATCGTTCTATTATTTTAGATATAAAACTACCCGAAATTCTTCCCGTAATTCGAATACGCCACAACATCTTTCGGAACGAGACCAATGGCCACTCTATATCAATAAAGGGTTTCAGAGGACATGTATTTGTAGAACACAACACATTTGTGGACCTGTCACACGGAGCACTGAGTTTTAGAACCTCTTATCCAAGCGCAAACATTCTTGTAATTAGGGGTAACATGTTGAGGAGGGTCAGGGGAGTTCCACTTCGACTTAGTATCACCAAAGGCATTATCATGATTGTGGAAAATAACGTGTGTTTGACCAACAAAGCAACCAACGAAACGGCTGGAATTTATTTACAAACATACAGCTCCTACATTGGTGTTTACAACGTGACTGGAAAGATTCGGCTGAACCACTTCAGGGAAAACAGTGGAACGAACATGATCGAAGTGCTCGTGGACGAACGTTATTCGTTCAACAGAAAGTTGGATTTCAGCGCAAATGCTTTCCACAACAACTACGTCAGTCAAGGGATATTTGTGACCAGTTCGGCGTTGTGCAACGTCAACTACAATACTTTCACTGACAACTTGTCGCAGCACGAGTTCCTCGTGACATTTCGAGGCGACACAAACGTATCGGCCCAGTACAACTGGTGGGGAGCCGCGGACAACGACCACGTGACCGGGAGGATCCGGGACCAGTCGGACGACCCAGAGTTAGGACGGGCGCTGTACAAACCTTTCCTCACTAAGCTCGACATGCCGTGTGACGAAGTGGCCAACTGCTCAGGTCACGGCTGGTGCGTCCGTCCAAACACGTGCGTGTGTCAATCCGGCTGGACAGGCAGCGAATGCAGTCACGTGTCATGCGCTGATATTTGCAACTGTAGTGGACATGGTGCATGCGTCGGACCCAACGTGTGTCAATGCAACGACGGCTGGATAGCCCCGAACTGTGCGCAGGCGTCTTGTCATCAGAGAAACAACTGCAGCGGACATGGAAGTTGTGTAGGACCAAACAGGTACGTTTGTGATACAGCGATCTCTGCAAGTTGCCAAACGTAAATCAATAGCTACATACCAGATATACAACTACACCACAAACATCTACACTTTAAAGTTGTTGAATTAATGCCTAAGCGCATTGTCAATTCTTTCGATTAACCGATAGGTCTGATAACTGTTAAGCAACTTCTAGCTGTGTCAAATTGAGAAATGTTTGTAGATGTGAATGCTGGAAAAAGTACACTGGACCAGACTGCAACTTGCCATCGCCGAACAAGTGCGCTCCTCGGTTCGACAACGACACTGTCTTGCAGACGGCAGTACCCGAGGAACAGACTCGGGCCCACGTAGCCAAGGTGAGAGCAAATACCACAGCGTTAACGCGTAGATCCAAGTGTTTGAAGGTACGTTTTAATATAGCGCGGTATCCTGTCCTTGTGATTGTTCAAAACGCATAGTTGAGTGAACTGTGGCAATGTGGGATGAACGAAATTCCCAAAACTTCGAAAGGGCAGCAATGTGATTCGATCATGGCATCTCTCTGTTGAAAGGCCGCCGTTCTAACCGCTGCTCTACTGCGCCCCACTGTGTCGAACATTTGGAGCGATGTTGGGTAATGGGTGAGAGGTGTGGGTATTGGGTATCCTATATCTTAGAATCCTTTTAAAACATAACTTAATTGCAGGCCATTGTGAGGAGAGGAAAATATGCTGATGTGTCATAAAATGTTGCTAATATAATGTACACATATCAATATTATCCGCGAACATATCCGTACACTTCTATTTCTTCTTCTTCGCATGCATGCATGCATGCATGCACGCAAACGCACACATACATACACAAACATATATACACACATATGCAATAAATACAAGAATACAATACACATATACAAGAACATAATACACAATTACACACATCCGTACGTACATATAAATAACCATTAAATACATACAACACATGCGTATGGAAAACCATACGACATCATTAATTTCCCTTTTCACATTTCTGACATCTTCGAAACCACTCCCATGTTTCACGCTTGATGTGTGCAACAGTTAAGAAAATGCAGGTCCCTGTGGTAAGTATCTTACCCTGTAATGTGAATTGAGCAATTTAAGCCATTTTCGTTGCTACTATTCCGTCAGGTGTCAGCCTTTGAATGCGATCAGGACAGGATGAAATACACCTTCTCAAGTAGCGTTGACGACCATTTCGCAATTGATGCCAACACTGGGCAGATCAGCCTCGTCAAGTCTCTGAACAGAGAGAGTGTACACGAAGTTCAACTGCAAATCTGGGCCACCGACAATGGTACCAAAACAAAACTCATTTTAAACCTGTTTTATATGTCTAAGTGTGTGTATGTCGGTCTTTAACAAACATTTCACAGCAATCAGTGAGGGTGGTTTTGTCAGTGTTGAAAAACGTGTGCGTGAGTGAGTGAGTGAGTGAGTGAGTGAGTGAGTGAGTGAGTGAGTGAGTGAGTGAGTGAGTGAATGAGTGAGTTGTTGAGTCGATGTGTCTGTGTAAGTATAGGTTCTTGCGGGCGAGCTCCCAGGTTGCTCGTATTTCAGCACATTACAGTCATGTCTCATTTAATTCCGTTCTTCGATATTCCGTTATCCTCATTAATCCGCATGTTTTGTGGGAACAATATTGACACACTGTCAATTACGTCATTATATCGCGATTCAATAAAGTGCACATTTTGCTAATCAAACCAAAATCAACGGAAACCAATGTTTGCAGATGAACGAGACTTCATTGTAATTGGAATAGAATTGTAATGGTCATAAACCCACTGACATAAAATGTCCACATCTATTCTTTATGATGTCTTGCACAATCACGCTGGCTGTTAATATACAGGCTCGCAGCCCAAGTCGTCGAAGACAGAGGTGTTGGTCATTGTGACGGACATCAACGACCACAGTCCGGTGTTTGGCGGCAACAAGTTCACGACGATCGTGCTGACGACGACTGACTTCCTCAACGGCGAGTCCTTCTATCGAGCCGAGGCGAGCGATGCCGACGACGGAGACAACGCCGACGTCCGCTACTCCTTGTTCAAAGTCACCGTCGACCCTGAAGCCTTCGTCATCGACGAGCGAACGGGTGTTGTGTCTCCGCGCGGAAAACCCGTGTCTCGCTTCTACTACATGGTCATCGCGGCCACTGACCGCGGTCAGCCTCCGAGGTCCACCTACATGTATCTGTTCGTCAACGTCTGTCGGTTTCCGGGCGGTGGATGGTTCTGTCCCTTGTAACTGGTCAGAAAGAAATGTTCCATTGGTATACGTTCAAGGCTTATATGCTTGAAATGAGACAACTGCACAAGATGGTGTTGGTTGTCGATATCTAACCCAATAACTTGGTGGTGGCAAAACATGTGTACGTAGATTAAATATCTTCATTACTATATATTTGGATCAAACATATCCCGCATTTTTTAACAGAACGACCTATCAGATATACTTTAATTTTGTTTTGTGGTGGAAGTTTTAAGCTATTGGACGCCGCTTGGTCACCAATAGCGAAGATTGTCGTTCTTCGGATTCTGTTTGGTCTATTAGGTTAGTTTTGTGATCGAAATGGGCATTAGTTCAATGATAACACATTATGGGATGTGGTCAGCTTAATGAAGTGTGTGGAGACGACGGAAGAAAACGAAATAAATATATTAAATCAAACTGTTATTTTCGTGAGTTTAACTGTATGACTGTTGTATGATTGGTGGAGAGAAACGAGGTTAGTTGACAAAAACAGTTTTAGCAAACATGCAGTATTTACGGCAATATAATGCCTACACAGCCGCCACCTACACAAGACAGAGCAATCGACGCCATCCATTTCCTGAAAAGTGTGGAATGTCAATGTTTGGCTTGTTTTTGGTGACATAGATTCCCTAAACAAGATCCAAGGAACGTAATTCCGTTACAAAAGCACGTAATTACGTTATAAAAGCACGTAATTCCGTTACCGAACAAAATCTTTTATTTTTAACGAACAATTCTCATATAGCATGATCAAACTTCTTATCCAAGCCAATCTAGTAATGCCGGTCAACATAACTTAATTGGTTGCAAGTTTCAGACAAACGGTCAAGACATTTGTTAGAAATAAAGTCTACCCGAAATAACCCGTGGCGCCCCTGGTGCATAATATAACACTAACATAAAGATGAAATCGGGTGAATTTTTCGACCGAAGTACAACACGTAATTCGCACGAATCTTTTGTTGAGCGTCAAAACAATCGCGTATCCATCTCAAAGCGTGCTCAATTGCGTTCGAAGTTATTCAAACGTCAGATGAGCCAATCGTTTGCGTTTTGATGCTAGCGTCGTGATTTGTGTTTAATATCGGTAAGAGTTAATGTTGGTACGCTGCATGTTTTATTTAAACTAATTCTTTCCAGCTCTTTATTTTGGGGTACATGTCGTATTTCCGTCGACAATCTATCCCGTATTGCATTCCGTTTATACACGTGCGCCGTCTAGCGATCAACACCATGACATTTTAAGGTAGCGACTATTGACGTGTTGTGGATTATTTCTGTGTAATTCCGTTACCAAAATAAAACCATCATAATTTCATCCGTTTGTTGAAATGTTTTTAGTAAATACAGCTGTTTGTTGAAGGTGTGGTTTATACTTCCAGAGACTATTCAAGTTTCCTTTCTAAGCACATGCTGGACTTCAGAAAATGTAAACATATGGAAAAAATAATGTTGTTATTCCGTTCACGTGGAATTGCCCAGTTGTTGTCAATAGTTACATTGGTCCAACACAGTGGCGTACTGACCCGGGGGAAGGGGATGCATTCGCACTCGGAGTCGGGGGCTGGTTGGAGGGCGCCAAATCGAAGGTCAACTTACACATCAAGCGGATAACAACATATTAAAAATCCGCGATTCCGCTGTCATATGTTGCGTATATTAGTAATTTGTCATGCGGCGTATTTGTTATTAGATACGTTGTAAATAGTGAATTAATGATAACTGTTAGTGTATATTTCACGTAGCTGACAAGTAGTGGTATTTTGCGAGCAGATGGCGGGTTCGTATCTGCCAGGATCGAAGCTGTCCGCCTGTTGTGGGCTCGCGGACATGTTCCAGGTATTGATAGTAAAATTGGGAGCTATATTCAACTGACCCTCGGTAATGGGCTGATTTCACCGGCACACTTGTCACACTGGTCACACTGGTCACACTGGTCACACTGGTCACACGCCCTAGTCCCACGCTGGCGACACTCGCCCGTGCACATTCAACAATGAACGACCCAACTCGGAACACTTGCTAGAGTCTTTTCCCCGTACAATTTTCAAAGATAATCGAATCATGACCAAAAATTGCCCATGCTTTTCCAACACCATGGCGACTTATCCATCGCTGCACCTTCTTCACTACACGAGGGCGCCACAATCTCAAGCGACACAATGTGCGGTATAGGAAGTGTCGCATATTACACTCTTTGCTATACCACCGTTGCCGATGTCGCCCCATCAGTGAAGCCATCCTGACTGCCCGATGGATTCTGCTCGGGCACATGCTCCGTATGCCATCAGATGCTCCCGCTCAGCGTACGATCGACAACTGTTTCGTGGACTCAGGCGTCACGTCATTCAGGGGTCGACCGCGGACGACACTGCCGCCGGTGTTGAGCGCGGATCTGCGACGCATCGGTCGTAAACTACGTTGCTCCGCAGACGTCGATGCTCGGCGCGCACTCGACCGTGGACAGTGGCGAGAGTTGGGGCTGGAACTTACGACTTAAGTCGGCGAAAATGACTTTTTAATTATTTATTAACTTATTTATTATATTTAGTAACACTTTAATTGACTTTTTAGTTGTTTAGTGTTAATTGTTTTAAACACTCTTTTATGATATGGACATTTTAATTATTTATTTATTGTATTTATTTATAAATTTATTAATTAACTTTTAAAAACTGTAATGGTACATTTTGTGAAATGACATAGGCGAAACACACATGAGTAATATCACGTCTGCCACGCGGAAATGCATTTAACAATGCCGTTTTCACACAAATCTTAAGAAACTATTTGCGCAAGAGATATATATACCAATTCACTAAGAATTACTTTATCAATTCAACTTAATGAAATTGTTAGACATTTTTTTGCTAAATATTCCGCGTGTTCGAAAAAGCGCCACAGTGCGGTAATAATAATAATCATTAATGTACAAATGCCACGAGTCTGTTCATTGACTTTCCTGTGATGATTGTTATGAATATATAGAACTGTAATGATTGTTATGAATAGATAGAACTGTAATGATTGTTATGAATAGATAGAACTGTAATGATTGTTATGAATAGATAGAACTGTAATGATTGTTATGAATATATAGAACTGTAATGATTGTTATGAATATATAGAACTGTAATGATTGTCATGAATATATATATATATATAACTGTAATGATTGTGATGAATAGATAGAACTGTAATGATTGTTATGAATATATAGAACTGTAATGATTGTTATGAATAGATAGAACTGTAATGATTGTCGTGAATAGATAGAACTGTAATGATTGTTATGAATATATAGAACTGTAATGATTGTTATGAATAGATAGAACTGTAATGATTGTCATGAATAGATATAACTGTAGTGATTGTTATGAATAGATAGAACTGCCGTCGAGCGATCATTTTCCTTATGAAATTTCAATTGCATTGCATTGTAAATGTTTTTTGTACACAATGCATTATATGTTCACTTTATATGTCTACTATGCTTGAAATGCATGCAAAGTTAAATATTAATATATAGATGTATCTATCGCTCCCTAAATCAGCTCAGCGATTGTCTCCAGGATATCTTCCTCTGGATGACTGACAGCAAATTAAAGTTAAACGCAGACAAAACTTATTTTCTCATCATTGGTACTCCAAAGCAGTGTGGCAAACTTGATGGTTTTTCCCCGACATGTATCCTGAATCAAACTATCACACCAGCAGCCTCAGCGAAGAATTTGGGAGTCACTTTTGATAAGAATTTCAACTTTAGACAACATATTTCTCAAAAGTGTCGTTGCTGTTTTTATCATATCCGTGATATTCGCCGTATTCGCCGGTATATGTCGCTTTCTGTCGCTAAAACTATTGCAACAGCTCTTGTTAGCAGCAGACTTGATTACTGCAATTCCCTCCTTCATAATATTGCTATCAAGGATATTACAAAACTTCAACGTGTCCAAAATTGTCTGGCTAGGGTAGTTACACGATCTCCTCGTTTCTCTCGCTCAGTGCCACTTCTAAAATCATTGCATTGGCTCCCTGTGCGATATCGCATTATTTTTAAGATCTGTACAATTACCTATCAAGCCCTTTCAACCAAACAACCTGCATATTTACATTCAATGCTCACTCCAGCAAGACAGCCCAGACAGCTTCGGTCGACTGGTTCTAGTTTACTTTCTGTTCCCATAGTTAAGACAAACGCTGAAACTCGAGCTTTCTCGGTTGCCTGTGGAATTCACTCCCCGACAGCGTAAAATCAGCAAGAAATATAGCTTCATTTCGCCGTAATCTGAAAACCTATCTTTTCAAAATGGCCTATTATCCTTAGCTTCTTGGCACCTCCATCCATCGGTTGACGACTTTTACATTGTACATGGACACGAGAATGCCTAATCCTTTGGTTTTGTTGCGCCACAGAGCTGGGATTTTCCGAGGATATTGGCGCCAAAGAAGTCTTATTATTATTATTATTATTATTAATCGTACATCAAATAAGCTGCGGCCACATTAAATTATACTCGTTTGCACACTCCATGACATATGACTTAAACTATTTATGTGCGTATCTTTGTTTGATCAAAATTTATTTGGTGACTAAAATGACTTGCAGTAGATCAGGTGACGGCAAGGCAGCTGTGTCGTCGAGTGTGCTTGCGCACGTGTTGTTTATCACGACACTTGTCACATCAACGTCGTTATAAATATACGACACTTCTCGCCAGGATGCATTTGGTCAGAAACCGTTGAAGCAGTGCGGCTCAGAGTGTTGTCTCGGCTAACATACCAGGGGACGGTCAACTGATTTCACGTTGGGCCAAAATGGTTCGCCTTGTGTTATTCTTCAGCTGCGTGTTGGCGATATCGCTGGCGCAATCTGACCGCCACACAAGTAGCGCCGCGCAAAGTAAGTGTTTCATTTATGGGTGATATATCTTTCATTTTAACACTGTTAGTGTTTACAAAGTCAGTAGATAACGTGTTCCATTCATTTGTTGTCCGCTCTGAAAATGTATTCGTTATTAAGCCAAATGTACTCTATTATTTTACTGACGCTAGTCCGTGTCCTCTCGTTCCTATGCTACTTTTCCTATCTCTCTCTCTCAGCCAGTCCGCTCCGTGCCTCCGGAGGCATATAAAGCTTCCACAACATACGACCACTGCTTTCAGTCTGCAGCATACTTTGTGAAGGAATCTCACATCAGGCTGCTTGCCTTCATCTCGTTTTCCATTGGTCTTCTCCACTTTTCCTTAGGGCGACCCGTCTCCGCTTGGCGTCTTCCAATGCGTCAGGGGACATTTCGCACACGTACCACTGACATCGCCATCACCGGGTCTTTAGCTGTGTTGCTAATGATTGTGTGTCTGTTTTTGTGGCGCAGCTCTTCCTTGATGATCGTGTTTGGCCAAAATATCCATTGCCTCTTGTTCTGGAAGGTATCAAGCTTGTGTGCCATCCCGACTGTCGGTTTCCACTACTCGGAGCTGCTTGAGAGAACATTAAGAAGGTTACTGCTGTGGAGTCTCAGTTTTGTTTTCAGTCTCAGATAGAGTCTAGCATATTACACCTCTGACTGGCCTTGTTAAGTTCTAGCCGTGCCATCTTTCATCTCCGTCTATTGCGTCTTTGCTTCTTAGGTTTACATATTCCCGAACCACTCCCAAAGCAGCTTTCATTGTTGATGCTTCAAAACAGTAATGCAAACTACAATAAAATACAACATATTTGTTGTCTTATTAATCAGCTCGTTCACATTCGTTTAGTTTGTTTTCAAAACTTTTGTCTCTCAGTTCTATAATGAACTTATTTGGACTTCCTTTTATTCTTCCTAGCAGATTTACCAATATGACATCCAAGCAGCTAATTGCATTGACATAGTTACCTCATTTTTTTTCGTGTGTTGTATTTCCATAATCAACTATATACATGAAACATGCTTTGAAGCCACAATCGCACACTTCATAGAAACATTCTACTCCTAAGTCCTCTAGATTTAACAAGATTTAACAAGATTGCCATCCCAAACTACAAGTTCCAGATAGCAAGTGGAGAAGGAAGCCAATGGCTTATCGAGAATCCAACAATTTTCTCATCTATGTGTAGCCCGCCCTTATATATGTCAATTCTATTTTTAAACATATTCACACTACTAGCTTTAACACAATCATTTGGCAGTTTGTTCCATTAATTTATCACCCTCTATGAGAAAGAGTACTTTCCCATGTCCAACCTACACTGCTCCTTAACTAATGATGTGTCCTCTGGTTCTACTGCCTTCTTTAAGTTTGAAGAACATATTCCTATCAACATCCTCATAACCGTTCACTATTTTAAACACTTTTATTTGGTTTCCTCTTAGTCTCCTGGTCTCTAGTGTTGTCAATCCACATTGTAATAAGGGGCTTTCGTAACTAAGGTCTCTCAATTCTGGAATCATTTTAGTTGCTCTTCGTTGTATTCTTTCTAGCTTGTCTATGTCCTTTTTACGATACGGCCTCCATGCCTGAATACAATATTCCAAATGTGGTATAACTATTGCTTTGTACAGGGGTACAGTTAGCTGTTTCTCCTTATACATGATAGTTCTCCTAATTAGCCCTAGAATTTTACTTCCTTTCGAAGCAGCAATCCCACATTGCTCTGAAACTTTCATGTCAGCACTAAATGTTATTCCTAAGTCCTTTTCTTGTGTGGTTCTACCTAGTACAGCATCCCCCATTTTATATTCTTCGTCCATGTTCCATGTCCTATGTGTATACATTTATACTTCCTAAAATTGAATAACATTTGCATTTTTTCTGAACATTTAACTAATTTGTCTAGATCATCCTGTAAACTGTGTTTATCTGTATCATTAGTAACCTTTCTGAATACTTTTGTGTCATCTGCAAATTTGAGTAGGAATCCATGTTGAAATGTATTTATTAATTTATGTTTTACAAGGAATTCCACCATGTGGTCTCTAATTAATGTTTCGAGTAATTTACATACAACTGATGTTAAACTCACTGGTCTGTAATTTTCTGGCTTGTTCCTCGATCACTTCTTAAATAATGGCGTAATATTTGCTTCTGTCCATTCTGAAGAACTATTCCTTCTTCTAGTGACAAGTTAAACAACTTTGCAAGTGGTATACTAATTTGCTCAACAATTTCCTTAAGCAGTTTTTGTGGTATCCCATCAACTCCAGGAGATTTATTATCATTCATCTTCTTAATTTTCTTTGCTATCATTTCAGGAGTTACAAATAACTGCCATAAATGTTCTGATTTATTGCCCTCAAATTTAGTAAATGGAACTGGAAGTGAGCTTATATCTTCTGTGGTAAAAAACGGAGCTGAAATACTCATTCAGGACGTCTGCCATAAGAAACCCGTCTGAAATTATGTTTCCCCTGTTGTTTTCCAGTGGTCCGACCTTATCTCGAACTTTCTGTTTACTTCTTACATAAGCATAGAGACACTTGCTGTCATTTTTTATATTACCTGCCAATTTTTTTTCAAAAGTTCTTTTAGATTTTCTAATTTCAGCTGTAGCTAGGTTAAGTGCCTCGTTGTAATTGGCATAGTCTTCTTCCTTTCTGGTACGCCTATAAACCCTCCACATAGTTTGCTCAAACACTATTTTTCTAATAGCTTCTTTTAACAAGTGTTTCTTTCTAGACAGTTTTCCTTGTTTTTTTAAGGGAACAAATTTATCGATGGTATCTCAATTTCATGTTTTAGAATATTCCAACATTCAATTGCCGTCTTATTCATCAGCATGTTATTCCAATCTAGCTTTGTTAGTATTTTCTCATATCTTTATAGTTACCTTTGTGGAAGTTTCTCCTATACATTTTTTTGTTTTTACTTTCTGATTTTACATTTATGTCAAAATGTATTTGATTATGGTTACTGTTACCCAATGGTTCATGTATTTTTACATTGTCCACTACTTATTTTGTGATGATAAAACTATATCTAATACATTTTCCCCTGGTTGGTTCTAGTGCGTGCTGAGTAAGGAAGCTATCCTGAATTAAAAATAGAATTTGTTGATCCCCACCTCCTGTACTCTCTAGATATTTCCATTGTATGTGTCCATGGTTAAAATCTCCCATTATGATACATTCCCCTTTACTAACTTCCTTTATAGCATTTTGTATTTTTGTGTTATCCTCTTCGTTTAAGTTTGGACTTCGGTAAACTAATCCAATATTTAATTTTGAATTTCCTGAAACTATTTTGTACCAAACAGCTTCATCGTAATGTGCTTTCCTTTCTAATTGTATTTCATAAGCCCGAATAGATTCTTTAACATATAAAATAACTCCCCCTCCCCTTCTTCCTAGTCGATCTCTCCTAAACATTACGTATCCTGTCAATCCTAATTCAGCATCTTTTATGTCTTTGTTTGCCCATGATTCGGTAATACCAATTATGTGAGGGTCAATATCTTCTACCATAATGTTTAATTCGTTTTTCTTATTTACTATACTCCTAGCATTTAAACGCACGCATCTATAACCTGCTTCAGACATGTTTTTCGAACATTTTGTTATTGGTTTATCTGTACTAGTGGCCTCTTGTCCTGCTTGAGGCATCTCTAAGTACCCCCCCTGCGTTTCTTGTTTAAATAGTGTTTACTACCAAATATATAAGTAATGCAACCCATGCCACTGTCTACTGCTGCTGTGAGTCCATCCGCAAATACTGCTGCCCCCTCTCCACTTAGATGAAGCCCGTCCTTCATATACATATCAGCCCTTCCAACAAAACTTCCCCACAAATCCACAAAACCAAATTCCTCTTACCTACATACCTTCTCGACTAGCATGTTAATTGCCATCCCCCGGCAATTTCGATATCTGTGACCCCTCCTTCCTATTACTGGTAAAATCCCTGACAGTATTACCTGCTCAACCCGCGTCTGCTTTAGTGTTCTGACCAAATTCCTGTATTTCCTAACTATGGCAGTTGTACCCTCCCTCTCTACGTTATTTGTCCCTACGTGTACTGAAACGGATCCACCCATGCCCGAACCCACGATGTTTATTACCCTCTCAGTTATCGCCTCTATTTTGGCCCCAGGCAAGCAAACTACCACGTCATCTCCCTTGTTTAAGACTCTGTCGGTCTTCCTGACTATTAAGTCCCCCACAAACACCCTCGCTCTCTTTCTCACCCCCTCTATCACTGCATCGGAAAAGCTCTTCCGATGGATCCCCTCCATCACATTCTGTCCTGCAGTCTTCTCACTTGGTGGCAGACTGTTATCAGGTTCTCTCTCACTCATCAACATGTCACCTTTCCCTCCCGTCTCCTGGCTAACTTGTGCTCCCGTCGCCTTCCGTCCTGCATCCCCTACACTCAAAATTAAAACTATCTGGTTTCCCCCATTTTATATTTTTCACCCATTTTCACATATGATGTGTGTATACATTTACATTTCCCAAAATTGAATAACATTTAACATTTTCAGACCATTTGACTATTTTGTCTATATCATCATGTAATGTTCGTCTATGCCTATCATACATTTCATTTACATTTCCCAAAATGGAATAACATTTGCCATTTTTCAGACCATTTGACTAATTTGGCCATATCGTCACGTAACGTTCGTCTATCCGTATCACCTTTTACATTTCTAAGTTCTTATGTTTAGTCCACAAGTGGCACTACATTCGAAAATTTCCTACATTGCTGTCATTTTATTTTAAAATATAGGACATTATTCCTGCTAATATGGTCACTTCTTTATTCAGGAATACGACCAGTAACCCAGTGCAAACCGATTACTGCAATTACAGTCAATCACGGCAGAGCAGCCGCGACCGGATAATGGATCCAGGTGACATTTTTATGGGGATCCATTTAATATACTACACCGGCCGCCCAGTCATTCGTCAAAGACGACAATGGCCATTCGAAGCCACGCACTTGCTGTTAATGCAGGGTGTACATTGGAAAACTGTTCTTGCAAGTCGCGCGATAGCACGTCTAGCAACGATTTTCCGTTCCGGAGGCACGTAAGGCTCCCACAACCCATTGCGGTCCGGCTGCAGCATGCATGGTGATGGTGTCCCATGTTAGGCTGCATGCCTTCGTCTCTGTTTCCACTGGTCTTCTCCACTTGCGACCCCGTCTCCGTCTACCATCTGCTGTGCATCGTAGAACTGTCAGGGTCAGGGGATATTTCGCACACGTGCCCATGACATCGCCATCTCCGTGTCTTTATTTGTGTTGTTATTTGTATCTTTATTTGTGTTGTTATTTGTATCTTTATTTGTGTTGTTATTTGTATCTTTATTTGTGTTGTTATTTGTATCTTTATTTGTGTTGTTATTTGTATCTTTATTTGTGTTGTTATCGACGTTGTCTTTGTCTTTGCGACGCAGCTCTTCGTTGATGATCGTTTTGGGCAAAGTTATCCATTGTTTCTTCCTGATACACTTGTTCTGGAAGGCATCAAGCTTGTGTGCTATCTTGGCTGTCAGTTTCCAGCAGTCAGAGCTGTTTAAAAGTATACTAAAAAAGTTGCTGTTGTAGAGTATCAGTTTATTTTCAATGTCAGTTGCTTTGACTTCCCGATGGCTTTCAGCATATCAAACATCTGACTGGCCTTGCTAAATTCCCGCCGTGGCATCTTTCTCTCAATCTCCGTCTGTTGCGACTTAGTTTCCTGTGTGTACATATTCCAGGACCTCGTCCATAGCTGCATTCACTGTTTGATTGTGGTTTCCCAGGCTTCAAAACAATAATACAAAAGATATTTAAAAAACATCCTATTTGCTGTCCTTTTAATCTCCTAGTTCACAGTCTTTTAACTATCTCAATTTCGTTATGTGTTATATTTCCATAATCAACCCAGTAGTTTGAACACCCTTAGAAGCCACAATCGCACACTCACTGAAACATTCATGGCAACCCTTATTGTTACTCCTATGTCATTTTCTTTTTATGGTATCCCCCATTTTTTATTTTTCGCCCATGTTCCCATATGCTGTGTGTATGCATTTATATTTCCAAAAAAAAATTAATATTTGCTTTTTTCAGACTAATGTTTCTGTATCATCGTGAAAACTTATTCTATACCTATCATCTTATACATGTATAAGCTCTTGTGCTTTGTCTGTCAATGTCGGTGCAGTTGAAACTCGCTTAACAGTGATCCCGGTCAAACGAGGACACGCCAACATTATTCCAGCTAATATGGTCACATCGTCAATCAGGGATTCGACTAGTAACACAGTGTAACACGATTACATGTAATTACAGTCAATCACAGCAGAGCTGCCGCGACCGGATAATGGACCCATATGTCATTTTTACGGGGGTCCATTGAATATACTACACCGGCCACACAGTCGTTCGTCAAAGGCGACAATGGCCATTCGAAGACACGCAGTTGTTACGAATGCTAGGCGCACATAGGTAAACTTTTATTGCGAATTGCGCGACAACACGTCTAGCAACGATTTTCTGTTCCATGGCTGTGCGAATGGGTCAGTGCGCATTACACGACTCTATAGTGAATAATCAGCGTACATTATACAAAAAACGTGTGACTCGAGTGCGCACCGCCGTGGTCGTTGCGTTATTTTCTGGAAATGCATGTGCGCACTACCTGGTGTCATACCTGGCATGAACCCGACACGCATCAAGTGGAGCTTTCTGCAACTGTTGACTACGTTTTGTTAAGTTGCGGACCAGCGTATATTGCCCGACTCTGCGCGACGTTGCGTCAGCGACCGGCGCACATCACGAAACATTTGTTGCCGCGATTAATTTTTAGAATCGGTTCGACAACTGTTGCGCCGGTCAAACCAACACGCGATTCGACTTTTGCTGAGTTAAGAACCAGCGTACATTGCACGACTGGTCCGTTTTAAGACACATAATGACGCGACTCGTAATAACCTTTTAGCAATGTACACCTTTAAACTGCTTAACACAATTAAACAGTGACCAGTATACTTCGGAATACAATAACGAAACATGATTCCTGGCCAACTAACGTGACACTTTGAAGTCAAATGAAGTAGTGGAGTTTGTAAAGGTCAGATTTAAGTGCCGACTGATCTGTCGGAGTTTCCATTTCACGTTAAACAATACCGAACCGAGAAACGCACAGATCCAGGCATTTGTTTTACCGTTGATTCCACAGTACTGGTTCGTGTGGATGATGTTTGTGTATGAGACCTCATCGAAGGCCTAACAGAGGTCCACAAAGATGGTATATGTTTGCCTCGTTAAGTTGATGGAGTAGGCTCATGCATGTGTGGAACTAACAAGTAGCGTCGCTCTAGGCAGGGTCTTCCGGAAACCATGTTGGTTTGTAAGTAGCACGTTGTCAGCCAGGTGGCGACCGACCTGGCTACATATGGTACGATTTTGCATGGATTTTTGAATGCAGCCGTCCTCGCACGGCTGTTGGACGATGAAGGATAGTACATCAGTTGGGTTAATATTCTGTAATAGTTTCCAAATGCCTATTTGGGTGAAATGGATATTAAAATTACACGAACTTAAACTAAAAATAAGAATATTTGACATTCTGCCGTCGTTTTAGGTGCCTCTCGTGCAACACAAACCGTAGGAAGTTATCCTTTATTCCTGCTGCCATCAGTCTTCTCAACAATGGGAAATGACTGTAGTGTGTGTGCATGTTCTAGATATAATTTATTTAGTGGTTACAGTGTGAAATGCACTCTATGTGTTCATGTGATAAATTATTATTCTTGTGACTACGATGACGTGAGCCAGTAATACGCTGTTACATATGTTATATTTTACATTTTAATATTTTATATACTGTGCCCGTCCAAACGACGACGTAATTGGCCAGAAGTTAAATAAAGTTATATTGTATTGTATTGTAAGAAATCCCCTACGTACTATTTATCAATTATAGCACTATTTTCAAAGTATTATGCTGTTTTTGACACATCGATAACATTCCATACATTTGACAAACACTGCTGCTATTATTACACTGATATGTTTTGCCAGTTCAATTTGGTTTTCTCTTCATGAACGAGAGAATTGGTCGTATTTTATATAAATGAACTTCGCATTGCGACATCACGCACTGCCAACACTCATTTCTGCATAGTAATTCCTGAAAGCCACATGTAACATACAGTTATCACCTAAACCTCCACGTTCCTCTTCATCAAGTAGCTGTATCGCCTAGGACAACTACGTGTACTCTTTCCCTACAACACAGGAATCGGTGGCACCATGACTGAAGACACAATTATCAAGAAGACCAACACATCGTACCTCGTCGTGAAAGACATCCTTGTTCCACTTGGTGTCACGTTGACTGTGGAAGCCGGCGTTGAACTCACGTTTCAACATGGCGGAATTACTGTAGAAGGTAACCGATTTAGTTAATGTGGAACGTTGTGGCGTAGTGGTTAGAACATCGGACTCTCAATCGAGAGAACCCGGATTCGAATCTTCTTGCAGCCGTTTCGAAGCTTTGGTAACTTCATTCACTTCACGTTGCCTCAGTTTATTCACCGGCATTGAGTACCTGGCGAAAAGCAGTGGTGGATATCTAAACGAATAGTCTTTGCGCAGTAATTGCAGCGTGGCTAAATACTACCCAGAGAAGTCGAGTTGGTGTTAGAATAAACCGGTCTGCCAGGGGTCTGTCTATCTGTTTGTATCTGCGTGCGTGCGTGCGTGTGTTTATGAACGTTGCGACTGCCTTTTCTTCACACATACAAAGCTGGGTAACTCAGATAATCTACACTAAAAAATAGTCGGTATCAGTGTTTTCGTTTATACATTTGTTCCTTCATATATCCGCAAGTTTCGCATATATGTGATTGAAATTGTGCAGGCGTGCCATGGATCGTACATTAACTTTGTTTCGAAATTCCCGGGAAGGGAGCTGGGAACCTTCGTACGAAGGGTAGTTCGTAGTTACGAACAATGGTTCGCAAAGATATACGTGTGATCTACCATTGATACCTAGTCTACGTCAAACGTACGCTTAAGTTCTTTCGTACGTTACAAACGCTTTGTGAAACCTGTATCTGTGTCTGTGTACGTGCGTGCGTGTGTGCGTGCGTCGATGCGTGCGTGCGTGAGTGCGTGTAAGGGGACTATGATATTCGCTTGATTCGAATTATTAAAGAAAACTTTCGAAGACACAGCCAACGGAGGAACCCCCCTTGTTTATCATGTTATTTTGTAACTGATTACTACACTCATTGACCGATACAATTTGGCACCATACATGGCACTGTTGTTATCTTGGTCAACAGGTAATTTACGGTTACTGGGGAAAGAAGATGCGGTCATCCTAATGCAGCCGACACGGAGCGGAGAGTTCAAAGGAATTCGTTTCCAAAAGCGTTGGTCAGGTAAACGATTCCAGATTTACCGCGCAGCGAGTACAAAATGCCTAATGGCGACTAAGTCACGCCCACTCTCTTGGAGTGTCACTGACCTCCAGAGAAATATCGCTCGATTGCCAATATCGTACTTCTGACTTTCAAATACATCAACGGGTTCGCATCTATCAGCATTTATCTTTACTTATTGGCATTGGCTGACGTGCTGTCTACGCTCTTCCAACATGTTAATCCTTGAGCTACCTATTTCTCGCACGAACATTGGCGAATGCGCTTTGCCAAGGGCGTGGAACCAAATGTCATTCACAACATACCAATGCATTTCAATGTGGTTCTCGAAACGAACTATTTTGAAAATATGTTAGGAGTAGATTTAGTAGAGTAGATAGTAGATTACTTATGTAGTTCCCCATCCAAGCAATTGTTCTGGGGTGAGACCGTGAAGGCATTTGAACATGAGAAGGAGAATTGTCAATGTGGTGCGGCATTTCACTGGTGCCAGTGCAGCTGCAATAGCACGGGCGTGACATGGTATCGTTTAGAGAGTGTCTAAACGATGACAACATACTGTATACACCAATATACAAAGCCACAGAACATTTATTTAGATAGAGCAGTATATACATAATTTAATATAATTAGATGTTGCGGTACTAACTTTCCTGCAGAAATCGCGCATGCGCAAATGAATTAATTAGTTCAGCCACGCAGAAGGTACCATCGACCTGTTCACCTGCTCACACTTGTTAATCTGTGATGAGCAAAATGACTGCTAATTT
The DNA here is from genome assembly GCA_963662155.1 of Lamellibrachia columna. Taxonomy (NCBI): domain Eukaryota; kingdom Metazoa; phylum Annelida; class Polychaeta; order Sabellida; family Siboglinidae; genus Lamellibrachia; species Lamellibrachia columna. The sequence goes on along the minus strand of OY759275.1, from coordinate 33,212,368 downwards.
TACACAGCCCGACTGCTTCGCACCTGCAAGTTCACGCTAGCACATGAGCGATCGATCGCTCCACTCCTTCATATAATATGCGAAGGAGTGGTTTGGTGGATTATATTATGATTATATTATTATTGAAATGGATACAGATATGTCGCCGCCCCATGCTGCCACGGACTTCTGACCGCGCAAAGTGGCTCAAAAACTAGGGGCGGGCCGTACTTAAATTAAGCTCAACATAAGAGTGTATGAAGTTTCCACAAATGAGAAACAACACAAAGGTAATAAACATGAACATGTTTATAATGAATCAAAACATATTTAAAATGGTACAAATGAAATAAAGAAACTAACTCTAGATCAGGTTGTCAATACCCTCAAACCAAATAAACAAAAAACTACGTTTACTTTAACGTTCACCGTTGAGGCTATTCCCCTTCAAGACCGTGACACGGACATCAGTGTTAAGATATTCGTCACAAGCAGAAAAGCGTATTGCACACTTATAATACAATGTTCCGAAAACAAAAATAGTCACAGAAGCGTGCCCTGTGACGCACAAAGTCAACAATACCCTTCGCGTTAATCTGCTGGGTTTAGTAGGACGATAATTGATGTGGCCGTCGGTCGCATGGTCTCACCGCCAGTTGAATACGCAGGCGGTACGGGTCTCATTCGACCGCACTGTTACCGAGCTCGTTGTCAGCTGGACGATCAGTAGGCCGGATGTCAATAGGTCGTGGAGACGGCGAACGTGTCATGACGATGGCTCGTGCGGACGCACTTGTGTCGCGCGCGCGGGGAAGGCAGCTGAACAATCGGCTGAACGCTCTGTAAGTCTGTCGTCAACATGACGTGGAGACGTCGAACGTGTCGTGAAGATAGCTCATGCGGGCGCAGTGTTGTCGTACACGGAGAGACAGCTGAACAGTCGCAAGCAGTAGATAGCAGAAAACGAGATGCGGCCGATGCAGACGGTCAACGCATACAATCAACTTACCGGCGTGGCATTGTGTTGTCTAGATTTTCACTCGTCGTTGTCAATGCGAGCAAAGTTCTAAAGGGGTTGCGACTTCGCGATTAACCGCGCACTCATCATACTGGGCCTTGTCGGACATCATTGTTGGAACTCTAATGCCGCATTCGTGTGTTCTGGCCCCTCTCCTCAATACACTTTTCTTAGCGTCTTATACCCATCGCTTGGTAACTTTCCCACCACATCACAAGGTCGGTGTCAGCCAATCAAAATTAATAAAGATCTAAGGAAGGTCCCATTACGTTAATACGCCTTTTACTATAATGTACCACGCCAAAAGCTAAAACATCATGGGTGTTATTGCATAACCTGTTCATGTCCCACGCCTAACAATGAACTTCTAATGTGGGCTCCCACTTGCATAACTTGTTTATGCCATCCGTCTATATACACTCTAACATTTACCTCACCATATCCAGGAAAATAGTTTATGTAACAGCAATTCGCAGAAATGCGACATAATCCCCCGCAAAGAATTTATTTCCTGGTAACCATAAACCTTACAACACGAAGTAATCTTCCTATACTCATCTAAAATATAAAAAATATCTTCCTTAAATTAAACAACCCATCACCAAAAAAGATAAACCAATAATACCTAACAAATAGTTCAGTTACTTCCCAACTTGAACTTACACTACACACTAGTCAGAAATTTTAGGGAACGCTGATCACATTGTACGTTGCATACATACGAAAAACATGACGTAGGGTCTGGCAGCTTTACATTTGCGGCAATGTATGTTGAAAGCTCGACGAAGGATGCTGAGATGGTAGGTAAAGAGCTACGTCGTCGATCTATCAATTACATACCTAAAAGACGCGCGCAAATATTTCACATGCGCTGAAACAATCGCGAATATTATATATATATATATATATATATATATATATATATATATATATATATATATATATATATATATATATATATATATATATATATATATATATATATATATATATATATATCGAGTTATAATTTAGTCAACCATCAGATCAGTCGATGTTTGGTGTAGTTCTGATGCTAGTGGTGTGATTTCTGTTTAATGTCAGTAAGCGTCATTGTTGGTACGTCATTGTTGGTACGCTGAATTCTTTGCTGAAACAGTAATTCTTTAAATTTGTGCGTTCTTTGTCGTTCTCGTGGATACATCATTATTCAGACTCTCTCACGTAAGTAGTACCTTATAGCTTTTCAATCCTCATCGGAATTTGCACCCATGGTCTACTTCTGCATCCGGTTGCGCGCGCAGCCCCCTAGCGGTTATTAATCGAAGAGTAACCGTAGCGCCATCTAGCAACTGACGCGCACGCGAGTGCGCGTGCGTGGTCTTCTGGGTAACACGTGCTCTCTAGCGACTGCGACTGAATGGAGGACTGACGGGTGGGGAGATCTTCTGGGTAACAGGTGCGCTCTCTAGCGACTGCGACTGAATGGCGGGCTGACGGGCGGGTTGGCGGACTGACGGGCGGGGACACCTAACGGACAGTAGGTCATTGACCTAGTAAGGAGACGAATAAAAGTGTACGGTGCACACGTATTTTATTGAACTCAACAAAGCGGTAGCGATACAAGCGATGCAATCGTAACGACAACAGTACAAGCGTGTTCGAATGAATACAACGGGTATGATGACGATGAGTTGACTTGCGGATGTCGACCATCGCGCCAGAGGTCGCGAACTTACGGGTGTCTCCATCTCGCCAGAGGTTCAGTACGATGTGCGATAGTATGGTATACCCTTTTTCAGTAGGTTAATCCAATCGAACACGCGACAATCGTTAGCGACCAGATCGGTCCGGAACGCGTTTACGAAAGTTCTCATAGGAGAACCGTTACATCGAAACATTATATAAGTTACACAATATTGTCCGTAAACGTTAGACAGCGGACTCTGAAGTATCTTGCTATTATGAGTCCACTCGGAACAGTGTTTGTTCAAGAAGGCGCTGAACGCAGCGTGAAGGGGCGGTAGACCGTACGAACAGAAGTATTCGCCACGTCCGTCGGAGGACAGGTACAGCGCTATCCAATGTTCGCCCGGTTCGTCGCCGTCGTCGGTGTTGCACACGAAGGCGATCGGCAAAGCGTCTATTGTTTTAGGCAGTCCGTCTTTGGGTACAACACCGCCAAAGACGGACGCGGTGTTCGAATCCATCGCCAGTAGACGAGCGATCTGCAGGGTGTCCATCTCAGTAGTCGTAGATGACGTTGCGATTCTTGTCGATTTCCAGCACGGATTCGAATTCGGCGTAGGCGACGATGTTCACGGTGGTGCGAAGCGCTTCTCGGAAATGAAATTCGATGCGCAGGTTGCCTTTTTGCACCAGATTGAAGCAGGGACCGTCGCACTGGTCGGGGGTCAGATTGAAACAGAAGAAGGTGTAGCCGTCTCGGTAGTCGTCGCGAGTCAGACCGTTCCCTTCGTCCTGCCAGATCTTGCCGGTCGAGGTGAACAGGCTCGTGTAGCTCCTGACGAAGAGGTTGTCCTCGAAGTTGGGCTGGAAGGGTTTGGAAGGTATCTGACGTCCGTCCACGTACACCGAGTGGAAGCCTATGGCGTTGTTCTTGGCATGAAACGGGTTTTTATCGTACGCGCCGTTGTAGGCGTCGTTGTCGATGCAGCACAGTACGAGACGTTTCGGCAGCGTGTTGAGGAACAGGTTCTCGTGCGTGTGCGATCGAGCCCCCGCGGGAATGGAGTACACCTTGACGCTGACGGGTCGTAACGGATACTTGACCGTACTCTTCTCGAGCGCTTTGATGTGAGCCAATTGCACGGCTGGGTTTAGGGTGGCCTTCTTGACGAACAAGGTTGCATTGACGATCGTTATCTTGTAATCGGGGGCTGCTCCTCCGGCCATCAACGCAAACGACGGCTTACTACGCACCAGTCGTATCTTGACGTCGACTCCGTTGATTAGGAATTTATCCTGCAGAAACATATCCACGTGGAGACGACCCATCATGTCGACCACGCGACTGCCTGTTATGTACTCTCGTCGAGTCACGAACCCGGGGTTGGGATCGTGTCCGTCTGCCAGCTCGACGGCGCTCATGCGACTAGCCTTGTCCTTGTACCACAGCTGATTCGTCAGCTGCGTCGACTTGGCACCGACTCCGTAAGTCAACAGCGTTTCCACGAAGGCCCTATACGCGTACGTGTTGAACGACTGGGTCACGAGCGTACCGTTCAGGGAGACGTCGACCTGACTATACAGCGAATGCAGCCAGTTGTTCACAGGTCCTACGGGCGCAGCCGCGTCGAGATCGGCTCCGTTGGGTTGCGTCACCTTCACCTGCACGTGTATCATCGTGTTGGCGAGATCTATGTAATCGTCGCCCGAACCCGGGATGAAGAATTCTATCGGACCTCCAGAGTCCAGAGATGCCGTGGGTTGATGTTCCACCACGTGACTGGCGATGATGCAGTTCTGAGTGGGAGGTACGGTAAAGAGATCCAGCTCGCTCTTGACTCCCTCGCCCGACTGTCTATGCACGAATGCCATTGTTGATCTCTCGTTTCTTGAACGTCCGTCTCTCGCGTCGTCTCTTTACTACAGTGATTGTCGTCTTCGCGGACGGTTGTTTTATATCCTTTAACAGAATGTTCAGTCCACAACACCGACGAAGTCGGGCAGCGCACCGCCGACCTGACGCGCGTAAGAATCGTAATTCATCGGAAAGTCCGTAAGTCAACGGTGTGTTCGTGTGGGAGGTCTCATGTCTATACACGAGCGTCATTGTCGAATATGTCGATCTCTCGTTTCTTGGACGTCCGTTTCTTGCATCGATACTTTACTGCACTGATTCTCGCCTTCGCAGTCGGTCGCTTTATACGTTTACAGTGGGGAGGTCGAAGACCCGTCAACAAGGCATCGGTGACGCGTCGTTTGGCAGCCGTTTTTATGTTCTGGCCCGATAAGACATCGCCGGCTATAAGAACAAAGGTCTTCAATGCTCCCTTACCCAAAGCCACGGCACCTCTCTTGATGAGCGGCATGGCGCTGCGCAACAGACCGCCGAACAGACTGCCCAGTCCGTGGCCTCGTTGGTATTGCGCACCGGCGAAGTAGGGCAGCGCACCGCCGGCCTGACGCGCGTAATAATCGTTGTAGTTCATTGGAACAATCCGGTCTTGCGTCGACGAAAATGAAGCGTCACCGTCACGCGTCGGCCCATGTCGTCTCTTATATCCACTTCGATCGAGTGGAAGTTCGAGCGCAACAGAGGTATGTAGTGAACGTTAGTGAAACGTTCGGACACCCTGTCACCGTGACGTCCGCTAATCGGAATGGATCGCAACAGAGGTGCGAGAGTGTCACCCACTATACGAGACTCCACGACGTCCGTGTATACGTATAGGGTGTTGAACCCCTGCGTCATGTCCACCACGTCGGGGGCCTCGATGTGGAAGGGGTACGAGGAGTCGGAAGTTCGAGAGTCGGAGACGAGTGACGACGCGGACGTAGCAGCCGTTTCCGTTCCAGTGACCACCTTCTTGTGGAATCCTAACATGGAAGTAGTCGAGCTGTGGTACGGTATGGTGAACGAGGTGTTCTCCGTCATGTGTAACGTCATTTTTTGAGTGACGGAGCTATAGCTCATTTGAGCTCATGTCTTCGCCGTTCTCAGACTGTACAGTCCGTTGTTGACGTGGTACAGCAATGTTAACGGGTCGTCGTAATATCCACACGACAATTTCGCACGTCGAGTCACGTCGGGAACATCGACCTCTTCGAGGAATAACCAGACATCGTTCTCCGTGACGTTGTACCAAGTGTGCGAATACTGCATCTCTGTCAACCCGCACTCCCACTCACCGATCAGGTCGACGCGATGAGGCAACTCCGTGACGTAATGGGTCAAGGTGTTGTCGAGGTGCGTCTTCATAGAAGCGTTGCTAGGCAGCGTCATGTAGAAATCAGTCGTCATTGCGTCTCAACGTGGGATTGGGTAGTAGATAGCCCAACGAGCTACTCAACAGAGCCGTCCACAGATTAGCATCGTCGTGACCGACAGTCAGGTTGTAGATGCTTATCACGATGACTGTGTACAAGATGACGATCTGACACAGAAACACTATCTCCTCTTTGGGACACTTGATACCGAACAGATGCCAAGGAGTGCTGTCGTTCGATGCGTCGGTGCAATCCTCCTCCGCCTCTTCATCCTCCTCCTCCTCTACGACGACAGTGTGCGGTGCCGTGTCTTGATTCATAATGACAATCCGTCTCGTGTCGTTTAGTCTTTATAGTGAAGTGAGCGACTTGGCGTCGATCCAGCTGTTTAATTTGGACGAGTATCCGAACCATTTCACCAAAGCATTCGTTCGAGAGCCGACCTTACGACGTTCCAGCACCGCTTCCACTCGGAACACTTTATCGGTCGCTATCACCACTTTGTGCAGCTCCAGTTCGTAGAAGGTACCTTCCAGCACGTCGCCGAGATCGTCTCGCAGGAGGTACACGGGCGGTTCGGAGGGGTGAACTTCGTGCACGGTGAACACTTCTTCGCTCCAGTTTGTCTCGTAGCCCTTTTCGAACGTGCCTTTGTACTTGCTGATGCGCACGCGATCCGACACGTTCAACTTGGGCACGCCCTTACCGTCGTGTCCGTACAGACGCTGCCACACCTTTTCTTGATTCCTTGCAGTCACCTGCGACGGAGCCATATCGAGACTACGATGACGAGTGTCGTTGTACGTTCGTACCAGATCCTGAAGGACGTCAATGTAACGCAACGTATGCACTTTCGTGAAGTAGCGCCACATGCGACTCTTCAACGTCTTGTTGAAACGTTCCACGATGCTCGCCTTCGTCTCCGTGTTGTGCGTGGCGAAGTGATGGATGCCTCGTTTTCGTAAGAGCGTCTGAACGGATTTATTCAGAAATTCCATCCGTCTGTAACGTCTGCGGCGAGTCGTCCGCGAACACGATTCGCAGAGCGGCGACCAACGACGCGGCTGACTTGCTAGGCATAGGAATGCATTTGGCTCGTTTCGAAAAGACGTCGATCGTCGTGAGGAGAAAGGTCATGCCGTTGTTGTCGTCTTTCAAAGTCGTCAGGTCGACGAGATCGGCCTGCCACTGTTGATTCATACCGCCCACTATGACGCATCGTCTCTTGAAACGCCGTCTCGCTGGTTTGTGTAAGCTGTAGGCGTCCTGTTCCGACAACCATCGCGCGACTATTTTCCGTGGTGCGTGCGTGACGCGTCGCAAGGCGTCGACTCCTCCTTAACTGCCTACCCGACTCGAATCGAAATATACCTTCTTCAGTGTCTTCGTCATCATTAAAACAGAAGATCCGACGCGTTGACGACGACGGTGACGTTGACGACTCCCGAGTACTGACGAACGACTAGGAGTGCACTGACGTATAGTAGGACGCACATTATCGTTCCCACAACGGTAACGACTGAACAACAGTCTGACAACGAAACCATAGTCCGAATAACACATGTTGTTTAAGAATTCCGGCTGCAATGTAACCGAGCGAGGTAAGTCCGTTAAACAATATCGAAGCGACGATGGAACGATGCGTGTCTTGCGAATCCAACGACATGAGTGGGTTATGATTACGACGTAGTCTCCTTATAAGGCGAGCCAGCGAGGTGGCGTGGGTGTGGGGTGTCTCGGACGCGCGAGGGGTGTCCAACGTAGAGATTTTCGTGCGCTGCCAACAGCACGCGGGGTAGCGGCAGACCGTCGAGGGAGAGAGTCCGTTTGTATGTAGGTTCTCCGGGCTACGTTACCAATCAACTCCATGGGTATGTTGACGGTGCGGAGTTGTTTCGCGAGCGATCGCCAACCCGTTGGAGCGTCGGTCTTTCTCTTACGCAACAGATCGTGAACGAGATCCACCGCGTTACTTCCCGCAATGGGAACACCCTCGTGCACGAGTTCGCCACGATCGCTCCACGCGACGTTTCTTTTGAGATGTTCCATCAATCGTCTGGCTTTGACCTGCAGGCTCTTGGGAACGGTGTCCAAGACGGTAGCCTCCAGTCTTCTAATAGGAGTATCCTCCTCATCCTTCGTCTCCTCATCCCTCGTCTTTGAACCTTTCGTCGATTCGTTCACCGAGATCGTGCGTATCGGTTCCTTGACGCGTTTATCGACCAGACCGTTGTACCGTTGCAACACCTGATTATACAGTGTTACCTTGATCCCGTCGTCGAGGTCCTTTCTATCGAGGATGGTCTTCATCTCTTCGTCGAGGGTTTGCACTATCTTACCTACGGTATCCGTTGGAGAAGGAGGTTGCGATCGAAGTGCGTCCAACAATCGAGGGTCTACCAAAGCCATCTTTCGTGCGTGATCCATGCGTCTAATTCCCGGTCAGCACCTGACGAAGCAAGGGCAGTAAGACCGAACCAGCCAACGGAGCTAGGAAGGCCGATAGGAAACCTCCGCTCTGACCCTCACCGATCTGAGGCAACAAGAGGCGTTTTCTCCGGGCAGCGGTCGTGTTTCTTCGAGCCAACTCGCGTAACTTCGTCCTGTATTTGCCCAATCGACGCCTCTGTAAAGCGGTCAATGGAATATTCTTCGTTAGTATGTTGTAAGCACACTCGGCTAGTGCGCACAGCAACTTGGCGTCTTCGTTGGCGATGATGGCCTTTTTTACGTTGTTGTTCTTGTATCGAGCCAGAGTCTGGATGCACAAAATGTGTTTCTTCAGGAGCTCAGACATGGTGCGAATGAAGAGACGATTCAAGCACCCGGTCTTTTATACCTTCGGCAAGTACACGTACTGCACGTCGTCGTCTGGAAAGATGGCCGTGCGCAGACGCATGTCCTCGGGCGTGTCCTGTTTGAGATCGACCAATAGATAACCGTACGGTAGTCTCGTGGTATCTTTAAACGCCTCCTGTACGAATTTCGCGCGTCCTGGATACATCTGTCGAGCCAAGTGCGACATCTGCGTCGCGTCGCGTGGATTCTTGAACACCACCATGCAGTGAGTGTTAAGACTGATGGTACGACTCTCTTTGTTTTTAGGAAACAGGTTCTGTATGAGATACAGCACGGACGTGTTCCTGTGGTGGCTTTTTTTAGTAAACAAGGTCGTGACTCGCTCGTTCGTTTCCGCCATGAGATCGTCTATGACGATGAGGTTCCTCGTTGTCGATTCGAACATGGATTCCGTTGGTAACCCTTCCTCGAATCGCACGTGAGTCAAGTCCGTTGTCGCGTAAGCCTCTTGCCATTCTCCGTAACACCACGTGATCTTTTCGGGAGGTGGATCGGTCATCGCGGCGGCGTGATGCAACAGACGCGTCACGAACGTGCTCTTGCCACATCCCGTCGGTCCGGCGACGACGCACGTGAAGGGGTGTTTCCATCGCGCGTCCATGGTCTGTTATGACAGACCATCGAACCGCGTCGCCTTATCTACACGTCCGTCGGACCCGTGCTCAAGCCGTCCTCGTGCACCACGCGTTTGGCGTAGAAGTAGGTGAGAGCTGCTCGTTCCTGCACGTACGTCATCACGGCTGATTTATACGCCCGAAACCCGCGGTTCTTTCCTCTTCCGCTCCGACGACTGGTGAGCACCTCCAGGAACGCCTCCTTGTCGATGGTGTTGTGCCGTTTGCTCAGACCTTTGGTGCTGTACTTGTCGGTGGGTCCGAAACAATAGTACGTCTTGCTGCACAAACCCACGAATCCGTCGCCCGACCATTCCACCTTGAACAGTCCCGGAGTTCTCTTGTCGAACGCTCGTCGCATCTTGCAGCACTCTTCGTCTCCGACCCACTGTCTGTCGGCGAGTCGACAGCGCACGTACTCGTCCCGATGCGCGTCGCAACATTCCGACGGGAGCCATTCGGATCGATGTCGAAAATAATGTTCTCGTAGAGCAGGGGTCACGAGGGCATCGACTGACTCGTCGGCCAAGGCCAAATAGGCACTATCCGTATCCATCTCGCAGTATTGGAACAGAGGACGTTCCACGTATCTGTCGATGAAGTCGTAATAGAACTGCAGCATGCGCATCTTGGCGTACTGCAGAACGAAGAATCCCACGTGTATAGGCAAGGCATACGTCACTGTTCTCTTCCTCATCTCTATCTCGTACGCGTCGTCGACGACGACGTCGAGTTGGCGGAATCGACGATTGTTGACCAAGCGCGACGCCGCCGTCTCCGTGCAGTAGTTGACGTCGCGATGCCGGTCCACGTTGGTGATGGTTTTTCCATAGCCCGAGTTTCCCAGCAACATTATGGTGTCCACGATGATGGCCCTGTCGTGGTGGACGTCTCCCGCGCGTCTGGCCTCGGACACCGCATCGCCGAATCGACGGAAGCACGGAATCGGATCGTATTCGACGACCTGATAGACGTGTAACACCTCGAGACCGTGGTCCAGATACCAGCGCAACAGGGGCGTGGCGAGCAGTATCTTATCGCCGTAATAACTACCCACGAGCATGCGTCTCGGAATCGTCATGATGTTGTGCTCTTCGGCGTATCGACGCATGAACGGACCGAGATCCTCGCGTATCAGACTGATGTTCTTGAACACGGGCTGCATCTCGGCAAAGTGATCGCGCAGTTCTTCAGGCACGCAAATGTCGCACTCGATCATGCCGAACACGGTTCCGTCGCGCACGCCGCTCAGGATCTGTTGCTGAGTCATCGTCCACTGAACGTGTCGACGTCGTCGTGGAAACGCGGCGTCCAGACACCGTTTTACGTGCGGCTCTCGTCTCATCTTTTTCCACTCGCATTCCCACAGCTCGATGACCTTGACGAAGTGACGTAGGTAGGCGGTGGTCTTTCGGGTCTCGACGAGCAGTTCGGTCATGGTTTTCCCGTTGACGGAATTGACCTCCGCTTGAGTGCACGGACAACCGTGGAAGAAACAACCTTGGAATTGATAAGCCGTCTTCTTCTCGCTGCACCATCCATCCACTCGATGTTTACCTATCCGTTTCTCTCGTCCGTTGGTCTGATGTCGTATGGAAAGTCCCGTACGTTCGGATTCCCACGTCAGCCATTCCGAAGCCATCTGTCCGTACAGCTGAGCCGATTCGGGTCGGAAGTCGTTCTCAAAGCGTCGTCGCGTGTACCATCCCATGGGCATGTCTTGCATGAGCGACCATAGATACAGCGCGTTCGCATCGTACCCGACGATCGATCGACACGGATGAGACGCCTCTCCGTACTCGTTTCGACGTAGCGTGGTGATCGCTTTCTCGTGATAGCGATGAAATATGATCGACGGACCACCGCAAATGTTATCTTTGACGAGATCGTGCAGGTCTTTGTGTTTCTCGTTGAAGATGGTAAAGTAGGTCTTCTATGGAAGGTCGTTGAACAGGTACAGCAAGGTCAGACCCGGTACACTGATGCCTTGCTTGAACATGTCTATTCCACGCTGCTGATAGAAGTCAAACTGTCGGTCGACGGCCTGAAAAGGAACCACGTCCCTGTTGTTATACCAGACGAGAAAGTCGCGCAACGTCGTCATACCGTTGTCGCGCCACGCCTCCTGACAACTGACGTAGTCCTCGTCGGAAATACCTTCGTTCTTCAGTCGACTGAAGAAGGCCTCTTTCGGAGGTAGAACGGTATCGTCGAGTCTCTCCAGTCGATCCATGTACTCGTACGGGAAATGACCTTTCGTCACCTCGCATCCGTACGCTTTCAGATAATTGGCGTAACTGAACCCGGGAGCAAGGTAGTTGGTCATGTCTAAGAATTTCAACTGATCCGTCGAAAGACACATGAAAGCGTTGTTGCGCTTGATGACGAAAAACGGTCCGTTTTCTTCTTCTTCTTCTTCTTCCTATTGCCGCCTCTCTTCTCCCTCCTCTGTCTTTGCAACGGCCAGGAAGTAGGGCACGAGGAACTGTTTGACGACAATGAGATCGTACTGACCCGAATTGAACCCGATGACGGGTAACTGACGCATCCATCCATACAGTTGTCCCATCAGCTTTTTGTACGTCGACTTTTCTTGTCGTTGGCTGCTCTCGTAGTCTCATCTTGCTCGTCCCATCGCGTCAATTCTTCCGCGAGTTGCTCCAACACGTTCTCGTACGAGTCTTTGATGCAGTCGTACGCGGCGTCGCTCATCGATATCAAAATGGCCATCATGTCGATCATCAACTTGTTGGAGTCTCCGTTCGTGACGAGACATGTCACTCGTTCGTGTCCCGGTACGTTTGAGGCCACGCTGACGCTCAGCGGAACGTGACGCGCGATCCAGCGAACCTCGCTGTTGGACGGAAGGTGTTCGGTGTCGAACCAACATTCGAAATCAAAAGTGGCTCGGTACGGGTAGTACCGCAACGACTCGTTCACTCGGATGTTCTCGTCGTCCAGTCGTTCAAATATCGACGGCGTGGAATGGTACACGCCTCCCGGAAAGACTCGACGTACAGAGCCCGTACACGTGCTCTCGTGCACGCGTAGGTTCCATGTGCGTTTCCACAACGAGTTGCATGTTCGACATCTGTACGAGTGACAGTACATGCGTACATCGCTGATGAAGGAGAAATGCATCTCGTGAAGGTTGAGGTAGAGCGTGGTAGGGTATTTACAGATCGATCGACGGATGAGTTCGGCGGTTGGTCGTTCGTCGTCGTCCTCGTTCGGTTTTACGAGACTGTACACGCACACGTTCGTCTGGAACGCGGTCTGGACACGATAGAGGTCTTTCACCGAGACTCCAGCAAATTTCTCCATGGGTACACCATCTTGAGCATACGTCTCGTACAGCGTCTTCACAGCTGGTTTCAACCGACGTTCATCACATCCCCGTTGCAAGGCCAGACATCGAAAGAGACACAGGTTATCTCCGTACCGTCTGCCGTGGTTGGGATCCACTTCCAATCCGACGACTGCTTTGTTCTTCTTAATGTAGACCGGAAGGGGTATCATTCCCACGCATCCTATCGGATGATCGATGATGCGATTGACGAAAAAGGTGGCGTTTGTCACGAGCTCGCATACCCACGCGGAGTCAGGTCTTTGATTGATGGCCCATTGCAAGACGTCGGCTTCTCGGATTCGTTCCAGAAACTCGTCAAAGTCCTTGCTGTTGGCTATGAGACTGGGTTCGTCCAGGTACCGCCCGCAACAGTTACAAGACGCGTGATAATACCTGTATCGATCCGTGTTCTTGTTCCTCAACACGAATGCGTAACTGAGGTTAATCTTGAAGGCGGTGGTCTGCTCCTGGAACACGTTCTTCAACGGTGTTTCTAGAACGGTCGTGTCTAGCGTCGTTAATCTGTAATTGTACCTGCTCTGGAGAGGTCCTCTCGCTACGCATGTCCTTATGGAGGACCAGTGCTCCCGAACGACGTCTAACAAGTTCGTCGACAGAGCGTCTGGGAAGGGAAGACGTTCGGGCGGGTCGACGGGGTCTTCGTCGGTGACTAGCGGGTGATGAGATGGTGGTGGTGGCGGCGGCGGCGGTGGTGGTGGTGGTGGTGGTGGTGGTGGTTTGCCACACGCGTGTTTGATCAAGTAGTCACGTGTGACAAAATTCTTTCCACATTTAGCACACGTGAATGTCTTGGTCTTTTTTTAAGACGACATGTTGTTCTTACGTGATGCTGCAGATCGTTCCATCTTTCGAACGTCGCTTCGCATTTACACGAGTATTTCGTTTTCTTCGCACGATCGTCTTGAGAGGGGTCTTCTAGACGAACACCAGGGGGCCCTATCGAATAAGAATGTTCGTTCTCAGACGGTGACGGGTGACTCTTTAAGTGACTTCGTAGAGCCGCATACGATTCGAGCGCGAGTCCACAGCGACGACATAGATGACGTTTCATGATACCAACGACGTATCTACAACTGACAGACATTGACTCTCGTTATAACATATATACGGTTCAGAACCGTTCGTTATTTATTAAATATCCGAGAGAGCGTTCGTTATACAAACGACACCAAGACCGTACGGTGGCGACGTTGGACAACACCAAGACCGTACGGTGGCGACCTCAAACGGGCAATCAAACGATACCAAGACCATACGGCGGCAACGTTGGACGGACGACACCAAGACCGTACGGTGGCGACCTCAAATGGACAATCAAACGGTACCAAGACCGTGCGGTAGTAATATCGAACGAACTGCGAGTTCCTTCGTTTGGAGGATGCTACTACTGCGAGTTCTTTCTCCTAGAGGAGACTCATACGAAGGCGATATCGAACGAACTACGAGTTCCTTTCGTTAATTCTTTCGGAGGCTTCTTTACGATAAAGAGGACTGACAGCTCGTGCTATATAATTCTTTACGAGGGACGATAGAGTCTACGAAGAATTTCTAATAACACACACCATATTTTTTTTTTCATTTTTTTATTATGTTGTAATCATACATATGCGATTCGACTTATAGATGATGATGATGACGTGTTGGGTTTATGGATCTTTATGATCTCGACAGTGACCCCCTAGCTTACGATCTGTTATCGATACGGCAGTGGCTAGTATATGAATAACTTGTGGGTTGTTCACCGCGACAGAGGTTAGGTAATGTTGATGATTATAAGTCTTTTCCGTAGAGATGTATATATATAACAACATAACAAATAAACAATATATTCACGAATGTTAATTTCTACAGAAGCGGTTATAATGTTCGTTTCTACAACGGTTATAATGTTCGTTTCTACAAAGTACGTTTCTACAACGGTTATAATGTTCGTTTCTACAACGGTTATAATGCTCGTTTCTACAAAGGTTATAATGTTCGTTTCTACAAAATACGTTTCTACAACGGTTATAATGTTCGTTTCTACAACGGTTATAATGCTCGTTTCTACAAAGGTTATAATGTTCGTTTCTACACGATTCAATGTTCATTCTACAGCAGTTATGTTTATTTCAACAGCGGTTAATGTTCGTTTCGAGAGTGGATGTTCATTTCAAATGTGACTGAAGTCGTCGTCGAACCTCCTTCTGCCAATCCGTCGATATTATAGTGGAGGCTACATCCTGGCACACGTTGTAAGTCGCTGTCTCGATCGTCAAAGGACTGTTTCGACATTCGAGTATGACCTTGCGAGCTATAACTTCCTCGATGATGACGTCACAGACATCTTGCGTCATGTCTTCGTTTGGATTAAACGGCTTAAACACAGCCACGGTATCGTAAGGTGTCGTAATAACGGTAGCGTCGGGCAGAACGTACAGCGTCGGCAATGATGTTGGTGTCGACTCGCTCTCCGATGAATCGGAGCTGTCATCTTCCGGTTGGGTTAAAGGACATCCCTCCGGTTGTGACGAGGGCGGTGGTGAAGCCGGACTCTCGATCGAGTCGGCATCTCCCGGCTGGCTGATTGCCGGTATTTTTACCGCCGGTTTTGCGAAGGCTTCATACGCATAGTCCACGTCACCGCTCGTCTCGCGCGTCTTGTATTTCATCATTCGTACGCGCGCTCTCTTCGTCATCGGAGCTATCCAACTCGGCGTTGTAAAGACGGTGTCGTCGTCGTCGTCACTCGGAGCCGTCCTCTTATACGCGTCTTTGATTCGCTGTAAAACACCACTCTGTCGAACAGAAAAAAAAGATTAGTACATATACGCGCTATATTGTGCATGTGAACCATATTGTTCTATTAATACCTCTCTCACCTTATCTTTCACTCGATGTCGCCACTGCATACTATTACACGTTGAGATTACGTCTATACTTAACCAACTCACGGCATGCAAGATCATGCTGTCTGAGGGCATATCGCTCTATGAATCTAAATTCATTATACGGGCCATCTCATCGCACGCGTATTGCACAGCGGCTTTCTCTACAGCCAGGTTAAATTGTTGTTCGTTATACAAACTTTCGGCTCGATTGGCTATTCCATCTATTCGACGCACCGTTTCCATACAGCTGTCGCTGCCATCATCGTCGCTGCCACTGCCGCTGCTTACTACTATAACAGCGGGTCTATCCTCCTCCTCCATCTCGTCGTCTGTTATCACAACGAGTGAGTCCGACGTCGAAGAAGGAGAAGAAGAGAATAAATCGTTGCAGCTATTATCTTCTAACCACTTTCTTACCTTCGTTTTTACATCGACAGCAGTGGCAGCGGCGGCAGTGGGCGCATCGATTGCAGCGGTTGTTGCGGTTGCAGCTTCGTTCTGTCAACAAAGTTACATATTTACGAGATCAATCTCCTCCGCAATGTAATTTACGTACTCTTTGGTCACGCGCTTCCTAATGACAACCATGACCTGGCTCCCTCGCAGTGTCGACATCGACTCGTAGCGTTGTTCGTCCGTCTCCATCTGCACGTAATCGTTTGCTGTGAAACCTAGAATTTTGACAGCTTTTGCGTCAAAACAAGTACACCAGCACTCGGGCCCGATACTGTCTGACAGCAGTACGCGCAGAGCGAATCTGTTCACGTGCTCACGCTGGTAGCCGTGCTCTAGGCAGACGTGGTTGGTGAGCCGTTTGGGACATTTAGGGCACGCTCTGTAAAACACATATTTATTTTGAATGCCGAGGGCTGTTACTGTTAAAGGCTGTGCAAACACATACCGACCACCACCTACCTCGCATTGTAACTTCGTTAAAGTCATGTCGATGCAGATCGGGTTTGAGGCAGTCATCTTTGAAGTCGAGTAGAATCGCTTGAAAACAATTGTGATGACTGGGCTAGCACTGCTGTCTTTATATAGACCCCTTACCAGCTGTTGACAGCGCGTGGTGTTTGCGCTATTGCGAAACAGCGCGTGATGTTTTCACCGGTACAAACGAGTTTGGATCGGTTCTGATGTTTTTTCGCTATTGCGAAACAGCGCGTGATGCTGGAATCGGGTTGCAAGTCGCGTGATGTTTTCGCCGCTGCAAACGAGTTTGGACCGGTTCTCCCGGTGCCTGGTTGCAATCTCGCATCCGCGTTACATCAGACCCACTTTTTACCTGCTGGTGAATTCGAATGAACTTTCTTAGTTGCATAAGTAACTCCCCGAGCGTATTCTGACCCGTTCGACCATCGTAGGTCAAAGCACCCAAAAAACCCTCTTTACTTCTCACCCATTCTATCAATTCTCTCTCTCCCGTGCTTAACAGGCGTTTCCGTAAGTACCGATCACGAAATTTCACAGCTACTAGCGCGTATATCACGGAACGACGTTGCGTGTTCCAGCTCTCTCGTAAATGAGCCTTCTCGCGAATTCTCTTGCTCAGGTGTTTAGCCTGCAGTCCCGTGCGCGTTGTTGCCATCTTTTCCGCCGTATCCCGATCGTTGTTGTGCACGCATTTCTTCCATTGGTAAGCGCTTTCGACTGTATGAAATTCTCTATCCCATACGCGTATTCTACACGCATAAAAAATTGACAAATAGCTATTACGACCTTTAAAACGGACCGGGCGATCCATACTTGTGTTAAAACACGCATTCACTGCATTACATAAACGAGTGCTGTCACCTTTTTTCCGTTCGCCAGACGGTCTTATCTATCAGCTCTCCGATGCATCGAGTTCGTCGTTGTCAACAATATTTCCTCTCTCTATATATAGGACTCCCGTCTTATTCTCGTCATCGCTATCAACATGCCGTTGCCATCGTTTCTCCTGATTTCTCGTGCCAATGCCGCCATAGTGTCGGTCATCGTCCTCGTTGTGCGTCTCACGTTCCAGTATGCAAAGTGCTACGTCAAAGACGTAGTCATCGTATGCACGATTCTCAACGAGGCATTCGACCTAGAGGTCTATCTCCGGTGAGTTTATTTCTAGTATATAATGATGTGTTGTTTTTTCTTACATTCAATACTTTGTCGTTTGAAGAGAGGTGTTCGTTGCAGAGTTCTGTCTTCGGTGAGTTTATTTCTAGTCTATAATGATGTGTTTTTTTTTTCTTGCATTCAACTATATCTCATTTTGTTTTCTCGCAGTGATCACTGTCGTCTCTGGAAAGGAGTGATGCGGGAGCTGCTGGAAGTGACCTTCCAACGAGACTTTAAACGATTCAACGAGGAGCTGAAGAAGAAGGAGAAGAAGAAATCTCCATTACGACCTTCTGCACTGACAGAAATCATACAGTTAATGTATAACCGATCGCTCTGGCCGGCTGTTATGCAGGAACTTACAACAAAGTTTATGTATAAGCAAACGGACTGCAACAAGAAGATGGTAGAACAAGAAGAAGAAGATTGGGTGACGGACGACCTTTCACCCCAGGCCCCGGCGCAACGACCCACTAAGCTGCCATTGCAAGCTCGACGTCGTCGTCATGGCAAGCCACTTCGTGTGCGTTTCAGTCCGTACTAAAGAACAATCTTAAAATAACATGAACTTTAATAACATTAACTTTCGTTTTGATGCTGATTCGCTTTTTAATCGTGTGTAC
>OY759275.1:33186512-33189012 GCA_963662155.1 Lamellibrachia columna | reverse complement strand
TATTATTGTTTTAAAACGTAAAAGGTTGTACTCGTTAGTAATATGCATAATAGTAATGCATCCATTGTCAAGCATTTGCGGTGACCAAGTAACAAATGCATGCCATGTAAAATTGTACCCGCAGCATGTTAGTCATTCATGTATTGTAGGTGCGAAGGCTGTATTGAAAAGTTATTACACAGATTCATACGTGGGCTTCGACAATACCGTCTACAGACGAGGCTTAACGGGCGATAAACAGATGCAGTTTGAACTTATTCGCCCTGGGTTAACGAAGGGCGCCAACACGGTGTCCTTAATGTCGGCCAAAACACCTGGCTGGTACGTGCGGTCTTACGTAAAGTTTTATCCTCAGCTGGAGTTAAGAGCGAATTCTCCCAACCAACAAGATTTTGACATCGATGCAACGTTCATAGAACATACAAACACTTTCTACCGGGGTACTGTAGCATTTGAGTCCGTTAGCATACTAGGTTACTACCTTTGTGCTGCATATCACGTATACGGAGGACTATACTTTCGCAAGATTGAAGACAGCGTCGCGTTCAAAAAAGGCTCTAGTTTCGTTGTTCTGTCGCCACACAACAGCAGAAAAAGACGAACCGCGGATAACGGTAAGAAAATACACTGTCTACTATGTTTGGAAACACATTCTATAATTTACTTTTACGCATTGTCATCTCATTGAACACACCTCTGAGAATTAGCTGTGTAATGACAGTTGCATGTCGGGCTCTTCTGTCTTAGTCACGGTGTCGTTACAACTTGAATGCTTAATTCAAATCACGCAATTGAAATGCACTTATATTGGTAACATTATTTCAGTATCGTTTTAGTAATATTCCTATTGGCAATGACATTTAGTCATATTTATGTTTTATAGAATGTATGTGTGTATGCATATAAATACATGTACGCACGAATGCACGCACGCACGCACGCACGCACGCACGCGCACACAAACCTACTTGTCTCTTTCCTTCGCCAAAATATATTGCCCTTGTTAACAATAAACTTGAGTACTGCAATTGCCTCTTTCATAATATTACCCTCGATGATACCCCTCGTTTCTCTCACTCTTTGCCGGTTCTAATAGGTACATTCACTTCCAATCCGATGTCACTTAGTGATATTGATGTGTATAATTGCTTATCAAACACGTTCTTCTAAGCAATCGGTATATCTACACACGTTGTTTAACCTTGTAAGAAAGCCTATACAACCCCTGTCATCTAGGTCTGGTCAACTATTTGTACCCAGACAAACGTCGGACCAACGGCTTGCTCGGTTGCCGCACCAATTACGTGGAATATACATTCTATTAGCTTCATATCGGCAGGACACATAACGACACCCGGCATCACTGTGTTGTATTTTATTTGGGCAAATTTATAATCATGTGAACTGTTTTCAACCAATGACGAAGGGTAAAAAGATGGCATTCAACAATCAACAGTGCAGAGTTATAGATGCTTCAGCCATTTTTTCTAGCCCTTAACCGTTGATAGAAAGCAACGTAACGTAATCGTGTCCAAGCGTATTTGTCCATAACGCCTTAATCAAGTCCCCTCGTTTACAGCCAACCCGCTGATTGGTTAACAGTAATTCTCGTGTTTCAGAAGGACTGTCAAGCATACTTTGTGATTCATCTTCAAGCGATGCCAACCAAACCCCGGAAGTTTACGACGGGTCAGATAGTTATGAGGATTATTATTACGATAATGATGATGACGATAAGTATGAATGGCTTCATTACAGATATGAATATGGATACGATTATGAGTATAATTACAATATCACAAACGCACCAGATGCGTCAGTAAAGGAGTCAGGTTCTGTGATGCAGCATGTGGTAGTGTTTAATCCAGCAGAAGGCGTAATCGTCACTGGACATCCACCGCGCATGAGTCATGTCAGCATTGTCAACTCTTCGGGTAATGGACTCACTTTCAACGCCTTCCTGCATGGTGGATTTGCACTAGACAAGTGTTCCATTGTGGGTAGTAAATCTACGGGAATATACTTTCGAAGCGGCGCTTCGCTAACGAGGGAATATTTTTATGTGGACGCTTGTAATGTAGAAGACAACGGCAAAGCTGGCATCTATGTGTCGAGCAACGTGAATCTGGTCATACGAGGAAGTATATTCCATAGAAATCAGCGCGGTGGTATTATCCACTCCGGGAACTGTTATCACGACAGACCAATCGCACAACTAGCCATTTTCGAAAGAAATACGATCTCCGAAAATGGATATTACGGTCTAAAGTCACGTGGCGCGGTAAAGTTGGAGATCAGCAACAGCGAGTTCTTGATAAATAGACTTGCATCCAACTCCACGCGCGCAACTCTTGACTTGTATATGTTCAAACATTACGGAAATCTTGACATCAAAATACAAAACAACACTTTTATCGGAAATAGAAACTACTTTCGATATCATGCATCTACCGGGAGACATGCTTTGTCGTACACTGTAGCCATATCAGCGTTTTACGAC
>OY759275.1:33171512-33181512 GCA_963662155.1 Lamellibrachia columna | reverse complement strand
TCATAGTTGCATCAAGAAAAAAATTGTATAAACATTCATTTCCTAACTTCATAACTATTTTGAAGAATATCATGCTCAGCAACATTTTACATTGGTTTTTTTTCGGATGATGCCTTTGTACAACTCACACTTTATACTGTTTTCACAGGATTACTTATCTTAGAAGGAACTGAGGACAAACGGATTTCTTTGGCATCAGCATCCACGTCTAGGTGGTACGGGGTGATCTTTCTCCATGAATCAACTACGGGTGAGAAATGAATTACTCACAGAGGGGTGACGGATTCGATTGACCATTTCATACATTTGTAACATTGGTGTGAAATGTATATATTGCGTATTTCCTGTATAAGCACACGATATACATATATTTCGTCCTCTAGTTAAGGCAATGGTTATATTTGGCATAGCAAATAAAACACGAGGTATTGTGCGCGCCAGTTTATATTTAAAAATTACATTAAATGTTAGCAATATAATCTAATATAAATTAACTTAATTTAGTGACTAACAGCGGGATATTAGCGTAATTTGGTAAAAACTGATGTCTTACTGTTTTGTTTACATAATGTTCTGATCGTGTGCTTTTTAGTACTCACGCAAGCTTAGTAAGTACCCCAAAATAAGTAGCAGGTACATATTCGTAAATTTTATTAAAACTTACATAATCTAGCGTCAAGTCTGTATTAGAACACACGAAACATTCTTTGTGAAGACTTTCGAGAAGAAACTGTAAACACAGCTAAATATAAATAAAATTATTACTTGAATTTCTAACAGGTCTAACAAAAAAAATAAAGGCGAATCGTCATGTGATTTGTTCTAGCTGTAGCAGTTGGGTAGATTTTGGCGCGAAGTCAGGGTTCGTAAATTCGTGGGAAGATGTACAGGTGGAAGACTTTGAAATTGATGTCTACAATTGCGGGTGCAGGGGATGAAGCAATTGGTTTTATGATGACACAACAGGATGAATTAGGCTGCGTCCAGCCAGTGGACGACAAATTGAGTGAAATTGAGTGATGATGATAGAGATGCCAGGGATAGCTGACATCAGCCTGAAAGAGGCTGCGACGGGGAAGGTGACATGAGAAAAGGCGACAGGTCGGTATGCGAGAGGACGAAAGGACACATGAGCATGGAAAGGTGTATAACTTGGAGATAGGAGGAAAAGGTGACATGTTGTTATGTGAGAAGGAAAAGGACAACACGGTGCCAAATGACACGACTGCATGAGAAGATATGACTATCATCACATCACTCTGATGTAGTGATACAAAGTCTACATTGTTACAAATACATGCAAAGCACTGGAAAAGGGTGACGATGTGGTAGTTTGCTTCCCGGAGGCAATAACAGATGATATCACAGAAAAGGTGGATAACGTATTGGGTCATGTCATAGGAAAGTCCATTCTGGTGCACATAGGTACAATTAACGAAGAATAATTAACGAAGGGATAGCATATGATATACAGGCAGTTAGTCAAGACTCTAAAGCAGACATTGGCTCGGCAGATAATTATGTCAAGGATTTTACCAGTAATGGGAAGCAGGAATCATCGACATTTTATAAAGTTGGCGATTAGCACACTAGTTCAGTAGCTATGTGGGAGGAGGAAATTGGATTCGTGGAATTGTGGGATTGCTTTGTTGGGAGAGGTGACATGTTTATGAGGGATGTGCTCCATCTAAGCGTAGAGATGGCGGCAATTTTTTTGCGGATGAATTCGTAAGAACAGTTGACATTTGCATTGTAGCATACATAGTCTAAACTAGAAGCGCAGGGCAATACTTAGATGTGCATCAAAGAGAACAAGAGGCCAGTCGTACACACAAACCATCAACAAAATGTCCTGAAAACACTTATGAAGCTGAATTTAAATGCGTTTGTTTAAATGCAGGAACACAGTAAATAAGAATGCTATTGTATGGGTATGAAAATAGTGATGGAAATAATATTTTGTCATTTAAGAAAATGTATATTTGATATCAGAAAGTACTAATTCTCACAGAGGACAATACATATATAGAACAAAGTATCTACATATTGTGCAAATGCTAGTAGCGTGAATATGATAACACTTTTATTTCTCAAAAGGGCGGGTTACACATAGATGAAAAAACATTGTTGGACTGTCGATAAGCCAAGGAGTTACCGCTGACGACAACCACGTAAATTAAACAATATCCGACTATTTGTGAAACTAGTAAAGTTTTATCAAGCGAATAGTTAACCCAGCACTGAAAACATTCCATACACAGTAAGTGACACAATTTGTAGAACAAAGTTTAATAAATTGACATGCAATGGCAGCAGTATTTGCAGCTACCGATGCTATATGCACTGAGCTTTGGGGTGAATTTCTTTCTTAGATTTCTTTAAGACATTGACCAAATGTCCTATCATGTTATATTAAATGCCATATAAATTCATATTGTACTCAAACAATGTTATTTAAATAAACATAAATATATATATATATATATATATATATATATATATATATATATATATATATATATATATATATATATATATATATATATATATACATACACAAATACATATATGCATATATATGTATATATATATATATGTATATATATATATATGTATATATATATATATATATATATATATATATATATATATATATATATATATATATACTATGTAATGTTATGCATATATAGTATGCAATGTTATGTTAACATACTAAATTTTTTATTTATTTCATTGCAGGTAGCATTGCCTTTACGGACATTGATGGCTGCCATTACGGTCTGGTGTTGAATCAAGACAACGTAACTGTGGCGAACTGTGCATTCAACGGCAATAACCGTAGTTTGTCAATAAATAGTCAGGGCAATGTTCACGTGCAAGGGTGTAACTTCACCCAAAACACAATGGCTGTTGAGTGGCTCGAAGGAAAAGCCCGGATCACTATCGTTAACTGCGAGATTCGTCAAAACGTAAACAGCATGATTGGAAGTTATTGTCTTGAAATCCTTATATCTAAGTGTCGTTTTTTTCAAACGTCGAACGCAATCCAATTATTAAAAAACAGGTTTGTTTGCGACCGTGCGTATGTTACCGTACAAGATTGTCTGTTCGAAATGAATGATCGATCGATTGTTTTAGATACAGAAAAGATAAGAGTAATTCGAATACACGACAACATTTTTCGGAACGAAATTAGTGGCAACGCTATATCAATAACGAATCTAAAAGGACATATATTTGTCGAACACAACACGTTCGTCGACCTGTCACACGGAGCAGTGAGTATTCAAGACCCTGGGCTAGGTGAACACATTCTTGTAATCAGAGGTAACATGTTTAGAAGGGTCAGGGGAGTTCCACTTCGACTTGGAATCACCAAAGGTAATATCATGATTGTGGAAAATAACATGTTTTTGACCAACAATGCAACCCACGAAACGGCTGGAATTTATTTACTAACAGACAGCTCCTATGGTGTTTACAACGTGACTGGAATAATTCGGCTGAACCACTTCAGGGAAAACAGTGGAACGAACATGATCGAAGTGTTCGAGGACGAAAGCTATCATTCGTTCCACGGAAAGTTGGATTTCAACGCAAATGTTTTCCACAACAACTACGCCAGTCAGGGGACATTTGTGACCAATTCGGCGTTGTGCAACGTCAACTACAATACTTTCACTGACAACTTGTCGCAGCACGAGTTCCTCGTGACATTTCGAGGCGACGAAAGCGTATCGGCCCAGTACAACTGGTGGGGAGCCGCGGACAACGACCACGTGACCGGGAGGATCCGGGACCAGTCGGACGACCCAGAGTTAGGACGGGCGCTGTACAAACCTTTCCTCACTAAGCTCGACATGCCGTGTGACGAAGTGGCCAACTGCTCAGGTCACGGCTGGTGTGTCCGTCCAAACACGTGCGTGTGTCAATCCGGCTGGACAGGCAGCGAATGCAGTCACGTGTCTTGCGCTGATATTTGCAACTGTAGTGGACATGGTGCATGCGTCGGACCCAACGTGTGTCAATGCAACGACGGCTGGCTCGCCCCGAACTGTGCGCAGGCGTCTTGTCCTCAGAGAAACAACTGCAGCGGACATGGAAGTTGTGTAGGACCAAACAGGTACGTTGGTGATACAACGATCTTTGCAAGTTGCATAGGACCAAACAGGTACGTTTGTGATACAGCGATCTCTGCAAGTTGTATATGACCAAACAGGTACGTTTGTGATACAGCGATCTCTGCAAGTTGTGTAGGACCAAACAGGCACGTTTGTGATACAGCGATCTCTGCAAGTTGTGTAGGACCAAACAGGTACGTTTGTGATACAGAGATCTCTGCAAGTTGTGTAGGACCAAACATGTACGTTTGTGATACAGCGATCTCTGCAGGTTGTGTAGGACCAAACAGGTACGTTTGTGATAGAGCGATCTCTGCAAGTTGTATAGGACCAAACATGTACGTTTGTGATACAGCGATCTCTGCAGGTTGTGTAGGACCAAACAGGTACGTTTGTGATAGAGCGATCTCTGCAAGTTGTATAGGACCAAACAGTTACGTTTGTGATACAGCGATCTCTGTTAGTTGCCAAAAGTAAATCAATAGCTACATACCAGAAATACAACTACACCACAAACACTTTAACGTTATTGAATTAACGCCTAAGCGCATTGTTAATTGTTTCGATTAACCAATAGGTCTGATAATTGTTAAGCAACTTCTAGCTGTGTCAAATTGAGAAATGTTTGTAGATGTGAATGCTGGAAAAAGTACACTGGACCAGACTGCAACTTGCCCTCGCCGAACAAGTGCGCTCCTCAGTTCGACAACGACACTGTCCTGCAGACGGCAGTACACGAGGAACAGACTCGGGCCCACGTAGCCAAGGTGAGAGCAATTACCACAGCGTTAACGCGTAGATCCAAGTGTGTGAAGGTATGTTTTAATATAGCGCAGTATCCTGTCCTAGCGATTGCTCAAAGCGCTTTACACATCACCCCCTGGCAGACATGTTCATTCCAACCCCATTTCGACTTCTCTGGGAAGCATTCAGCCACGCCGCAATTACAGCGTGAAGTATGTTCATTGACATATCCACCTCTGTCTTTAGCCAGGTACTCATTTATATAGTTGAATGAATTGTGGCAATGTGGGTTGAACGAAATTCCCAAAACTTCGAAAGGGCAGCAATGTGATTCGATCGCTGGCTCTCTTTATTGAAAGTCCGCCGTTCTAACCGCTGCTCTACTGCGCCCCACTGTGTCGAACATTTGGAGTGACATTGGGTAATGGGTGAGAGGTGTGGGGTATTGGGTATCCTATATCTTAGAATCCTGTTAAAAACATAATTTAATTGCAGGCAATTGTGACGAGAGGAAAATGTGTTGATGTGCCATAACATTTTGCTAATATAATGTATACATATCCATATTATACGCGAATATATCCATACATTTCTATTTCTTCTTCTTCGCATGCACGCACGCATGCATTCACGCAAACGCACACATACATACATAAACATATACACACATATCCAATATATACAAGAATACAATACACATATACAAGAACATAATACACAATTACACACGTCCATACTTACATATAAATAACCATTAAATACATACAACACATGTGTATGGAAAACAATACGACATCATTACTTTCCCTCTTCACATTTCTGACATCTTCGATACCACTTCCATGTTTCTCGCTTGATGTGTGCAACAGTTAAGAAAATGCAGGTCCCTAGTACGTATCTTACCCTGTAATGTGAATTGAGCAATTTATGCCATTTTTGTTGCTACAATTCCGTCAGGTGTCAGCCTTTGACTGCGATCAGGACAGGATGAAATACACCTTCTCAAGTAGCGTTGACGACCATTTCGCAATTGATGCCAACACTGGGCAGATCAGCCTCGTCAAGTCTCTGGACAGAGAGAGTGTACACGAAGTTCAACTGCAAGTCTGGGCCACCGACAATGGTACCAAAAAAAAACTCACTTGCATTTTAAACCTGGTTCATATGTCTAGGTGTGTGTAGGTCGGTCTTTAACAAACATTTCACAGCAATCAGTGAAGGCGGTTTTGGCAGTGTTGAAAAACGTTTGCGCGTAACAACAATAAGGTTGGATGGGTGGGTGGGTGGGTGGGTGAGTGAATGCGTGCGGGAGTGAGAGAGTGAGTGGGTGGGTGGGTGGGTGGGTGGGTGGGTGGGTGGGTGGGTGGGTGGGTGGGTGGGTGGGTGGGTGGGTGGGTGAGTAAGTGAATGAGTGAGTGAGTAAGTGAATGAGTGAGTGAGTGAGTGAGTGAGTGAGTGAGTGAGTGGTTGAGTGGGTGAGTGAGTGAGTGAGTGCTTGAGTGAGTGAGTGAGTGAGTGCGTGAGTGAGTGAGTGAGTGAGTGAGTGAGTGAGTGAGTGAGTGGGTGCGAGAGTGAGTGCGTGAGTGCGTGAGTGAGTGAATGAGTGTGTGCGTGAGTGAGTGAGTGCGTGAGTGAGTGATTGGGTGTGTGGGTGAGTGAGTGAGTGCATGAGTGAGTAAGTTAGTGCGTGAGTGAGTGAGTGCGTGAGTGAATGAGTGCGTGAGTGAGTGAGTGAGTGAGTGAGTGAGTGAGTGAGTGCGTGAGTGAGTGAGTGAGTGAGTGAGTGAGTGAGTGCGTGAGTGAGTGAGTGAGTGAGTGAGTGAGTGAGTGAGTGAGGGCGAGAGTGAGTGCGTGAGCGAGCGAGTGAGTGCGTGAGTGAGTGAGTGAGTGAGTGAGTGAGTGAGTGAGTGAGTGAGTGCGTGAGTGCGTGAGTGAGTGAGTGAGTGCGTGAGTGGGTGCGAGAGTGAGTGCGAGAATGAGTGCGCGAGTGAGTGAGTGCGTGAGTGCGTGCGTGCGTGAGTGAGTGCGTGAGTGAGTGATTGGGTGTGTGGGTGAGTGAGTGAGTGAGTGAGTGAGTGAGTGAGTGAGTGAGTGCGTGCGTGAGTGAGTGCGTGAGTGAGTGCGTGAGTGAATGAGTGAGTGAGTGAGTGAGTGAGTGAGTGAGTGAGTGAGTGAGTGAGTGAGTGAGTGAGTGAGTGAGTGAGTGAGTGAGTGAGTGAGTGAGTGAGTGAGTGAGTGAGTGAGTGAGTGAGTGAGTGAGTGAGTTGTTGAGTCGATTTGTCTGTGTAAGTATAGGTTGTGGCGGGCGAGCGCGCAGGTTGCTCGTATTTCGGCACAGTGCAGTCATGCCTCATTTAATTCCGTTCTTCGATATTCCGTTATCCTCATTAATCCGCATGTTTTGTGGGAACAATATTGACACACTGTCAATTACATCATTATACCGCGATTCACTAAAGTGCACATTTTGCTAATCAAACCAAAATCAATGGAAACCAATGTTTGCAGTTAAACGAGACTTCATTGTCAGAATAGAATTGTAATGTGCATAAACCCACTGACATAAAATGTCCACATCTATTCTTCATGGTGTCTTGCACAATCACGCTGGCTTTTAATATGCAGGCTCGCCAGCCAAGTCGTCGAAGACAGAGGTGTTGGTCATTGTGACGGACATCAACGAACACAGTCCGGTGTTTGGCGGCAACAAGTTCACGACGATCGTGCTGACGACGACTGACTTCCTCAACGGCGAGTCCTTCTATCGAGCCGAGGCGAGCGATGCCGACGACGGAGACAACGCCGACGTCCGCTACTCCTTGTTCAAAGTCACCGTCGACCCTGAAGCCTTCGTCATCGACGAGCGAACGGGTGTTGTGTCTCCGCGCGGAAAACCCGTGTCTCGCTTCTACTACATGGTCATCGCAGCCACTGACCGCGGTCAGCCTCCGAGGTCCACCTACATGTATTTGTTCGTCAACGTCTGTCGGTTTCCGGGCGGTGGATGGTTCTGTCCCTTGTAACTGGTCAGAAAGAAATGTTCCATTGTTATACGTTCAAGGCGTATATGCTTGACATGAGACAACTGCACAAGATGGTGTCCGTTGTCGATATCTAACCCAATAACTTGGTGGTGGCAAAATATGTGTAGGAAGATTAAATATCTTCATTAATATATGTTTGGATAAAACGTATCCCGCATGTTTAACAAAACGACCTATGCGATATACCTTGATTTTGTTTTGTGGTGGAAGTTTTAAGCTATTGGACGCCGCTTAGTCACCAATGGCGAAGATTGTCGTTCTTCGGATTCTGTGTGGTCTATTAGGTTAGTTATGTGATCGAAGTGGGGGTTAGTGCAACAGTAACACATTATGGGATGTGGTCAGCTTAATGAAGTGTGTGCTTGCAATGGAAGAAAACGAAATAAATGTGTTAAATCGGAGTGTTATTATCGTGAGATTAACTGTATGAACGCTGTATGTTTGGTGGAGAGAAACGAGTTTAGTTGACAAAAACAGTTTTAGCAAACATGCAGTATTTACGGCAATATAATGCATACACAGCCGTCACCCACACAAGACAGAGCAATCGATGCCATCAATTTCCTAAAAAGTGTGGAATGTCAATGTTTGGCTTGTTTTTGGTGACATAGATTCCCTAAACAAGATCCAAGGCACGTAATTCCGTTACAAAAGCACGTAATTCCGTTACCAAACAAAATCTTTTATTTTTAACGAACAGTTCACATATATCATGATCAAACTTCTTATCCAAGCCAATCTAATAATGCCGGTCAACATAACTTAATTGGTTGCAAGTTTCAGACGAACGATCAAGAAATTTGTTAGAAATAAAGTCTACCCGGAATAACCCGTGGCGCCCCTGGTGCATAATATAACACTAACATAAAGATGAAATCGGGTGAATTTTTCGACCGAAGTACAACGCGTAATTCGCACGAATCTTTTGTTGAGCGTCAAAACAATGGCGTATCCATGTCAAAGCGTGCTCAATTGCGTTCGAAGTTATTCAAACGTCAGATGAGCCAATCGTTTGCGTTTTGATGCTAGCGTCGTGATTTTTGTTTACTATCGGTAAGAGTTATTGTTGGTACGCTGCATATTTTATTTAAACTAATTCTTTCCGGCTCTTTATTTTGGGGTACATGTCGTATTTCCGTCGACAATGTCCCGTATTGCATTCCGTTTATACACGTGCGCCGTCTAGCGATCAAAACCATGACATTTTAGGATAGCGACTATTGACGTGATGTGGATTATTTCTTTGTAATTCCGTTACCAAAATAAAGCCAATCATAATCTCATCCGTTTGTTGATTTTTGCTGTTGTAAATACAGCTGTTTGTTGAAGGTGTGGTTTATACTTCCAGAGACTATTCAAGTTTCCTTTCTAAGCACATGCTGGACTTCAGAAAATGTAAACATATGAAAAAATAATGTTGTTATTCCATTTCACGTGGAATTACCCATTTGTTGTCAATAATTACATTGGTCCAACACGTTGGCGTACTGACCCGGGGGGGGGGTGCATTCGCAGCTGGAGTCGGGGGCTGGGGGGAGGGCGCCAAATCGACATTCAATTTACACATCAAGCGGATAACATCATATTAAAAATCCTCGATTCTGCCGTCATATAATCAAGATTGCGTATATTAGTAATTTGTCATGCGGCGTATTTGTTATTAGATACGTTGTAAAGAGTGAATTAATGATAACATTTGGTGCATATTTCAAGTAGCTGACAAGCAAGTAATAGTATTTGCGAAGTGTGACGTTCAATCGATAGGCGGCGCTGGTGGAGGTTTGGTCACACGACTGAGAATTATTTTGCTGGATCATTATGTCCTGCGTAATGTCATCGATACTCGCTTTGAGACCGGCTCCAGCAGGACATGCGTATGACGTTCACTCGTCTCGCGGAACTGAATGTCAAATTTGGCTGTCTGCTGAACACAGTACTCATGGAAGTTGAACACCAGAATTCGGCTGATGTCACTCTCCGTCAAAATTGTAAGGACCTTAGCCGTCCATCACGCCGAATTCAGTGAAACCGAACTCTGTGGAGAGATTTGCGACTACCGAATGCTCCTTAAAACACGCCACGACAGCG
>OY759275.1:32954012-33166512 GCA_963662155.1 Lamellibrachia columna | reverse complement strand
AACCCAGATGTGTGGTTCTCTATTCTTGCTATGTTCTACTTAAAAAGCACATGTGTCGACTTATATTAACAAAACAAAGTATACAGTTTAAGACAAAACTGTCTCAACTGAGATTCCCGTCCCTTGTAAAGCTTTGTAGCCCTGGCCTAAACACACCCACTAAGACTACGGTCGTTTAGAGAAAGACCCACACCTAGTATGCATATGTACATCTATTTTGTATTCGCTGCGTAGCAGTTAATGCTAGCAGTCTGACATCGATAGCTAGACGAACAAAGCACGCTTTTAATAGTTACGTAACAATCGCCAAGACACCCAACCCAATCCGTAGCACGTTCGAAGACACACGCTACACGTGACGTACTTTTTGGATTGCGGGTAAACGGCGGGAGTAACTATGACTATCTTATTGGAATGCCGAGGGTGCTAGTCCCGATTGATCTACCACGGTGTTGTCAATCACCGGCGAAACAAAATTTACAACTCGCGCTTATGACCAGAACGAAACGTCTACAATGACCGGCATAAGCGCCGCGGGTAGAGTGCCGACCCCCGCGAAGGCGCCGCTCCACAACAAGGCGCCCGCTAACCGGACCCCACCTATGGATTAAATAGGTGGCGAGCTGGGCGCCATAGTCATCTGACAACCCGGCACATGGTCGGGCAACCGGCCGAGCGTGCTCAGCTGAGAACCTGATGGGGTGGTTGTCACTCTCACTTCCGGCGGTGGTAATTTCTGGTAGTAGGCGAAATCTCTCTGATCCCATGGGTTTCCCCCTTCCCAGCTTTCCGCCGGCATGCCCCCTTCGGGGACTGCCATTCAACAGCTTTTGGGTCGTGGCTGTGGGGAGTGGGAATGTCGTTAGATCGGGCCGTGGCCGATCTCGGGCCGTCACCTTCTCAGTGAAGATGAACACATAACATAGTATCTGTACTCAGAGTGGGGGAAAGGTGGAAATGTGGTAAAAGGTAATTGAACCTTGATTGGTTAGAAACAAATAATTGGCAATAACAGTATGTGTGCTCGTTCGGTGTTTCGCTTCAACAGACAGGGACGAATGTCCGACTACAGACAGCTGCCCGAAGAATTCTCGCTGCATCAACAAACAGCCATGGTACGAGTGCATATGTCTGGATGGCTATGTCAAGTTTGGTCGCGAGTGTATCGGTGGGTACTCTCGTCTACTGCACAT
Organism: Lamellibrachia columna; assembly: GCA_963662155.1. Classification (NCBI taxonomy): domain Eukaryota; kingdom Metazoa; phylum Annelida; class Polychaeta; order Sabellida; family Siboglinidae; genus Lamellibrachia; species Lamellibrachia columna. The sequence continues at coordinate 33,165,319 of OY759275.1, read as the reverse complement.
TGTTAGAGACGTCTTGCGAAACACGATGCCAGCTTTTTAATAATTAACGTATGTAACCAGCACAACTGGCAATCTTAGCTTACACCGTGATCAGCTCGGCCTTGCATAATTTATATGTGGCAAAGGAGGTTACGTCATTATATTGGATTCTAGATGCAGTGTTTACTGCATTAATGTAGTAATAATCTATTTTGATTAATACTGTACATTGAAAATACAGTTTAAACAATAATAATAGCGGAGCTAAAAATTCATGTACTGAAAGGTTATCTTTAGATGGGCTGGATATTTTAAGATATTAGAACAAATGTATTTAGTATGTTGGTTTATTGAGATGGTCCCCGAAAATGCCGCTGCAACAGGAATATTTTCTTTAGTGAATAGTAATAATAATGACAATAATAATAATAATAATAATAAAAACACTAACAATAATAATAATAATAGTTATTTTTATTATTACTAAAACCAGAGAACACAATATCCTTGAAAAGTTCAAAGCACTTTGCATAATTAATTAATGTTAAAAGTGTATGTCATGTCATAAAATAAATGTCTATCAATCAAAATGAAAACACAAGATCAAGAAAAAAGTTAATATATAAAAAAATGCATAAGCAATATGCAGACTTGCCAATATTTATATGAATAGTGTATTTGCTTGTCTTACAGACGTGGACGAATGTGCGTGGGGGGTTCGAACATGTGACCACAGTCACGGTATATGTATCAACACGGACGGGGGATTTAGGTGTACATGTAAGGCCGGGTACCAAGGAAACGGCGTCAACTGTCAAGGTACTGTCAAATGTCGTGACGTAACACGCGAGATACATCTTTTTTTATGTAAGCACCTTTGTTATACGTTGTGCGTTGACACGTTTGGTTGGTGTGTTTCCTGGCCGTTTCTGAAAGGTAAATATATAACCACATATGCAAACTATTTGGGTCAGATGTAAGCAGTAAGGAGTATTATGATCTGTGCGCATTTCACTCTACGACTACATACAATAAATATTCGAAAGCCGTTTGCAAGAATTTCACAAGAATACATATCGTGTGATCAAATGTACTCATCCGACGAGCAAAACATAAAATGCGCCATTGCACCAGTATTGACATACGACGGAAGTTGAAGCGTATGTGTAACATATGAGTTGTCACAGCTAATGGCAGAAGTCATTTGGTTTGACTCACAAATAAGGTGATCATCTTTTAACAGTACTGTGTCGAGAAAGCAAGCAAACCTGCTATATTGAAACATTAATATTGCATAGGCAGATTGATGCCAACGAAGATGTACAGTATAGTTGTTGGTATATTATATTATATATATATATATATATATATATATATATATATATATATATATATATATATAAATAATATAATATATATATATACATACATACATACATACATACATACATACATACATACATACATACATACATACATACATACATACATACACAAGGTAGTTCCTTCACGTATTAGTGAATATCCAGTCATCAGTATTTTTTAATGCCAGCCCTCAATAAAGTAGAATGTAGGGTGATATGAACTTATGCTCTGCACTATGGTGTGATAAAATTGTATTGTAAATATCGTGTCCTATTGTGTTCAGACATTGACGAATGCAAGTTAGTCAACGACTGTGACACGCGGCCAGGTGTGGGGGTGTGTACGAACACCCCCGGGTCGTACACGTGCGGATGTGGTCCTGGATATGAACTGGCTCCTAACTTGAAGACTTGCTATGGTGAGTGAGAAATATATGCTAATAACGAAGATAATGGCAACAATTACAACGACAACGACAATAATAATAACAATAATTGCTCCCAAATACTCAGGAACCCGAGTTCAGAGGCGTAACAATCCAGACTCGTTCTGCACGATATCATGAACAGGAATACGTAAGAGACATCATCAGGGCGAGACTCCGCCGAGGATGTAGTGAACTCAAAAACATGTTTACTTTGTTAGCTGCACATTAATTTGTTGCAATAATTCCACTTAGGCTACCAAGTCACTCGTTTGTTGTGGCTTAAAGGACAAACATCCAATCATGTTTTAATGTAAACTCATGCAACAGATTACTGCCCAAACATATTTAATGAATCATAATAATCGTTGTTAGATATAATTGGACAGTTTACGAATACCGACCTTGCCGTTCAGCAGGCAAGGTCGATATAGGCGACCGGACCGGACGTTTGGACCAGGTTGGATATCAGTAGGAGGAGAAGTGTAGCTACAATGATTATATAAAATATACAAAATTAACAAACAAAACAAATACATTTCCATACAGTAGGCACAATTTGGAGTAATAAATAACTGAAATGAGAACGACATAGGTATTCCGGTCTGCTTAGTAGACTCCTCCGTTCAACATGCAATACGTAAACATACCATTCGACCCGAATCGTTCAAATTTCATTAAAAAAAACAATTGTGGTGCATTAAAAACATTTTATCAATCAAGTTGTTAGAACATGCACAGTCCATGTTGTAGAACATGATGTTTTGATCATGCTATGTACCTTTAACATGCGTTGATCTTCACTTGTTTTTCCAGCTAAAGGTCAGCGACGTGCGGATCGAAACGGGCAGTGGGGCGAATGGTTATCGTGGGGCGGATGTTCTGCTTCGTGCGGGTCCGGGCAGCACACGCGGGTACGACGCTGCACCAACCCGACAACAAAAGGGTCTGGTAGACCATGTTCTGGAGAAGAGTCGAAAGCAGAAGTCTGCAACACACAACAATGTCCACGTGAGTCGATTTGGAAATTCAGATGTATGATGGCCCGTCATTGGAAAGTTGTGGTGTTTCAGGATAAGCAAGATTTAACAAGATTGACATCGAAGGCAAAGGCCCAGATGGCAAGTGGACAAGGAAGCCATTGGTTTATCGAGAGTCCAACATTTCATGTGTAACCCGTAATATCTATGTGTAACCCGCCCTCCTGAGATATGTGCCAACCTTGTTTTTAAACATATTCACGCTGCTAGCAGTTACACAATATGTAGATAATGTGTTCCATTCATTTATTGTCCTTTGTGAGAACGAGTCCTTCCTGATATCCAATCCAAATATACATGTCCTCTAGATCTACTATCTTTTTTTTGAGTGAGAAAAATATATTTCTATCAACATTGTCAATATTAAATTTGATCTCCTGTTAACCTCCTTGTCTCTATGGTTGTTAAACCACATTCTTTTCGGCGTTCTTCATAACTACGGGTTTGTTTGATTGTGTAATTGGAAAATTAGTAACCTTCAGAAATATGTTATTTCAAATCCCAGTAACTCCCTGTGCCGTGAGGCACACCGGGCAGAGAACAATCAACTCGACCCATTTCTATATTTAGCCATTTTTTCTAAGTCTTGGATCTTTATTTTCTGGGTTTGTGCCTCTTTTGCGATGGTTCACTGGCACGTTTCTTTTGGGCGTCCGCATTATAATATCATGTCTGTGCACTCTTAGTGGTTGATCGGCAGAAAAGATGAACAAGGCGACTTCTCGGGCATTATGACATTGCATATATGCCCATCGCAGTCTTGTTGAATTTACTTCCTTCAGTGTACATGTTCACGTATGTTTGTATCTAGATTTTAACGATTTCATTTCAGGTACTGGCCACATTGAACACACCACGCAATACATTGCTGGAACTGGCCCAAACAATAGGAGTTCGATAACAATTACCATTATTGCTGTGAAAACAATCGAACATGTATAATGTGTGGGTACAATACAATACAATACAATACAATACAATACAGTACAATACAATACTAGACACAATGGATTTGAGATGATTACTCTTCATCGTCGTCTTCGTCTTTCATAACTTACTACTGCGCGACAGAGACACACACTTATACATGCTAATTGCTCAGTATTACAGTTTTATGTACTTTCAGTGACTGATGACGAAGCGAAGAGCGGAATAATTCTCCGCATCCACGGCGTTCCACTTAAAAAGGTATGCAAACCATTGCTAAAATTTATTTACCTGACCCTTTGAAAACACGCATTGGTAAGTGAGCCATTCACAGACAATTAATGTTCTGTGTCACTCAAGTCAACCTCCGGATAGTTCGTATTTGCAGCGCGATTTAACTCTTTCTTCCGTCACTGTTCGCCTCGTTGCTTTCTTGTAAAGGGGTGAGGCTAGTTCATATACTGCTGCACCGCCCCAGCTGTTGTCTCTCTCCTTGTTCCTTTTATAAAGGGGTGAGGCTAGTTCATGTACTGCTGCACCGCCCCAACTGTTATCTCTTTCCTTGTTCCATTTATAAAGAGGTGAGGCTAGTTCATGTACTGCTGCACCGCCCCAGCTGTTATCTCTTTCCTTGTTCCTTTTATAAAGGGGTGAGGCTAGTTCATGTACTGCTGCACCGCCCCAGCTGTTATCTCTTTCCTTGTTCCATTTATAAAGGGGTGAGGCTAGTTCATGTACTGCTGCACCGCCCCAGCTGTTATCTCTTTCCTTGTTCCCTTTATAAAGGGGCGAGGCTAGTTCATGTACTGCTGCACCGCCCCAGCTGTTATCTCTTTCCTTGTTCCCTTTATAAAGGGGTGAGGCTAGTTCATGTACTGCTGCACCGCCCCAGCTGTTATCTCTTTCCTTGTTCCATTTATAAAGGGGTGAGGCTAGTTCATGTACTGCACCGCCCCAGCTGTTATCCCTTTCCACGTCTCCCTATCGGCAGCCTTCTCCCTCAACTTATCATCCCCCTCTGCCTTTCGAACATTCCTCCTTACGCAGTTCTCCCATCTCAGTTGTGATCTTACCCTTTCCCTACAGCCTGGCTCTTTCATCGCCTCTGTTTTCTTAGATAGTTGGCCGTCCTCCATCCACACCAAGTGATATGTCCACATAATCCGGCATCTTGCTATTCTTCCCGTTAGGCTGAACTGCATCCCAATCTCTTCCCTCAGACCATTCATCTGTTCTATGTACCGTCTGTGTTCCAGTTATTCTCCAGACCCAGTTGTTCGCGTCAACTTGAGTTTCTTCTCAAGATGGTTAATGGTTCCACCCTGGTCTTCAACGTAGAGCAAATCTACCATTTTATGAAGTTCGTCTTTCCATGCTTCTAAAACAATTACACAACGTTATGAAATATATCAATGCAAACTAAACTATTGTTCCAGTACAGCTATTTTTATTTGCGAAAATAATTTATGTTTTCCGTGCAACTATTGCTATTGACATAGCATTTCTGCGTGACACTTCATTCATGGCCATCTTTGATTTTTGTTGTCATGACTACGACGTACTACAATCCTTTGTTGTTTCCCCAGCATTTTGTGCCGACCAACATGTGCTATTAATTCTCATCATCACCAGGTACCGTGTATGTTGCAGGAGTAGGCGATCATAGCCCTCCATTAGTAGGACCATTACCCACGACCACAAGTGTTTGTTAACATTCATGCTGTGTTCTTTCCTAACCAGGCTGCTGGACCATCGAGAATTTTTATTCTGTGTCGACCTATGCTTCGTTTCCCTCTCCATCTTTCCCGTTGTCTCTAGATGCCCTAGTTTGTACGGGCTGTAAATCATGCTAATATGATTTAGCACATGATCATCCTTTTTTCGTCAGATGTTCTTAGAATTTTATCATTGCTTTTCTTTTCTGTCCACGATACTCAAAGCGTTCGTTTCAAAATTCACATTTCTGCTGCTGCCATCTTCTTTTCTAATTGTTTAGTCATGTTTTGATTCTAGCTAATTCCAACTTTTGCAGCTGACCCATGAAACATCACTGCCCTGTTCTGTGAGACTTTACAGGACATGAATTAGATGCGATATTCAACATAAATTTGTGTGCTTCAGTTGTCACAAGTTTTCTTCATCTTGCAAGAGACGTTGGCCACAGCAGTCAACGCGTTCTGTAACAGAAACACGAGCACCGTACGCAAGTGCTGCCGACTCGACACTAAATACGTGTAAGAAACACTGCATTTAGAACACGAAATTAAGATTCACGCCACCAATTGCGTGTGTTTGTGCTGAATAAAATGCACAGAGAATCACATGCACAATCCACAAGACGAATCGTGGGTTACGTGGTCCTCTTCACTTGATATCGTTCGAAGCCTCGACATCATCGTTATATAATGTTATTAATGTGTGAGTTTAATTGGATTGAATTGGATTATTTACTTTAGTTGGTAACTTTCTGAATCCATTAACCCCGCACGTTTTTGCCCCACGACTGATATCAACATTCATCGTGGTACTAATCCATGATTTCCACAAAGAGCAATTAATTATGTAATATATTAAAACTTTTAATTTTCTCAAAGCAATCTTCCCATAATTGTTATTTCGTAATTAACCATTTATCCTTCTGCTCGCAGACCCAAGCATCAACACCTGAAGATGTTTATACAGCAATCCGACATTGTACAGGGAGCTGGCTACCCGAAGGAAGCCACAGACCACACCGTCACCCTCCTGTTCGTGTTCAAGTACCGTAAGAGAAATCCCCTATGTGCAGCTGCAGCCCTGAAATCTCGTCGTGAGAAACGTGGGGCGTACGGCGTCGTTCTGAGTGTGTTTGAAGACGCACTCGACCAAGCGTTGCTGCAAGCCGTTCTCAACAAACCTGCAACGTGAGTGCCTGGGTAATAAAATGTGTGTTTGCCTGAATAATCCTACTTGCGAGTTCTTGAACACTTACGAGTTCCCGAACAACCACACGTATTATTATCTAGACAATCACACTTATGACAACAGTGATAAATGGACCATCATAATCCCACTCATGCGTTCCTGGACAATTCCACTTATGTCTGGAAAATTACACGCATGAGTTACTGAAAAATCACACATATAGAATCAGACTCAGACTCAAGCGTGTCTCTTTAAACAGAGTATTTATACAATTAAACATTACAGAAATATCTTAATGCCACGGAGACTTCCATTAAGACAATAAATGTCATTATCATCGGAACCCCTTTATAGAGTTGCTTGGATAATCATAGTTAATCGTGCCTGGACAATCACACTTATGAATGCTTGGATAATCACACACACGGATGCCTGGACAATCATATTTATGAATATGTGGATAATCACACATATGGATGGCTGGACAATCATATTTATGAATATGTGGATAATCACACATGTGGATGCCTGGACAATCATATTTATGAATATGTTGATAATAGCACACAATATTTCCTTTTTTTACCGGTGGACTTTGTACTAACAGTACCAAACAAGTGGTGCCGAATGATAGTCGGTGCCGAATTTGTAAATCACCATGACAAAATCCACGTCTTTGTTTCTCATTGCCAAACAACTCAGTGTTGTATGTTGAATCATTATTGACTTGCTGCTTGTTGTACGTAACGAATGCCTTCTAAATGGGTCCAGGAAGGCGGTTTTGGCGGATAGACTAGAAAGGGCGATACGAAGTGTGTTTGGCGTTCCGTCCAACATCACGATGACCGACGTTGAGTCTGCTACGCAGGTTCCCTTCTACACTTCACCGCCCGACTCCACCGAGTCAACGGTATGGCAAGACCACAGTTGATTATCCCATTGATGGCCATATTAATGTTTTACATGAGTTTTAATGAAATCCACATACCTCCAGCTCTTTTAATCACGTCGCAAAAGCGCTCTTACAAACCTCAAAATGTGCAGTTTTCCCTAAATATTAAACTGTGTTTCGGGAATGTCACCACCAAAGTACGTCTTCAAATCCGCTTCATACTGCAACATCCACTACAAAAGGTCTGACATTTCTAACCTTCCAACCTTGCTGGCTTCATACAGTTACTTCTTGGCAAAACAATAATTGAAATGGGCTAAATTTTGTATTTTAGACACTGCATTCATACGTCTTCTATTTGAAGAAGTGTAACTGCAGTCTGACCCCGGTAGGCAGACGCAACTGCTGTTTGTTATTTTAATAATGTTATGCTCACATTTACCTGAGCATTGACCTAATATTATATATCTTACTTTTGGTATCTGTCTGATAATGTCACGTGGGATTTTATCTTTCAGCTTGATTGTCAACGTTTTTCTTTCCATGGTTTTTTGTATCTGGAGAGAGATTGATAGAGAGAGAGAGAGCGAGAGAGAGAGAGAGAGAGAGAGAGAGAGAGGGGGGGGGGGGAGAGAGGGAGAGAGAGATCAGAGGGAGAGAGGGAGATAGAGAGAGAGAGGGGGGAGAGGGAGAGAGGAAGAGGGAGAGATCAGAGAGATCAACTTTTTTCTTTCCACGGTTCTTTGTATCCGGAGAGAGAGAGAGAGAGAGAGAGAGAGAGAGAGAGAGGGAGAGGGAGAGAGAGAGAGAGAGAGAGAGAGAGAGAGAGAGAGAGAGAGAGAGAGGGAGAGATAGAGAGAGAGAGAGAGAGAGAGAGAGAGAGAGAGAGAGAGAGAGAGGAAGAGAGAGAGAGAGGAAGAGGGAGAGGGAGAGATCAGATAGATCAGAGGGAGAGAGGGAGAGAGAGAGAGAGAGAGAGAGAGAGAGAGAGAGAGAGAGAGTGGAGAGATAGAGAGAGAGAGAGAGAGAGACGCGTGAAATATTGTACTGCCTATAACTTCAAAAACAAATTAATCAATCAATAAAAAAATCATTGAGTTTCAATTGCATACAATTGTGGATAATGTTTGTATTGAACATGTGTCTAGAAACGCAATAACGTTCGTTTTTGTTTGAAACTATGTTAAGTTACACAAGTGCACAGTGTAATAGCAAGTCGTAAAAACAATGGCGTTGCCCAGCCAACATACTACTCCGCACTATTCATTTTGAATTTATAATCAAGTTGTGGCAGTGGTGATAGGATGACTGGTGCCACTCTCGGGGAATTTGATCTGATTACGATTCATCGTGTACAAAATGGCGCATGGGATGACAACGGAACTAGTGCTGCCGGCTATCGGCGATGGTTGCACGGTTCCTCGTTATTTAAATACTTTGCATTGTTAACATCGTTAATGCTGGTGTGACGCCAGTGACGCTTCATGGAACATACATAGTAGGCATACTACGCCAGACATCTTCGAAAGCCAACATTACGATACCTTTTCTGGATTGTTTTGTGCTCAAGAATGTCGCGGGGAAAAGTCAAGTATTCTCTTCCGCTTCATGTGTTTTTAGACGACGACTTCGAAGAAGAAGACAACTGGTCGTGGTGTGAGAGCTTGGGTTGTAGCAATTGCAGTGATTGCAGCCATCATCGGCCTAATCATAATCATCGTCGTCGTTGTTGTACTATGCCTGTTGAATGGGTATGTAACAATTATAATGTTTTTATTATCATTACGTTATACGCTCCCTATTAGCGTTAGGTCAGTGGAAAACAATGTCGCCTTCATTTCAAGAGTCAGCCTTTTCACCATGATTATTCCCCTTACCTCCCCTAATGTGTCCATTGTACGGGGTAATATTCCTTACCTATTTCGAGATGGCTTAACCCCTTTGTTTGTATGAGCCTCTGGGCTCGGTTTCAGAGGGTTTAGGCGCAAAAGATCAAAGGTCATTCGGCAACTTTCGGTGCCATGAAGATCCACTTTTTCACTTTCACAAGTTTTTAATATTATAATTATGCGACCAACATGCATTTGTTTATCCATTCTCGTCTTATCGTAATCCACCCTTAGTACATATACTCTTCCTAGACTCTTTTCAACATTTCAGGGGCTCTTCTACGAGCGCACGGTCGGGTCGTCTGTTTAATTTTTTTCGAAATTCACCCTTATTACCCTTTCTACGAACAATTGAATTACAATATGTAGTCATTATGTACAACTGTCGGCAAAGCTACCGAACAATTACGTACAATTGTTGACGCCATGCGTTTTATCTTCGATTGTCCAAAGTTACGTCACTACACGTGACTATGACTGACAGTATTACGTCACAAATTCAATATATTGACTGACAGCACCAGGTACCAAGGCGTTGGTGGATATTTCTGTGATAATGTTGCGTATCCTTTATTTTACAGTCACGTGCTGGTAATAACAATTGCACGTGTTCCTTGTGTGATAATATTCTGCTCGTCATAGCACTGATATTTGTACCTGGATTCTTTGTTCTTCAGGCCAGCGTTGACGCATCTGCTTGTAAAGAGGAGGCTACATGAGCAGAAGCAGACGAAACGAAGGCCCAGGGGTTTACGGCGCCGAATGGGCTCCCAGTCAGCCGTGGAAGAATCGTACGGCGAGTTGCCCAAACGAAGACCTTGGTTCACGCGGCGGGCGCGCGCTTCGCCAGCCACAGGAACACCATCAAATGAAATCCAACCGGGGACCATGGATACAGCACCAACCCCACGAAAGGAAATCCAACCAGAGACGGCTGAAACAGCACCAACCCCACGAAAGGAAATGCAACCAGAGGAAATCAAGCCAGAGACAAATATCTCAGCGCCCAATCTGCACATTCCCGATCCGTCGTCGCTTCCTCCCCCAGACATTTAAAGCAACGAGCTCTGTTGCTACTAAATGACACGTAATTGATACAGTTGCATCGTAGGCTAGATAATGTCTTATGGATGTATTAGTTAACAATCGTATTGCTTGGCACCATCCACCCATTACCAGCGGGAGGGTGCGTGGGAGGGTGCGTGGGAGGGTGCGTGGGGGGGGGGTGCGTGAGGGGTGCGTGGGAGGGTGCGTGGAGGTGCGTGGGAGGGTGCGTGGGAGGGTGCGTGGGGATGCAGACCCCGCGGGAACGGCACACCTTAATCATGTGTAGTCATTGTAATACCTGCCCGAGCAGCCTCGAAGGACGCAATACATATGCGTGAGTAGCCATCCTGACCATGTATTGCGTGCTACGACATTTGGCGTCAGAAGTGGGATATAAATGCTTATAATGTATGCTAAGTCAATAGTGAATAGTTACCTTTAAAGGAATGTATAACGATTCATTGGTTAACTGAACGAAACGTTTTACGGACATTGCAACACTATTTTTCGTATTTATAACTTTTCTGTGGGTAATTTGTCTTTTACCTCTTACATTTTTCGAAAATACACGATTTGGAAATAACTTAAAATATGTTACTTTTACGACATATATAGAGACCGATTTACTGCAATAAAATAAATATTTACATTTGAAGGTGAAATATACTTACTTTTACTGGTCTATCGGTGTTTTAATTGATGACTGCAAATATACTACAACAATCAATATAAATAAAAATAACACATATTTTTTTCATTATAAGTTTAGATGTGCGATTTGCGAGCATTTTAATTATACGAATCCCACAATTACCTGCGTAACAGTAAGCCAATAACAATACGTCTACGTTACTTTTAATTCACACGTAGAATTGATTTTAACAAACATAATGTCTTTATAGGAAGTAAATAAGTCTTTAATAATATACACAACCGTTAATGACAACAATAATTATGTTATATGTGTAACTAGTTGTGGAAAGTACATATATCTTTCAGATTATAAAATTGTATATATATATATATATATATATATATATATATATATATATATATATATATATATATATATATATATATATATATATATATATATATATATTATATATATATATATATAGCTTTTGTTACCTTCACGGTCAGTATCAATAGGAACTGGTCGCTGAGGTCGTGTGACCATGCAGTTGATCACATGACAAAAATTCTGCTTAATTGCAGATAGGTGCCTCATACCTATATATATATATATATATATATATATATATATGTATATGTATATGTATATGTATATGTATATGTATATGTATATGTATATGTATATGTATATGTATATGTATATGTATATGTATATGTATATGTATATGTATATGTATATGTATATGTATATGTATATGTATATGTATATGTATATGTATATGTATTTGTATATGTATATGTATATGTATATGTATATGTATATGTATATGTATATGTATATGTGTATATATATATATATATATATATATATATATATATATATATATATATATATATATATATATATATATATATATATATATATATATATATATTATATATATATATATATATATATATATATATATATATAATGTATTGCCTTCCCGATCTTTCTGCTTCAAATTGTGTTCTCCGTGGCAACAATGCAGATGATGTTATGAACCCTTGCGACGTTGTGGTCACTTACTGCTACGAACGGGGTGCTATACTTGGGATGCTTTTTAAACAAACATTTTTAAGACTACCTCAATTAAATTGCACATAGCGATCTAACTTGCAAAGGTGTGAATAGTCTGATGTCATAGTATATATCAGATTAAACATAATTTTACAGTTGGTCCAATGACTTCATAAAAAGTAAATAGCACATTTGTGCAAAAGAGATAGCATGTCGTAGTGGACGGTAGATCGGTTCGATTTTCATGAAATGATTCTGAAGCGAGATGAGCGAAAAATGTAATTGAGGAAGGACAATTAAACACCTTCTTTTATTACAGCTCATGATTCTGTTAATCACATATATAATGTGACTAGAGTATTGTCGAACTTGATGTATCCCTGTATTCGCACCACTTGTGGGTTAGCAATATATACCACCACTGTATTATTAGTGTAGGTAACTGGAAGCCCAGTGGACAGCATCCAAAAACATAACCACGTCACTCAAATGACTTGTTCATCATCTCTACAAGTGTGTGTGTTATTTCTTTTTATTTCAAATTATCAGTGACTGATGCTGTCCACTGCGTATCCACAGGATTATGGACCTACACGGAACAGGTTACACGTTTACTCCCCTGGCACTGATGCGTACAAATGTTTATCTCACATAAACAATTGTGATGATTTCAAACAGCATGATTTCCGCATGAGCTACTAAAACGTGGGCATTGTCATTGATGTTAAAAGTGAAAGATATTGCCACTAATGGAATTCATGCATATTGTATTAAAAAAAATAAGCTAGTTGACCACTGAGCTACATGGTCAGACATGACCACTGAACTACTTTGCGCGGCTAAGCAACTGAACTACTTGGTGAGATGTGTCCACTAGTTTAAAGTGCTACTTCCCCACTGAAGTGTTCCACGGATCATTGTCACTTCTCAACTGAACTGATCAGTATACCAGTGCCACTTCGACACTGAATTGTTCCAAATATCTATTCCACTTCAACACTGAACTGTTCTACATAATCCATGTCACTTCACCACTGAACTGGCCAACAGACCTATGTCGCTTCACCATTGCACTGTTTATGGTATGGTGACGGGGGTATCAACGAGACCACGCTTCTGCGGCCAGACTCACTTTTCGGCGAATTCAAGAAGGCGAGCGAGAGTCGGATAAACGAGACTAGGTTGATTACTTATTACAATTGATTGTTGTGGTCTGCGGTAATATGTAATCATACTACTGCACGGCAAGAACCCACTGGAGGCCCAGTGTTTATACTGTACAGCACCCAGTCTTCATCATATATCTATACCTATACAGTACTAATAAGAGATTATTACTATATAGCTATATATACACCTAATACCTTATTACATGCACAATATATCCATGCACCTTGTATATCAAATATCATAACATATTACCTATAACAGTAGCACCACTAAACATGATCAAATCTGAATTTTCTGAAGTGCTCTATACATGTATTAGCTAATGACTGGAAGTGGTAAAAATCTCATTAAGCCCTGTTGAACATTCTTCTCTAAGGTCCCACAAATATATTTTCCCATCTTCCAACACATTCCCCAGCTGCTCCATCACAGCAAACGACGACCAAAAAGGGAGAGCCTCATTAAATGCAGATGACTTAATAAAGAAAACAAATCTTATTAATGAGCTGACATCTAGTAGAATTTTAAAAAAGATTTACAAATATGCATACACGCACGCACAGATTATTTATAAAACTGAATCCTACCCCTATAACATTTTATGTTGCACCCAGTCAATGTGACTACTGGGAAACACTTAATGTACGCTACCCCCAAGAAAAGCAAACGTATCTGTAATATATTGATTGATGTTTCAGTACATTTTCGAAACTGTTACATTCATTCACATATACACTAACACAGCACAAACATTTGCAACATAAATTACCTGAAAATAACGAGATGTTAGATCCTGTCTTCTGTCGATTCGTACAGCTGTAAGCCACACTGGAAATAACCATATTCGTTGTCCCACAGCTGTCTGTAGCAAGCCTCTAAAATGGTTGTCTTGGAGAGTTTAACACTAATGCACGATGCTCATTCCAGTATGAACAACCCAACTGCCCACACTTATAACACAACTGCTGGGACCACCCTCATCCAAATTATTAATCAGTCTGGTGGCCATGCCCCATTAAGAACAAATGACAATGACAAATCTTCAAGTTAATTGGTTCCTGGTGTCATCGTCACTGGCTACATGTATGCATATTTTGTAACTCTTATAAAACTCTACTAGTCAGCTCATTAATAAGATTTTTTTTCTTTATTAAGTCATCTGCATTTAATGAGGCTCTCCCTTTTTTGGTCGTCGTTTGCCTTTTCTTCGTTGTATGAACCACTATCACGTAACTCATTCTGTACACATTGTTGCAACATTCATTGCATTCTATGCATTTGTTTGACAAACCATGTGAAAGGTTGCCTACTAAAACAATTGACAGCTTAAATGAGAGAGCACATTTCTTTACATGAGGCGTGTCCTTGGTCAAGTTGGCCAGATAACATTCGAGAGATCTTGATCGGCAGGTGGAAATAGCTGTGATGGAGCTGCTGGGGAATGTGTTGGAAGATGGGAAAAGAATATTTTTGGGACCTTAGAGAAGAATGTCCAACAGGGCTTAATGAGATTTTGACCTCTTGCAGTCATTAGCTAATACATGTATAGAGCACTTCAGAAAGTTCAGTTTCGATCATGTTTAGTGGTGCTACTGTTATAGTCAATATGTTATGGTATTTGATATACAAGGTGCATGGATAGATTGTGCATGTAACAAGGTATTAGGTATATATAGCTATATAGTAATAATCTCTTATTAGTACTGTATATTTATAGATATATGATGAAGACTGGGTGCTGTACAGTATAAACACTGGGCCTCCAGTGGGTTCTTGCCGTGCAGCAGCATGAATGTCACTGGTCCATGCCGGCATCACTTTATCATGTGTCAACTGATAAGAGCTCAGCGGTCTTGTTTTACTAAAGGGTGTTCTATTTATGTCTATGGCTTAGCCTCGATTATCCAGGCTCCGTGTTTGTCGCATACGGGGTGCAATGTGTACTTTTCATTGTCGTGGAAATTATGTATGCACCCAGATCCTGGGCACATACATAATTAGCTAATTATGATGTCATCCGGACATTTGGCTAATTCACAAAATAAGAGTGAACATTTATCAGTTTATACGATGAAATTCTAATTAACTTTAAACTTTGATTATATTATTAGATATATGCGCCCAGAATCTGGGCGCATACATAACTTCCGTCACAATGAGGACCCCACTCTGCATCCAGGCGAAGATGTGTGCGACAAACGGTGGCGCCAAAAGCGGGGCCTGGAAAATCGATGCTTAGTCTGCGGCCAGACTCTATTCTCGGCGAATTCACGAAGGCGAGCGAGAGTCGGATAAGCGAGACTAACCAGAGCTTGGAATCACTGTGGAGGTTCCGTTGTGGCGTAACATGGATGCAAAGTTTGCGTACCCAGATTCTGCGTACATCTAAAATTTAGCTCTCATCCGTAGATTTTTCTAACTCATCAAATCAATGTAAACTTCAACAGTTTATACGATGCATTCGAATCTGCTTTAAACTATATTATATTGACACAACTGTCACACTGAAAAGTTAAACCATGCAAGATAGTAATGATGTCGATAATGACGCAGGTGGGCTGCTGTCGCTTCACGGTAACGCCTACACAAAATGGAGTCAGTGGTGATCAAACCATATCCCCGAAGCCAGACTCTCTTCTCGGCGAGTTAACGAAGACGAGCGAGAGTCGGATAAGCGAGACTACGAGTGTGCCAGACACTATATGGGGGACATTCGCTGGGAAGTTGATGAGTGTAATCAGAGCAGATTTGTTGACAAGTCTCAAACTGGCAAGTCAAGTATCATGTCCATGACATCCAAGTCAAGTCTCGAGTGATCTCTCTGTATTCCACTTTACGTCGCAAATCGTGAAAATGGGCGACTCGAGCGCGACTCGAGTCAGCCCTTCTGTCTCGAGTTAACAAGTCGGCGATCTTTTAACTGTTGACCTAACCATGAAAACGATCACCTAGAGCCGCCAATCCTCTTTTCATATATCATATATCTACCATACATATACACATGTCACGTGTCCGCAGGCTGTACCTACAGACGCAGGTTGTACCCATATGTACAGGTAGAACCCACAGATGCAGGTAGGACCCACAGACGCAGGTAGTACCCACAGACGCAGGTACAACCACGCCCCTTGCGAATACAAACACCATTATGACCTCTCCACACCCATCCTTCACGTGGGCGATAATTACATACAACATGACATACGTTAAACCCGCGTGTCGCTATTTTTTATTAATGATGTTTCCTTGTGGATCGTGTGGATCACGTCGCGTGCTTCCTCAGGCTATCAGTGCCGGGGGTTACGTTTGTTGTCAGGTCCGGGTGGATCTTCAGCTACCGGGAGATCCCATGATTGTATTGACACGCATGCCAATCCGCCATGGATCACGGACTAGTGGACGCAACACGCGCGTGCAAGAATTTCGTGCAAGCGCGCGTCAGTTGGTTTTATCATAGACCTAACGATGCATCTTCGGATACTTAAAATTTAATGGAAGTCCCTTGCCAGAAATCACTGCCTAATGGAGTAACCTATTTATTTCCGAAGACAAACAACTAGGCCACCACCAAGCGCAGTCGAACATCGCGTTTTAATCAATTAAAATATGTATGAGATGCGTAACACACTATTCCGTGTAGTTTCCTATTGTGAACAAATGTGCGTTAGGAAACAGTTCCTCAATCTTGATACCAATATATTTGCCGACAACATATCGCTCATCCAGAATTACGAAGCTGGTTAACCACACAGTGTTGAGAAAGTAATGTTTCACTGCAGCCGATCAACATAGCACGAAATCATAATTTAATCATCATTTGTATACCCCGCCGCGGTCGTTATTATCGAGTGCGTTCGACGTCTCGGGGGACCGTGGAGGCGAGCTGAGTCCGCGTAACGACGGGAGATGCGGGGCTTGACTGCCGGTGAGACAATGCGGGAGTGAGCGCTTCGCTCGTGCTGTCTCCGTGTTGCGCAAGGACAAGCTCCATTGACAATACGGACGTGTTGAACGAGTACCGGTGGTTTCCTCGGGTTTTGAACATCGCTGTTCCAAGGAGAACACCGTAATAGGACGGCGCAACGGTAATCATTCCATTCGGTTCGACCGACGATGCCGTATCCCTGACGGATGTCGAAGGGGGTTCGTCGTCTTCCACCCATGGTGAAGCACCCGCGCAAGGCGAAGGCCGCCGCCGCTGGCGGCGCGTCGTCCGCCGCCGCAGATGAGGACGAGGCAGGCAGCATGAACGCGGACGAGAAGAAGGTCCTGCGCAGGAAGAAGAATGTTCTCGCCAACCACATCCAGCTGGACGACGAGTGGATTCAGGGGCTGACAGTGAACGGACTCGTCAGCGACTTCATGTTGACGCAGATCAAGGTATATTTTTTATATAAATCGCCCGTGATTCGTACGTGACGGTGGCCAGTGTACGTTCGAGTACGATTTGCCTGGCGATTCATTTCGCAAAGATACCATTTAAAATTTCACACGCCAAAAATTATTAAAAGATAGGGATTATGTTCTATGTCGTTGCAGTCAGTTGTCATTCAGTTTTAAGCAATGCAATTTTCGTGTGTTGTTTCGTACGTGGTGACATAAACAACACTCTCGTCGTGATCGAACGTGGTGACATAAACAACACTCTCGTCGTGATCGAACGTGGTGACATAAACAACACTCTCGTCGTGATCGAACGTGGTGACATAAACAACACTCTCGTCGTGATCGAACGTGCGCAGTGTACAACGGAAATGGGGAACCGTAAGGCACAGTTGGGATCACTAAACTGGTGCGGAAGAAAACGGAGAAAACTGACCGACAATACGTTTCGAACTTCTATGGTTTACTTTTACAGCGAAGAAAACATGGATGCACGTGAATCCAGCATAGCGTGTCCATCGAGAGTGCAGTCGGGCTGACTTCGTCATCGCACATGCTTTTTCGTACGCGATGGCCACGTCATGACGTAAATAGCTAGTCCGGTCCGTATCACGAACGTTCAATGCCGCATTTAATATTGCACCCCAGTATCGCAATGGACGTATTGAACGCGTGTGTAATAAGTATCAATATCATTATTATATTAGTATCGGTCGATCGGTCTGTCCAATCGTGGATCTGCCCATTACTTTTTAAATATGTATTTAAGGCCATCTATATAATACGTCACACTATTTTTTGACGTTTTTGAGACACCCCACCCACTTCGTAACTCTGGCATGTACACCCCCCTATAGTTACGTTCGTTTTGACAAAGACTCCCCCCTCCCCCGTATGACGCTGGTTTGTCGTTGAAATGCTTTTGAAATATAAAAAAATGGCTTAATAATTACAGCTATCTGTCGGATAGACGAGCCAACATTAAAAAAAATCGTTACATAACGCTGGCCCAGAGACGCCCCCCCCACCCCTATGTAACGCTTCGTCACGCGTGCCCCCTAAGCGTGACGTACTTCATGGATGACCCCTTAGGGCCTCTAACATTTTATAAGCTATTCATAATCCTAGATGTGTGTTCAAACAATTCACAAACGTTAATTTCGTATACTGGTGTACTACATTTTTCATCAATGGTCGCATCGGATTAAATTGTGACATTTTAAGAGACCTCATAAAACATATAATTGCGTAAATATGTATTGTATTAAAAAAAAATTATACACTGGAGGGAAATATTTGCGGTTTCGTTGAAATTAAAAAAGTTTCGATCGCGTAACAATTCGAACGGCATTCCGGAAGTATCCTGTTTTTTTTACAACTAGCCCCGGTCTCCCCTACAAACATGGTGTATTATAATTTTCTGTATTAAGTTTTTCGCTTGTTATATAAATATTCTTATGTTATTATCATTCTATTATTATTATCATTTATTTTATTTATCATACAACTATGTTATACATCATCTACATTGCAATTAGTGGTGTGTAGACTACATCAACAGGCAGCACAACACGGCTTCTGGTTTTTCGTAATTTTGAGCAAAACCGGTGCAGTCACCTATATATATATATATATATATATATATATATATATATATATATATATATATATATATATATATATATATATATATATATATATATATATATATATATACATCAGTTTCCTTTATTTGCGACGTCCACAAGTGGAAATGTAACATTTAGAAAACAGTGCTAGTATTTAAAAAGTGTGAAAAACTCAAAAACTGTTTGAGGCCACCTGTCTAAATTTGAGTTTCGTGCTTCCAACCAACGTTCAATAGTGATCCCTTATGAGTTAGCAGTGACACCACCAATTTCACTGCGGGTACGTCCTTGCGTGCGCATACGTGTGTGGATGCAAGCGTGTGTTTATGTGTAAATGTGTGTATCCATCTGAAAATGTCTACCGTTAGCATACATCGAGATGCACTAGCGCTCGGGTTCTGATTTTAATTTTTTTAGATGTTAAACTACACGCCCTATTGTCCACTATTAATAAGACATTATGCAAGTGGAGGGTTCCCAGGACGCGCGTTTAATAATGCAGATGTTGTTGTGAATGATTAGAACGATAACTCATGCGGAAAACTTCAGCCGGTGTGCCTGAGTGAAACACCACAACGTGCCAGAAACTCGACGAACGCTGCTGCATTATATATGAACAGTTGCCAGTACCTGTGAGTCAGCTTTGTTGGGAGACAGTCACTCGAGAATAATTCGTCGGGAACACCGCGACACGCGTTTGTTTGCATCACACCTTGCAGATGCCAAATGGTACACTTCATGTGTACGTGAGCGCGCGCGCGCGCGCGTGCGTTAACATCCAAGTAATTGTCTTGATATTGCCCTTACTTAATGCGTTTAAAATTACATTTGCCAAACAATGTGATGTGTCGGGTTTGTGTTGGGTTGTGACGCCATTATGAGTAGCTTGTTATGAGGTAGTACGTCGGGTTTTGTTGGATTGTGACGTCATTATGACAAGTTTGTTATGAGGTAGTACGTCGGGTTTTGTTGGATTGTGACGTCATTATGACTAGCTTGTTATGAGGTAGTACGTCGGGTTTTGTTGGATTGTGACGTCATTATGACTAGTTTGTTATGAGGTAGTACGTCGGGTTTTGTTGGATTGTGACGTCATTATGACTAGTTTGTTATGAGGTAGTACGTCGGGTTTTGTTGGATTGTGACGTCATTATGGCTAGCTTGTTATGAGGTAGTACGTCGGGTTTTGTTGGATTGTGACGTCATTATGGCTAGCTTGATATGAGGTAGTACGTCGGGTTTTGTTGGATTGTGACGTCATTATGGCTAGCTTGTTATTAGGTGGTACGTCGGGTTTTGTTGGATTGTGACGTCATTATAGCTAGCTTGTTATTAGGTAGTACGTCGGGTTTTGTTGGATTGTGACGTCATTATGGCTAGCTTGTATATGTCAACCTCGAAATGCAATAACGTCACAAGTTCAAAGATTCCAATGTTATGTATCGAGTTTTTAAATCTAAGATATGTTTGCACAGCTTATTACACACAATTCGTTACCTTTTATTTGATTTCATTTGCTACTAGTATTAATAACTTAGTAATTTCATGCTAAAGGCAAATTTAAAATCCGAAACGTCGCCATTCACCTGGAGAGGCTGAGGTATAAGTACACTTAATACATGACGCTATGTAATCATGTCGCTATGTAATCATGTCGCTATGTAATCATGTCGCTATGTAATCATGTCGCTATGTTGACAAACAACATATGAAGGGCGTGTACGTTGATTTTCAATGGATGATTTATAATCCAGAAGCATTATATTTCACATACTGACTATTTTATAGCCAGCTTAATAATAATAATAATACATTTATTTCCAACATTACATATATGCAGTGTATATACGTACATTGCTAATGCAGAACATTTATAACAATGCTCATTAAAATCATGTATATTTGTTCAGTAGATCATACGCTTTAAATCGCTACCACGATGCCACAGTGTTAAAAATAACAATTTGACCCGAAAATGACACCTTTGTGTTTAATGAGCGATATTTTCAATGGAAACATTGTGTGTTCCCATCAAGTATCTTACTGGTAGTGTTGACAAAAAGAGGCCCATGCTGAAAACATACATCTGTTATATCCAGTACGATCTTTATTTACAATAATATCATGCATCTGACGATGTGTTTCCTATAATTCTCTCAGTTATTCTCCGTACTGTACGTCAGCATTATTGACTGCGATAAAATTAAGTTCCCATATACAGAGTGACATTACATAAGAATAATATATACACAGTGGCATTACATAATAATAATATATACAGAGTGGCATTACATTAGAATAATACCAATGGTAGTTAGCAGATAAATAAAACTGTTCAATTCGTTGTTCTGCTGACCAGGACGAGGGCACAAACTTCAACAAGGTTATCCGTCTGCTGGAACTGATGTCGACCCACTGTGAGGGTCCAGGAGCCTTTGGCCGTCTCTGTGACGTGTTGGAGACGCGACATCCTTGGCTCAGTCAGGAGCTGGTCGCCGAACTCAAGGTATTTTAGGCAGCTTCAGATTGGCCTACGGAATATTACAATGATTTCAATTGGCCGTATAAATAGGCATTTTATATGGTTATTTTAATAATATGATTTAAAATGTAATAATAATATTATATATATATATATATATATATATATATATATATATATATATATATATATATATATATATATATATATATATATATATATATATATATATATATATATGTATGTATATATATATATATATATATATATATATATATATATATATATATATATATATATATATCATAATTTTTAATACTTCTATGTATAGGGAAAAGGAGGGTAAAGTGGGTCCCTCGGCCTAATCGGATCCTAATATGCATTGCTGACAAACCAACGGTAGTAGTGTTTAAAGACTCGCAGTGGGACACCAACCATTGTTCTACATGCTAGCTAGGAGCGAATCCAAAACCGTGAGTCAAATGTCTTTTTGGCATGTTTTCCTATTTTGTAAATAGCCCACGTATGCAGCCATAAATGGGCTATGTTTAAGGAAATTATATATTTAGTTGAATGTGCCTGTTCAGTTTGACGAGAACACACTCGTCGGAACCAACGTGGCATCCGGTCAATACTCTTTGCAAGTTGCCAAAGTGACCAGTGGGCACATCGGTTGTGCGCGTGATATTATAGTGCGTGGCATTATAGTGCGTGGCATTATAGTGCGTGGTATTATAGTGCGTGGTATTATAGTGCGTGGTATTATAGTGCGTGGTATTGTAGTGCGTGGCATTATAGTGCGTGGTATTATAGTGCGTGGTATTATAGTGCGTGGTATTGTAGTGCGTGGCATTATAGTGCGTGGTATTATAGTGCGTGGTATTATAGTGCGTGGTATTGTAGTGCGTGGCATTATAGTGCGTGGTATTATAGTGCGTGGTATTATAGTGCGTGGTATTGTAGTGCGTGGCATTATAGTGCGTGGTATTATAGTGCGTGGTATTATAGTGCGTGGTATTGTAGTGCGTGGTATTATAGTGCGTGGTATTGTAGTGCGTGGTATTATAGTGCGTGGTATTGTAGTGCGTGGTATTGTAGTGCGTGGTATTGTGGTGCGTGGTATTATGGTGCGTGGTATTGTAGTGCGTGGTATTATAGTGCGTGGTATTATAGTGCTTGGTATTGTAGTGCGTGGCATTATAGTGCGTGGTATTATAGTGCGTGGTATTGTAGTGCGTGGTATTGTAGTGCATGGTATTATAGTGCGTGGTATTATAGTGCGTGGTATTGTAGTGCGTGGTATTATAGTGCGTGGTATTGTAGTGCGTGGTATTGTAGTGCGTGGTATTATAGTGCGTAGTATTGTAGTGCGTGGTATTGTGGTGCGTGGTATTATGGTGCGTGGTATTATGGTGCGTGGTATTATAGTGCGTGGTATTATGGTGCGTGGTATTATAGTGCGTGGTATTATAGTGCGTGGTATTGTAGTGCATGGTATTATAGTGCGTGGTATTGTAGTGCGTGGTATTGTAGTGCGTGGTATTATGGTGCGTGGTATTATAGTGCGTGGTATTGTAGTATTATAGTGCGTGGTATTGTAGTGCGTGGTATTATAGTGCGTGGTATTGTACTGCGTGGTATTGTACTGCGTGGTATTGTAGTGCGTGGTATTATAGTGCGTGGTATTGTACTGCGTGGTATTGTAGTGCGTGGTATTATGGTGCGTGGTATTATAGTGCGTGGTATTGTAGTATTATAGTGCGTGGTATTGTAGTGCGTGGTATTATAGTGCGTGGTATTGTAGTGCGTGGTATTATAGTGCGTGGTATTATAGTGCGTGGTATTGTACTGCGTGGTATTGTAGTGCGTGGTATTATGGTGCGTGGTATTATAGTTCGTTCTATTATGGTGCGTGGTATTGTAGTGCGTGGTATTATAGTGCGTGGTATTGTAGTGCGTGGGGAGTTTACACGCGAGATCTATGCCGACGACTGATCGAGTGACATGGTACATATTTGCGAGGGGCCCACTTTGGCCTCCAAATTTTGGTAATTAAAAGATGTGTTTTGATTTTTGTAAAACACAGTTGACATATTAAGATAGAGTGTCATGATAATGCATACACGTAATCAATATATTATATTGAATTGCGTAATGCTAAAAAAATAGCTGTTCTGTACACAAATGTCAAATATAGGTTTTTTTACCCTCCTATATTATAAAAGCAACGTAAAACCATTCTCAAGCTTCTACAAATTCCCTATGTACCCAACTAGAAATTACGACATAAAACATTTATGCTGAAAATTTGTATGCTTAAAATTATAGTTACACATACAAAACATAACTCGTAGTTGGTTTATCGACAAGCAGCTAAGTAGTCATTTTAATAAGCAATGGTTCTAATTAACTGTTGTGTATAAGTTAGATTAAACAAAACTGTAAGATCCTTTGGAAAACTCTCCAAAAGTCTCTAGTCCAACAAGAGCATGACATTGAATAGAAAACTTAAAGTGTATTATGCGTGTGTTCTCGGCATCCTACTGTATGGTGCAGAACCGGATAACCTACCCCAAACATCAATGGAAACTAAACAGCTTCCGTCTACACTGCTTACGTATGACCCTTGGCGTGAAATGGCAGAGTCATAAAACGCTGTAATTCAACACCACTGAGCGGCAGCCTCAAACAGAGACGACTACAATGGTTTGGGGCGTACAGCGTGTGTCTAGTGACCACCTTCCAGAAGATCAGTCTCTATGGGGAGTTAACTGAAGGCAAACGCCCAGTTGGCAGACATACGTTGAAATACAAGGATGTAATCAAGAGATCTGAAAGAATATGGTATCGATCCTCTGCACTAGCAAATAGTTGCCAAAGACCGACCTACCCGGCGAGCCAGTCTTAATGGCGGTTCCGTTACATCGACATCACGGCGTACATTACTAACAAGGATATCAAGCAGCTAAGCCAAGCGTTCTCTCGCGAAACAGAAGCAGGCCACAACTACTACACTTCCACAAGTACAATATGTTGCTTTAGTTTTTAACAATGCCCGTTGGATAATCTCAACCCCACCCACACACGAAAGTACGTTAGGTGGAGTTGACTCCATATACCAAAGGCCTACTTCCTACTGGGCGCTAAACCAAATTCGGTGGTTAATTCGGATTTTTTATTGTTGTCAATAGTTTTATCTTCCCGCCACCGAACATTGCTAAAACCTTGCGTTACATTAAGTATACGTAAACAAGTAAATAAACAAGTATACCGGACTAACTACTCCACGCTAAGTACCAGCGGATGTTCTGTAAGCTACATGGTAGTGACGTCATTTTCCCGGCAGGCCGAGCGCGGAGAGTTGAAGATCGAGCGCTATGTAGAACATGAGGCCGGACTACTGGTCCGTCGTGCATTCGGTGCCAGTAAACGTCTCTCACAGGCCGAGAAGAACGATATTCACCGCCTGGTGGCGCTGCGCACGCAGTATGCTAAGGAGGTGTGGCAGGTCAGTATAGTTTTCGGAAATATTATAAATTATGATCCATGCAAAATATATCAGATTATTGGTATTTAAAAACAGTACAGTCGATTAGCCTGATATTGGAGTCGAAGGCTAAAACGGAAGGGGCTGCTTCCTTAAAGGTACACACCGTCTGACAGTGTTTATCGTAAAATCATGTTATATACTCTAACATTTTGACTGCTCACACGTGTTTTAATGAACCACCAGTTTGTCCCTATAACTTGACCATTATCTATTTGAATGTTTATATTCGAGTACCATGTTTACATCTACATTGCATGTTGAAAGGCAAGGTTTTAGATTCATAAACACATATATTATGTATACTATATATTATACTTTTTATGCTATATTGTATCATATATTATACTATATAACACGACCTTACGACAAAGACGTTTATACGTTATACTTTTAACATTGCGCTTTTTGTTTCGTCTCCGCAGTCGATGCTGGAGCGGACGAAAAACGACCTGGTGCAGCAACGGCTTGTCGGCGCCGAGCAAGAGTCCTACGCCGGCGACCTACTTCGCAAGGTCTCGGACTTCGTTCGCGTGCAGCAAGGTGGGGAGGGGACACTACTTTACGTCCGGGTTCATGTCATACGAATGAAATGCCAGTAATTTCTAGACGGTATCCCTTTTGGAAATCGTTGAGGACAGCGACACTTATGACCAGATTAACGTTATAGTGGATGGCTGGCGACATGTATATGTACGTGTCAGTGACTGTAGGATCCCTTGCGCTTGAAGACGTGGTGTAGCTGTTTGGTACACCATTTGATTTTGCACATCTTGTACGTTGATTTTCTGGAGGAACAAATTATAGAAGGTGTAATGTTGCGTGTGTGTATCGTAAGATAATACTTTTATAGAAGGACAAGACATAAAACATGGCGTTCAAACCCGTATTTATTCGACATCCATATATAGTAAACAACAACAGGAAGTCGTAGTGCTTTACAGCAGTGTTCCAATTGCAGCAATGCCTTGCTGGCAGTTAGCGATAACACTGCAGAAGGTGACATTTATTTCAGCCGGTTGATACATATTAACACAGTTGATTTCCATAATATTTTTTAAATGTAAACAGTATTAAGACATTAATATTGTCGCTAATGGGAAACTAAATAGTGATGTGTCCCCCAGGTCGTTTACGTCACAACCTTCACGAAGCCGCCGAGGCGTCGACTACGCAGCAGTTACTGAACGACAGCGAGGACGAACGCTCATTGTTGAAGCGGCTGGAGCACCAGATCTCGCTGCTGGAGGAGCTCACGACGCAGGCGCTACTTGAGAAGGAGGCTCTACTGGAGGAACGGAAGCGCGCGTTGGCGGTGCTGGGCGCGAAAGATGCAACGGGCAGGAAATTGGATATTGAGGTATATACTTGCCATTACACGTGTAGACGAACTCGTAAACAATGCGTTGAAATTAAATGACCCAATGAATGTAGCGCATAGGGAAGTTGTAAATATCTGTCTTTCCTTCTCACTCACTCACTCACTCACTCACTCACTCACTCACTCACTCACTCACTCACTCACTCACTCACTCACTCACTCACTCACTCACTCACTCACTCACTCACTCACTCACTCACTCACTCACTCACTCACTCACTCACTCACTCACTCACTCACTCACTCACTCACTCACTCACTCACTCACTCACTCACTCACTCACTCACTCACTCACTCACTCACTCACTCACTCACTCACTCACCCACCCTCCCTCTCTAACTTTCCCCTCTCTCTCTCTCTCTCTCTCTCTCTCTCTCTCTCTCTCTCTCCCGCATCCTCCTCTATATCTCCTCTCTCGCTCTCTGCCTGCTTCCCACAGATCCAGGCGGCACTCGACAAGGCGACGACCGAGCTGACGAGCAGTCACGCCGACCTGAAGCGGCGCGACACGAAACTTCAGAACCTCGACAATGAGATACAGTCTCTCCGCTCCGTCACCGAGCACGAGATCGATTGGCGCGACAAGGCCATCGAGACGCTCAAGGAACACCTCCAGCAGAGCCACGAGCGTGTGCGCCAGACGCACGAGACCGCCGTCGACCTCGAGCGCCGCCTCAAGGTCACGAAGGCCGAGGTCAGCAAGTACAAGGCCAAGGCCGAGCTGCTGGAGAAGAACCGACGGCTCGGCTACTTGCACGACAAGAGCGACAAGGGTTCCGAAGCCGGCGACGTACCCGTTGGTGTTGGTGCGGCGGCATCCGGAAAACCCCGCGGTTCCTCCGTGCACAGGAGAAGCTTGACAGGGAAAGCGGCAAGAAAGTGACGCCGCCAGACAGTGACACTGCAAGAATGCAATTTTGTCAGAAATTTATGTAATCGGAAAATTATGGAAAACGTTACGCTGACAGAAAGAGACGCCATCGGAAAGTGACGTCGGCACTTTAATTTCCATCCCCGTTTTACTCACAGTATTTATGAGAACAGAAAATATAATGTCTGTCGATAAGCATCTTTTTTATAATTTGTCGCGAAAACATTTATTACCCCAGCGTGGTGAATGGTGAGATCGTGATCAACTCTCCGTCAATATATCGGTCACGACTAAATAGTATTAATTACTTAGACCCCCCCTCCTGTGTCCGTGGCAAATATTACGGTAAAGGACAACGTATATATCTGCATCGGAACTAGTCTCAATGCAAAGACTGAAGTATTAGCAGCCGGGTAATAGTAACCCTTCTGTAAGTAGAATGACACGTGTAGTCCCGACCCCTCCCCCCCCCCCGGTTCGTAGAATAGAACGACATATAACTATGACTGACTGAGACCTCCCACCAACAAGCCCGCCCCTGATAAGTCCTAATACAAAAGCAAAACTGTGATGAATAATTTAATATATTACTTAATTATATGTGTGAGAACATAATAATTTTCGTAAAAGCCACTAATAGTGTCGTAAAATCGCACATCTGTTTGTTCACCCTGATGCTGTTCTTTCCTGCACCAGAAATAATTCGCTATCAACTTCTTACGAAAAAGTTGACATTAAGCCACGGAAGTTGACATTAAGCCACCAAAGTTGACATGTCGCATCAAATATTCGCCTCTATTCGCTTTTGAATTTTGGCTAGGTGACATGCGCGAAGGAAATCGCGCGAGGGTGGTCGATTAAACGTAGCGCAAAGCAAAACGTTGATGATTCCACGGACATTGCTATGATGGTATCATGACCATGTGATGAAAAATCCTCCAGCTCTGATTTTATGGAACTATTCTTGACGTTTACTCGGTTGCTTGTGTGATATTAATACTATTATATTTGTAAAGAAAACAATAATTCTTAGCCTTAGGTACTGTAGATTTAATATCATTTTTATTAGTCCATTTTAGCATTTTTTGGCTAATATATATATATATATATTTATATATATATATATATATATATCATTTTCCATTTTAGTACTGGCTAATATATATATATATATATATATATATATATATTCACAGCATGGTTACATCCTTTGTATTTTCAGCCAATTAACTAATTCACTGCATAAAGTTCTCAATTAAAACTACTTCTTGTACTTTTCCGTGCTATTAAAATCGTCGAATAATTTAAATACAGAATTTGCGTAGTATCCAAGTACAAAGTCTGATAGTTTTTATCATAAAATCATATTATGTCATTCATGTTATGTTAATTATATTATGTTGTAAATATGATTTGGTTGGAAAATGCTGTCTTTTTGTCGGAAATAAATTGATTGATTGAAACCTTTGACAATGAATGCAACATTAAAACACTTCTTCAAATTCTTCAACAAAACTGATCAGTGGTAAGTAAGTATAATATAATCATCACTGATAAATTTTGCAGAAGAATTTGAAGAAATGTTTTAATGTTGCATTCATTGTCAAAGGTTTGAATTTTAACTATAATATATATATACAGGTATAATTATAACGCAATTATAAATTTCAATAACAACTTAAGGTGAGTGATACAAACGTTCCACTAATAGCACACACGCTTTCTTCGTTAAGCATTCCTCTATCATTCTACCATTTCCAGCCCACTTTAACTGACCCCCTCACCAGCTTCCTCTTGAAACTCTTATACCAACTTCCTCCCTTAATTCCTACATTCTTTCGCTTGTCTAATCTTTTCACTGGCGCCATTTTTCTCACTCAGTTATTTTTGCCAACTTGGACTTTTTCCGTCATCGCCATAGTAAGGGTAGACTGCTGTGACTCACAAACTAATGTCTAAGCACCTTTAAGTTCCCGAGATATAGAGGGTCTATGTATATCTCCCATCACCCCTTCCACTTTTCTCCATACATTTGCCCCAGCTTGTATTCTCCTGTGAATTACCGTCTCCTACCTGCCGTTCCCACACACCGCTCCACACTGGTATACAAAGCTGTCTCACCATCTCAGTTTCTTCCCTTCCAGTCATCGTTCTGCTGCCCAACCTAAAAGGCAACTGCTTTATCCAGACTTAACTCTCAGTTCATATCTGACGAAAATCTTCCACCCTACCATCCGTTCTTGAAGGTCTGCTTCACTCTCTGCTAAGTACTACGGTAACCCTTACGGAAATATACCATCGTATTCCTTGGTCAAATACCATGGTGTTTTGAAACAGATAAACCATGGCAAACTATGGTAAAATATCACGATATACCATGAAAGTTAATTGGGTTTTGTTCATTTCAAATTGTTAACTCACACCATATACCTTTCAAAAAGAAATATAAGCAATTATTACGAATACACTGGAGGGGGTGTGCTCAATCAATAGCATAACAATCCTGGGACTACTGGCACTGAGTACTTTGAATAAAACAATTCTTTGAACGTTCACATATTAGTTTGACCCATTTTGAACAGTGAAACAATTTTGTACCATTTTGTCATGTTTGATGCTGGCTCTGGATACCTTTCAGATAACAAACAATGCTTCTTCCTTCACAAATCTATTTTATTTGGCACGAATAAGACAACACCATCACAAATATAGAAATATTAAATTTTCAACATTGTAGCATTATGTACATCCTTTGTTGATACGCATGAGATTTCAAAATTATTGGGACCACAAAAATATATATGTATACATATATATTGTATGTATACATATATATTATGTGTGTGTGTGTGGTGTAATAATGGTTAGTCGCATTCTTGAAATAGCCATTTCTTTGGCAGGTAAATTTAAAACAAGTCAAGTTAGTAAAGAAGAGCCATATAACATTACTCGTTACTATCTACGTAATTCATTTGTTATTTTCTATAAAACGTATATATACAATCGAACAATTCTGACACAACATCGACAAAAATATTCTCTTCTACTGTGCTGGAATGATACCAGTTCGAGAAACACTGTATATATTTCATAAAATATTTTATAATTACTTACAACAAAAATGCCTCTACTGTGCAGCCAATAGTGACAAATGTAAGAACGGTGTTATTTCTAAGTGCGAGAAATATCACAATGACTGAATGACAGTAATACTAGATCACCAGATATGTGCATCACAAAAGGTTTCACGTTTTCAGAACAATTCAGCAGCTAACATAAAACCCTGTTCACAGTACGATGCATTGCGGGACAAAATCACAGATGACAATACCAAAATGTCTTAATTACTAACAACTTATCAAAGAAGTTTGATATTAAAACATCAATGAATCATAAATTTATGCATCTAACTATATCAACATTACAAGTTAATGATTTGGCTTGGAATAGTTTTTAATTGGCAGATAATAGATCATTTGTGATGAAATTATAAAATGCATTTATCAATCAGCTAGAAATGTTAAGTCTGACACATGCTCCATGTCAAAATGTCCTCTGTCTGGGTCACAAGGTCAATGTCTGCTTAAAAAGAATACATACTTCTAATTATCCAGCACAGTTTTCAATGCTTTATTTAAGTGCTCGTATACATGCATATAAAAAGATGTATGTGCATAAACACTTGAACACAAAGATAAAGTAATATTTAAAAGCACTGTTTAAAAAAGATATGGTGATGGGTAATATGCACACAAAAGAGCACACAAAATCCCACAATCAAATTGGAATTTGTCTCAATTATATCCACACAAGTGCCACGATGATCGGAGCAGTTTTATTTGAAATCTACAGTCTAAAACAAAACAAAAATTAGTGCACAATAATATTATTAAGAGTTGTTAGGCATAAATAACATGACAACCAATATGGTTTCTATGTCATCAATATTCTTCCTAAACCATGTCTGAACATGACAACAAGTAAGCAACCACGAAACCCCCACAAATAAACACATGCGAATAAAATCCAGTTGTGAATGACAACAACAGAATATTAGGAATTACAGAGATTCTTGGTGCTATACATACAATGTTGCAACAATCCAAGTCACATATACGGCAAACTGGCGGTTTTAATTGGATGTATTCCATCTGCCTCTCTGTCTTTGCTAGAGGATATAAATGATATCCCAAGAGTTCCTTGTTAAGTAAAATTAATCTTTCTTGAATTCTGTTTGTAAAGTAGGCAATATTTGAGGCGTCAATGTTTTTTTCAGTACAAATTGCCATCTCTGACAAACGCTAAATTTGCCATGATGCATTTTGTAGAAACACACTCGTCCACCAGCGAATCTGTTTTGTACACATGGCAAATTTACCCAATTGTAAATAGCTGCATAATATAATATTACGCAATGTTTGCGTTTCGTTACACAACAAATCTACATGTGCCACATTTTCGTACCACAACATACGTTGCTCAAAACATGCAGTTATTATAAACAGCACTTGGTGCATAGACCAAACTGTATCTACTAGGCTACTGTACAACAGATACTTCGTCATGTAAGCCAAGAAATATCCCCCAGAAATATGTGGGAAATTTTACAGAATATTTACCTATAGGTGTCAACATTTGCTCATGGAAGTGGGAATGTGCTAATGGAAAAGTGGGAAGCACCCTCTTCCGTTCAACTTTTGTTGTTTTTAGTGGACTCACGCATATTGCTTTTACGCATCACCATTTAAATTTTCCTTTCTCATTCATAGTGAATGGATGCACGAAAAAATGTGAAATCACAAAGACACCCGAGATATGTGTGCAACTTGTGTGCAACAAAAAAGATGGATTCTACCAAAAAATTTGCGACTTTCCTAGCTGAGCAAACAAAACCACTGAAGCAGCAAAAACTGCTTGGAATGTGTGAAGTCTAACTTTTGATGCGAGTGCTCATGGAATGCACAAAGTCTTATACGAACTGTCCGCACACAGAGCTCTCATCGAACCGTGTCTGAACACGCCTGTGTGACATGAGAGTAGCTGCGTCATCCCGATGGATGCTGGAGTCACTTCTTCTGTTTCATCTTTGTGTTTGTGTAGCTGAACCCGGCGAACACATCCTGGTTGATGGTTCTGAGCAGTTCGCGGTCAGGTGGGGTCAACTGAGCGGCCTCCATCGTAAAGTCCATATCGAAGTTGCTTACATCGCTCGCTGATTTCTACACAAGGAAGAAGAGCACACGATGAAATGTTACTCTACAGTACTGGCGACTATCGGGGATATTTTTACTATTGCGATAGTATCGTGACAGCTGTATGACTATTGCAATACATTTGCGATAGTGGAATAGCGAACAGCTAGGAAAACAGTCCAAAACCGTAGTTGATAGGTGGCCCTTTCATGTTGCCAACTATCGTTAGTATCAAAAGTTCAATGAACTACCAACAATAACCATTGATAGTTCAATTTACTATCGACAGTATTGCATTGTCACATTGACTATTGCAATGCATCAATAGTTCAATGTATTGTTACACCTCTAGTCGTTGTTACAGTCGTTGTTACACCTCTAGTCTACAAACATTCCATTTTCGTTGTGTTGAAATCCGAATTTTGGATTAGAGATTCTGTATAAATCCATATACCAATGTCACTGGTTAATCTGCTACAGCATAAAGATTCCGACCAAATATTGCCAGGCTACAAAGTATTACTACGTCAAACAAAATCTGCCTAATGATGGAAATCTGCCTAACGATGTTTCCACAAATTTAAAACAAATCCGTATAAATATAGAATACGGCTGTATTCCTCCCAGAATGGACAGAAATAAATTTTTTCAACCATTCTTTAGTGACTTTCAAGTAGTTTTGCCCACTGTGAAACGGGCACCAACATATTTTATTTTGGCCGCCAAACAACGGAGAGAAGGATGGTACAATTTATTAAAACTTGGTCAACATTACAACATATCTGCTCGGCAAACTGCATACATATGTCTCACCGTAATGTTTGACAACGGAGACAAATACAAGATAAAACAAAATAATACCATCTTAACAAAACCTTGACAGACAGCAATGACTGAATGACAATGATGGCATTTAATGATAAACTTCTACGGGAAAACTTACAACATTTGGCTTGAACGGTGGTTCGACCTGGCGGGCTTCGAGCTGTTCCCAATTGATCGGATTGAAGAAAGCTTGGTTCCTGATTGTTCCCTTAGGACATCTGGGCATGCCCAGGCGGTCTTCTGGCTTCCGCTCCAGAAGCTGTGGATCAAAACAAGTGGCCGATTAGAAACTCAGTATTGAGCAATCTACAGTTCAGCCAATAGCCTCATCTCTCATGCTTTACCTATAACAATTCCATGCAAAAAACAATCATCTGAGTATATATAGTTTGTACTATACAGGTGACTAATGATTATGCTTGTCTTTTAAAGACTTGTCAGATCTTAATATTTTTTACTCGTATTTGTATACAATTTATAAAATGTTTTAAACATTTCATCTACTTTATACTGTGTATTTTTTAACAAAATATACCAACAATTTATGTAAAGCACCAGAGAGCATTCAGGCGCTACATAATTGTCTATTACTAGTATATGCAGCATTTAGTGATAAGCATCAATGTATTTTCCAATAAACTTTGTTCATTTTCCAATCACAGTTCATAAGGGCGGTGACTTCGAGTGCATGTAGGCAGTGCCACCTGGCTACAGTGCCACCTGGCCAATATGAAGTTGCACACAGATAGATGTACCGTATTCAACCTGTTAAGAGTACATGCCCTAATTAGCATACATCCCCTTTTTTATTCAGCAAGATCCATAATAATTGTCATTTGACTAGTGTGGAAAACTGAAGTGTTAAATAGATGGCACCATTTTTTATTTTTTTCTACTATACTAGTCACCAAATGACACCACTAGTGTTGTGGTGGTCGCTTATAAGAACAGTTTCCTTGACCTTGGCTTAATTTTTATTCAAGCGCACTGTATGCTTATTAGGTTGAATACGGTAGGGAGATCAAAAGTTTAATGTCATCACTTCCGTGTAGCGCTATACATCAATGTGTAACAACCAAAGTATGCAAAATAGTTGTTACTCGGAATATTATGTTTTTGATCACCAGACGGGCATGCTGTATAAATGCAATGCATCGAGGGATCGATTGTCAATGGAAGTACAACTTGAACTTGAAATTAGAGTCGGAAAGAATTTTTGTTTCAGCAAAGAATACACTGTACCAACAATAACACTTGCCGATACTAAACAGAAATCACAACGCTAGCATTGGAACGCAAAAGTCGGCTGATCTGTCGTTTGAATAACTCCGAACACGATTGAGCATGCATTGGCGTAGATATGCAATTACTTCAGTGCATGTCAATAGATTATGTACGCATGGATTATGTACTTTCATTGACAATTTCATGCGATTTCACCTTTATATTAGTGTTATATTATGCACCAGGGGCGCCACAGGTTGTTGGGTGGACTCTATTCGGCACTTACCAAACTGAGGCAACGGGAGGCCTCACTACTGAGCCAGCGAGGGTAGTGGGGAACTTCGTGGCAGATTGAGTGGAAGAGGTCATCCTCATCATCGCCATGAAATGGAGACTGACCAATCAGCATCTCAAAGAGTAGTACACCAAATGACCACCAGTCGACTGATTGGTTGTACTTGGCACCTCGCAGAATCTGTCAAAATTAAACCACACCTTAAAAACATTGATCAACAGATGTTTTGTGTAACACTGGTTAAAACGACGAATGTTTCTTTTTGGTCACTTGTGGCTTTAAATAATTATAAACAAATTAAGCTAAGTCTCTTTAGTTTGTGATGTCAAGACGTCTGTTTACTAAAATATTATTATTATGTGTGTTCTATATATTACCCTCGTCATCTTTTTTCTGCTCTTGAATTTGCCAAATCTGTCATTTATTATCTGTAAATTCTTTATGGTTCTGATAACTGCGAATAATAATTGCAACAATAATTCCACTTTGTTTTCACAGAAAAGTTTTTGCCTTTGTCATACAATATTTTCTGAAGAACAAAACGAGTATAAAAATATACAAATGAAACAGATTTTACAAATTTTATATGACTTTCAACACTGCATCACCAGGGGTAGAAGTAACTGAAAAATACTAGGTAGCCAGTCAGGATACGTATTTAGAAACTTTGGTAGCTAGTTGTTCTCAGGTAGCACAATTCCTTAACCAACTAATGTCTTGGTGACCACGTCGGACAGTAATTGTTGATGGAATTGCTTGTGCCCCATTGAGCATTTTCAAACTGAGTGCTACTGGCGCTGGTGTGAAGGACTTAAATAATCATTATTTTGCAGGAGAGGAACATGAAGGTATCATAGTTGAGTTACCTCTGGTGCAATGTAGTCGGGCGTGCCACAGAACGTAGATGCCTTGTTGTCACCAACTATCTTCTCTTTACACATTCCGAAGTCGGCCAGTTTGACGTGTCCCTCTCTGTCCAGCAGGACGTTGTCCAACTTCAAGTCTCTGTGGACGGACACAGTATAGGTTAATGGAAATACAATAAAACCTGCATTAGTGGACACCCATCCATAATGGACATAATGCACAGTCCCGGCAGTGTCCGGTATGGACAGGGTTTTCACTGTATCTGGTGTCAGGATTCTATTCATATCAAAGATTCAATGTTTTTACACAGAAAACAATAGCATGGTTGCTTCAGCCAACAAGAAAGTGGACACACAAAGACTTACACCAGTACTTCCAGATTCTAGACAAGTACTACTGGTACACACCACTGGTAGCGCTACAAAAGAAAATATTTTCAGAGGATTGCAGTCAACAAATAAGTCAAACTGCCTCACAGTTTATCCTCTGGCAGATCTGTTAATTCCATCACCTATTAAGTTTGTCTAGCAAGTATTCAACCACACTGTAATTACTGCATGAAAGTTAACACTTTCTCCAAATGCTCAGTTGCAAGGACTGAGTCTCCTCAGTGGAGGGCCTCAAGTCTCATTCACCTCCTTTAGGAGATGCTGTTGGGGGTGAGGATAGTTCATGTACTGCTGCACGCCTCAGCTGTTATCTCTTTCCTTGCTCCCTTTATAAAGGGGTGAGACTAGTTCATGTACTGCTGCACCACCCCAGCTGTTATCTCTTTCCTTGCTCCCTTTATAAAGGGGTGAGGCTAGTTCATGTACTGCTGCACCGCCCCAGCTGTTATCTCTTTCCTTGTTCCCTTTATAAAAGGGTGAGGCTAGTTCATGTACTGCTGCACCGCCCCAGCTGTTATCTCTTTCCTTGCTCCCTTTATAAAGGGGTGAGACTAGTTCATGTACTGCTGCACCGCCCTAGCTGTTATCTCTTTCCTTGTTCCCTTTATAAAAGGGTGAGGCTAGTTCATGTACTGCTGCACCGCCCCAGCTGTTATCTCTTTCCTTGCTCCCTTTATAAAGGGGTGAGACTAGTTCATGTACTGCTGCACCACCCCAGCTGTTATCTCTTTCTTTGTTCCCTTTATATAAAGGGGTGAGACTAGTTCATGTACTGCTGCACCGCCCCAGCTGTTATCTCTTTCCTTGTTCCCTTTATAAAGGGGTGAGACTAGTTCATGTGCTGCTGCACCACCCCAGCTGTTATCTCTTTCCTTGCTCCCTTTATAAAGAAGTGAGACTAGTTCATGTACCGCTGCACCGCCCTAGCTGTTATCTCTTTCCTTGCTCCCTTTATAAAGAAGTGAGGCTAGTTCATGTACCGCTGCACCGCCCCAGCTGTTATCTCTTTCCTTGCTCCCTTTATAAAGGGGTGAGACTAGTTCATGTACCGCTGCACCGCCCTAGCTGTTATCTCTTTCCTTGCTCCCTTTATAAAGAAGTGAGGCTAGTTCATGTACCGCTGCACCGCCCCAGCTGTTATCTCTTTCCTTGCTCCCTTTATAAAGGGGTGAGACTAGTTCATGTACTGCTGCACCGCCCTAGCTGTTATCTCTTTCCTTGCTCCCTTTATAAAGGGGTGAGACTAGTTCATGTACTGCTGCACCACCCCAGCTGTTATCTCTTTCCTTGCTCCCTTTATAAAGGGGTGAGACTAGTTCATGTGCTGCTGCACCACCCCAGCTGTTATCTCTTTCCTTGCTCCCTTTATAAAGAAGTGAGACTAGTTCATGTACCGCTGCACCGCCCTAGCTGTTATCTCTTTCCTTGCTCCCTTTATAAAGAAGTGAGGCTAGTTCATGTACCGCTGCACCGCCCCAGCTGTTATCTCTTTCCTTGATCCCTTTATAAAGAAGTGAGGCTAGTTCATGTACCGCTGCACCGCCCCAGCTGTTATCCCTTTCCACCGTTCATAGAGTGAATTGTTTATTAACATAGTCAATACAAAAGCAACAGATTATGTATCACTGCCATCTCTCCATCCACTATATATTTCTATCTTCTTTGATCCACATCCCTGTTTTAACCCATCCCTCCCTTCCTCTCTCGCCACCCATCTCCGTCTCTCCCCCACTCTCAGTTTCCCTTCACATTTAAGAGATTTATTACGCCCCACATCCCAATTTCCGTTCCTTCTCCCCTATTCTCACCTGTAGATGATCCCGCGACTGTGAAGGAACTGCAGAGCGCAGATAAGTTCAGCAGCATAAAAGCGTGCACGATCTGTCGGGAAACGCTGTGACTGTTGGATTTGAAACATGAGGTCGCCACCGTTCAAATACTCCATCACGAAGAACAAGTGGCTCTAAAAACAAAGAAACATGAACACTGAATGTATTTTAAAAGGCTTTTCAGATTCTACAATAATTGTTATCCATGAAACCTTATGAGATAAAAAGGAAAATATAATTGTTGACAAGAATCATTATCTTATCTTTACTTATAATTAATGATAATCAGGTACAGGTTTGTCTTGCATGTGATTGAAAGTGTTTTACCTGTGACTGGAAGGTTTGTCTTACCTGTGATTAGAATGTGTCTTACCTGTGATTGGAAGGTGTCTTACTTGTGATTGGAAGGTGTCTTACCTGTGATTGGAAGGTTTGTCTTACTTGTGATTGGAAAGTGTCTTACCTGTGATTGGAAGGTGTCTTACTTGTGATTGGAAGGTTTGTCTTACATGTGATTGGAAGGTGTCTTACCTGTGATTAGAAGGTGTCTTACCTGTGATTGGAAGGTTTGTCTTACCTGTGATTAGAAGGTTTGTCTTACATGTGATTGGAAGGTGTCTTACCTGTGATTAGAAGGTGTCTTACCTGTGATTGGAAGGTTTGTCTTACCTGTGATTAGAAGGTTTGTCTTACATGTGATTATAAGGTGTCTTACCTGTGATCGGAAGGTGTCTTAATAATAATAATAATAAAATTACATCTTTGGCGCCAATATACTCGGAAAATCCGAGCTCAGTGGTGCAACAAAACCAAAGGATTAGGCATTCTCGTGTCCATGTACAATGTAAAAAGTCATCAACCGATGGATGGAGGTACCAAGAAGCTAAGGAGGATAGGCCTTACCTGCATCTTACCTGTGATTGGAAGGTGTCTTACCTGTGTCTTACCTGTGATTGGAAGGTGTCTTACCTGTGTCTTACCTGTGATTGGAAGGTGTCTTACTTGTGATTGGAAGGTGTATTACCTGTGATTGGAAGGTGTCTTACCTGTGATTAGAAGGTGTCTCGTCTGTGCTGTACCTGTGATTGGCAGGTGTGTTACCTGTGATTAGAAGGTGTCTTACCTGTGATTGGAAGGTGCTGTGCAGGTGTGTGAGGTACGGGTGTTGGAAGCTGAGTTCGAGGACTCGTCTTTCAATCATTGTACACTCTACGTCATCGTCCTCCAGTACGACATCCTTCTTGAGCGCCTTAATGGCAAAATATTGTCCGGAGTCCTTCAGTTCAGCCAGCATCACCTGGAGCAAACGAAAGAATGGGTCAAGGTGTGTCAACAGGTCACAGGTGTGTCATCAGGTCACAGGTGTGTCAGCAGGTCACAGGTGTGTCAGACATACAGAGTCACAAACTAATTTATAGGATAGGTTTGCATAGCTTGGTGTTAGCACAGTTGCTAGGCGTGGTCTGGCACCCACCTTTCCGAAGCTGCCCTTTCCAAGCATTTTCAGGAAGTTGAAGTCATCGAGGGAGAAGCGAACAAAATCTTCCGAGGCGGGACGGTTGACCTTTGACCTCTGGTTCCACATCTCTTCATAGTCTTCGTCGTCGTCATCATCATCCTTGAAACCTTGCTATAACAACCAACACAATGCGTGCAAGTTAGCAACGGCCGAGATATGCACACAAGTTTTTGGCACACAGAGATTTTACACTCAGCCTGTCTGTGATATAACTCATCCAAGTTATTTATTTCATAATCACACATGTATTAGTTGACAAAACTATCAAAAAAATTTTCATTGAAATGTTGTTGATCTCTGTGCAAATGATGATGATGAATGATTATATTAGTGCAAATGATGATATGATGATGATGATGTCAGTGCAAATGATGATGCTGATGATGTCAGTGCAAATGATGATTATTATGATAATGATAGTGACAGCAGTGCAAAAGCTAATAATGAATGATGATATTAGTGCAAATGATGATGATGATGACATCAGTGCAAACGATGATGATGATGATGTCAGTGCAAATGATGATGATGGATGATGATAGTAGTGCAAATGATGATTATGATTATGAAATAACAAATAATAATAAAAGTACTTATATAGCGCCCGATCAATCAAGATTGCTCTCAGGTGCTTTACATACATAGTAGTATTTTACAGGCCATAAGTTGCCATGAGAATAATTATACTAAGAATAACCTACACAAATGCTAAAACATAAAAAATGCTAACAAAATAAACATGTTAAAATATTATTTTAAATATAATAAGTGATACAAGTAAAAGTAAAAAAATTGTCATGAAACTGCTAACAAAATTAAATATACTAAAAAATTATAAAAACTACTTTAAATATATTCATTTATACAAGTAAGACTAAGAATATAACCATAAAAACTGTTAATATAATTATATATAAAAAACAATTCTTAAGAACTGTACTTTAAATAAGTTCAGTAATACAAGTGAAAGTAAAAGAATGACCATAAATATGCTAAGAAACTAATATACACCATTTTTTTACCTTTATACACAATGTCTAATGCATGCACATAAAAAATCCTCATCGGTGAGATATAAAAAAGCTTGTTTAAAAAGGTGAGTTTTTAAGTGTCTTAAACATTTGTAGAGATTTCGCTGTCCTGAAAGAAAGTGTTAAATTGTTCCATAAAATGGCTGAGCAAACAACGAAATGGCGATCACCATGTGTGACAGTCTGTGAAGCTGGTACGAACAAAAGCGCTGACAGCGAAGCAGATGGTACAGTTCTGTTAATGGGGCAGTAGCTAACTAACTCAGCCAGGTAGTCCGGTGCCAGACCATTTATAGCAAAATAAATAAAAAGAAGCACTTTGTAAATCGGTCGCAAATGAACGGGCAGCCAGTGTAAACGCTGCAACATTTAACAAGATTTGCCATCCATGTATGCGTTTAAGCACATGTATATCCTTCTTATGATATGGTCTCCACGCTTGTATACAGTATTCTACATGAGGTGTAACTATTGCATTATACAGAGGTATAATTAGCTTTTTTCCTTGTGTGTTATGTTTCTCCTAATCAACCCAAGAATTTGATTACCCTTTGAAGCTGCAATGCCACACTGCTCTGAAACTTTCATATCAGCAGTTATTGTAATTCTTAAGTCCTTTTCTTTTACAGTAGTACCCAGAACAGTATCTCCCAATTTATAGTTTACATCCAAATTCCCATGTCCTGTATGTAGGCATTTACATTTCCCAAAATTGAACAACATCTGTCATTTCTCAGACCATTTCACTAATCTTGTCTAGATCGTTTTGGAAATGTTGTTTATCACCATCAGTGTTAACCTTTCTAAACACTTTTGTGTCATCCACAAATTTCAGTATGTTACTTGTTATATTGTTGTCCAAATCATTGATATATATTAAGAATAATAAAGGTCCTAATACTGATCCTTGTGGTACCCCACTCAAAACTGATTTCCAGTGAAACTGGATAAATAACGGTATGATGTTTGCTTCTTTCCATTCAAAAGGAACAACTCTCTCTGAACACTCTTGCAAGTGATATACTGATTTGTTCTACTGTTTCCATTAGTAGTTTTGGAGGAATTCCATCCGCTCCCGGTGATTTATTATCCTTCATTGCCTTTATTTTCTTAGCTACTATTTCTGGAGCTACAATTAACGGTCCTAAATAGTCAGATTTAGCCTCCTGAAATTTAGCATCTGGAACATGGGTGTAATGTGTTCGTAATTCCTTGTACAGGTAATGAGGCGAGCAGCACAGTTCTGTACCTTTTGTAAACGCTGCAGCACTGTTTGTGGTGGACCATAAAGAAGTGCATTTCCATAACCTAAACATGGTGTCACTAGTGCGTGAACAAGTGTCTTGACGATGATATTGGCCCAATAACCCAGAGTCAGAACTTACATAGGTGTCATCGGAGGAGACAGAGGACTGGGCCCTGGTGGCGGTCGACTTCCGTGTACTGTCTCGCTCGACCTTGGCAAGTTCCGTTGCGAGAATCTTGTTATTAATACCACAGTGGTTTGGCATAAACTTCTCGCACTTCTTGTGGCAGTTTGTCCCACACTCTAAACACACATGGAAAGTTTCAGGTTTCATAAATTTCCAACATGGCATTAGATGGGACAGTCCAGTCAGATCTCTTTGGGGTAAGTTGTGACACCCAAAGATATGCTGAGAAACCCGGATATTCACGTGACCGGACATGGTACTGGGTTAGCTACTCAGTCATGTGCAGATTATCCTGGGGTCTGCAACTATCTGGGTGTCATGCCGACCTAGAGAGATGCCGACCAGCCTGTCACTCTCGGTTAGTTAGGTACACAACTTCTTTGCTCATGTGCAACGTGACAGAGGTCCCCGTCCCGCAATATTATGAGCCTGTAATGGTGATTGGCCAGGTATGTTAGTTAGCTGTTGTGTCATAAGCTATGCACAGTGATACGCAATGCTTCAAATTACACTGTCAAGCTGTGTTTTCTACCTCGGTACATTTGGACAATATCCTATTGAAGCATTGAGCAAGAAGAGCACAGAAACATACCTCAACTCATGAATCAAGGTCAGTTATAGAACACATCAATGTGCCCAAGTTATGCATTGTACAGGATTTACACAATTCAGAAGTTACAGTGTTTGCAAACCCAAGACTGGAGTGAAAGTTGTTCCGAATCTACAACACTTTCATAATATCGGTCAAGTCATGAGTATTTGAAAATCTAAAAAAATATTGGGAAAATATTCATAAATGAGTTATATAACAATAGTTATAATAATTCTCAATGTAAATCCCAGTTTTATGTATAATGTTTAGTTATTTTTCGCAACCATAGCCAGAAAATTAGTTAAAGATAACATGGTTGTTTCAGTACTCATCAGTTTAAAAACAGTAGGTTAACAGGTGTCAATAATGATGCTAGAATGGATGCAATATTAGAACCATTTTTGCAGACTTTGTCTGTTCCACAAATTTGTTGATCATGGTGTCCAAATTGGCAAATTATGCTGCTTAGATAGATACAATTTATGCATCTATCAATGGCCAGAAAGTTACAAGTAGTAGAATGCTAAATGCTCTGCCATATCTAATTATGGATATCGAATGACAATAAAATTGGGTGATTTTTGTAAATAAACAGAAAAGGATGCAGTTGAACAGAAGTATTTTTGTTTAGCTAGAGTATTTTACTTCTCTTAAATATTTATGCTGATAACTTTAAATAAAAAAATTTGACCTTGACCTACTTAAAAAGTATGACATTGAACAAAAGTAATTTTTTTTAAGTTAGATTATTTAATTTCACAAAAAATATTTTTGCAGTCAAGTCTACCTTAATTAACTAGTAACATTCCATGGTATTATACCCTGCTTAAACTGTTGACCTTGACCTACTGACCTGTACATTTGAGTCCCTGTCGGAACAGTCCGTAAAGCATCGT
Source organism: Lamellibrachia columna (assembly GCA_963662155.1). Classification (NCBI taxonomy): domain Eukaryota; kingdom Metazoa; phylum Annelida; class Polychaeta; order Sabellida; family Siboglinidae; genus Lamellibrachia; species Lamellibrachia columna. Next base: position 33,121,600 of record OY759275.1, on the reverse strand, counting down.
GCCGCAATGGTCACAGAAGCTCGGGGACATGTAGTTATGAACTTTGAACCGATGTGGAACGTTGATGTTGAATCGTTCAGTCAGCAACTGTAGGTAGGAACAAACACCATTGATAAGTCAAGTTGGTTAGAGAGATATATTTTTATTACTGCTCAAACTAACCAGTTGAATATTTTCCAAGAGTTTGAGTTCCACTGTTTCTGTGAAGCTTTCAGTATTGCACAATTGTTTTTAATGAAATTTTTTGTTTTGTAACTTTCAGTAGTTCATCAAAACAACATTTACAGTAACAATAATAATTAAGGGCTTGAAGAAACGTGTGTTACAATTTAGTATCATGTGACAGTAAAAATGGTGTGGGGCATTGGATGTCGGGCACAGTGTTTGTAATAGCCGGACATTCCATATTACTTTATACTAGCAAAAAGGCCCATCCTCCAGACGGGATAACTTGATGATTCGTAAATGTTTACCCAATTTCATGACACACAATATTATCACAGAAATATCCGTTTATGCCTTGGGACTTTGTGCTGCCAGTTGATCTATTGATGGCTTCTCGCTTGAAATTCTGATGTAATACTTGCAGTCATAATAACGTCTAGCCCTTGTGTTATGTAACTTTGGACAATTGTAGAAAAGACACATGATGTATTGAACAACTGTACATAATTGTTCGCATAGCATTGTGGACAATTGTACGTAATAACTTCAAAGGGTAATTCGACTGTTCATACAGTGGGAACAATTTCAAAAACAATAAAACTGAGACCGTGGGGGCGTAGATGAACCTCTGAAAGTTTGGCGCCTGAGAGGCAAACAATCTCGGAGAAATAGCATAACATACATACAAACATACATACAAACATACATACAAGCATACATACAAACAAACATACATACAAACATACATACAAACATACATACAAGCATACATACAAGCATACAAACATACATATAAACATACAAACATACATAGAAACATACATACAAACACACATACATACAAACATACATACAAACATACATACAAAAATACATACATACAAACATACAAACATACATACAAACATACATACAAACATACATACAAACATACATACAAACATACATACAAACATACATACAAACATATATACACTTGTTGAATTATAGGAAGATTTAATCTCATTTAAGGTAGGATGATGATGTAACTCTTAGAGCCATAAAACTTACTTGACACTTCAAAGCGTTTATATGAAATTATATCACTATAGGAATTAGTGACAGTTTAATGACAAGAGACTGTTACCTTGGTCTCACGGCTGTCAACTGCACTGCCTGGACACTTGGTGAGGACGTTCTCGTGACACCGTTTGTGTACAGTCGATTGGCAAGCTACAACGACATTATGTAAATTCTAAGTACTAAGTTTTGTTATGTTGGTTGCATGCGAAATATGACCACCATTGCATCATGCAGCGCCACATGGTGACCTGTCACATGACTACTGTTGTTTTAAATCGCATACCCGTGAACAGTGCAATGCTGTAATACACTCTGACATGTTGGAAAATCACAACTTCATTGAAAATAATTATCATGTTATGACGCCATGGAATTGTTATAGAAACACAAAGCTTTAACATAATTATTGTAGAAAAACATTTGTAAACATTTTCGTGTGGTTATAATTGAATGTTTTATACACATGCACTATGTTATAGAACTATTACATGTTATAGCACTATTACATCAATATTTTTTCAATCCGGAAAATTATCAACATTTTAAATTGAATACATGGAAGGGGTCTGAGGATTAGTACACTTTGTACGAATCGATAAATGTCAACAACAGTGAACGACCTCTAATGCACAGAAGTAAATGTCAACAACAGTGAACGACCTCTAATGCACATAAGTAAATGTCCACAACAGTGAACGACCTCTAATGCACAGAAGTAAATGTCCACAACAGTGAACGACCTCTAATGCACAGAAGTAAATGTCAACAACAGTGAACGACCTCTAATGCACAGAAGTAAATGTCAACAACAGTGAACGACCTCTAATGCACAGAAGTAAATGTCAACAACAGTGAACGACCTCTAATGCACAGAAGTAAATGTCCACAACAGTGAACGACCTCTAATGCACAAAAGTAAATGTCAACAACAGTGAACGACCTCTAAAGCACAGAAGTAAATGTCAACAACAGTGAACGGCCTCTAATGCACAGAAGTAAATGTCAACAACAGTGAACGACCTCTAATGCACAAAAGTAAATGTCAACAACAGTGAACGACCTCTAATGCACAGAAGTAAATGTCAACAACAGTGAACGGCCTCTAATGCACAGAAGTAAATGTCAACAACAGTGAACGACCTCTAATGCACAGAAGTAAATGTCAACAACAGTGAACGGCCTCTAATGCACAGAAGTAAATGTCAACAACAGTGAACGGCCTCTAATGCACAGAAGTAAATGTCAACAACAGTGAACGACCTCTAATGCACAAAAGTAAATGTCAACAACAGTGAACGACCTCTAATGCACAGAAGTAAATGTCAACAACAGTGAACGGCCTCTAATGCACAGAAGTAAATGTCAACAACAGTGAACGACCTCTAATGCACAGAAGTAAATGTCAACAACAGTGAACGACCTCTAATGCACAGAAGTAAATGTCCACAACAGTGAACGACCTCTAATGCACAGAAGTAAATGTCAACAACAGTGAACGACCTCTAATGCACAGAAGTAAATGTCAACAACAGTGAACGACCTCTAATGCACAAAAGTAAATGTCAACAACAGTGAACGACCTCTAATGCACAAAAGTAAATGTCAACAACAGTGAACGACCTCTAATGCACAGAAGTAAATGTCAACAACAGTGAACGACCTCTAATGCACAGAAGTAAATGTCAACAACAGTGAACGACCTCTAATGCACAGAAGTAAATGTCAACAACAGTGAACGACCTCTAATGCACAGAAGTAAATGTCAACAACAGTGAACGGCCTCTAATGCACAGAAGTAAATGTCCACAACAGTGAACGACCTCTAATGCACAAAAGTGAATGTCAACAACAGTGAACGACCTCTAATGCACAGAAGTAAATGTCAACAACAGTGAACGGCCTCTAATGCACAGAAGTAAATGTCCACAACAGTGAACGACCTCTAATGCACAAAAGTAAATGTCAACAACAGTGAACGACCTCTAATGCACAGAAGTAAATGTCAACAACAGTGAACGGCCTCTAATGCACAGAAGTAAATGTCAACAACAGTGAACAACCTCTAATGCACAGAAGTAAATGTCAACAACAGTGAACGACCTCTAATGCACAGAAGTAAATGTCAACAACAGTGAACGACCTCTAATGCACCGAAGTAAATGTCAACAACAGTGAACGGCCTCTAATGCACAGAAGCGGTGGAGCTGGATGTAGAGTCAGTGGTAGTGTGACCAAGATATGAAAAAGCAGCCTACCTTGACATCTATAACCTTGCTTGTTGAGGCCCCTGAAATAAAAATCACCAGTTATGATAGATAATTGGTAGACAAGAACGCTGATCTAAAAGCAAGCTTAACTGTGCCAAGTCAGCCATGAAAGACACAGATTGTTGTTGTTAAACTGGCCTGCAGTTTGTTTCGTTCATGTCTGTATTACCCGGTAGTCATTAACAGATTTCATATTCCATGTTCCTTGTATTCTACCACTTACTAGAACTTATACGATGACAATTTTTATATCACTTTAGTTAGGTGCATACAAGAAAGATAAAAAACAGCCAAGAAGAAAAAAAACCACTAAAATTGGTCAAATCTCTTCTCGAAAATATATAATTGTCATATCTGTAATGATCGTGTTGTTTATCAACACAATTTATTTTGAAATATACTAATGTTGCTGCTCATTGCAGTTTGAAAAGTAAAAATATGATTGTTTTTATTATAACAGACAGACAGACAGGCAGGCAGGCAGACAGACAGGCAGACAGACTTACATACATACATACATACAGACATATATCTTGACAGCCAAAATTAGGAAATGTTTTAATATAATTTGGCCAATATTTCCATAACTCATTAGTACAAGGTATACACATCTCATATTCCCAGTTGCTTGTCAACTATTGTTGACATACACATAATTAATAGCAACAACTGGACAATGGTCATTCTTGCTGCTACTTTGTGTATTGACCTAGTGAAAAAGTGGACGTTGATACAACCATGTCTAGATTAATGAACGCTAAGGGAGTATTTGGTTTCTGTTAGGTCTTGGACACTTTCAATCAGATATCCTCATGGCATAAGATAAAATGTTGACGAGATAGCTCCGCTAATTACGTGCACCTTAATAATAATTTTCACTGATGAGTAATATTGATTTCGGAAACAGCCATTCTGATAGTTCCACTGTTCGCGATGTAGGCGGATAGGAAACGCCAAACAGGTCAAATTAGCTGGATTGGTCAGTGACGGTCACAATGGCTAGACGCTGGACATTATCTAATGGCAGTTCGGACTTTGTCAAGTTATTGCTCCAAGGTCCAGTGGCATTTAATAAATCATTAATAATATCACAAAGACCTAACGTAGGGCATCATCTCAGTAGACAGAATAATTAAATGCAATATTAATGTAAAAACAGATATGTTTGGTGCAATATTATATATCCAGCTAATCCTCAAATTGTCTCAGAATTAGGGTCATGGTTATGCCGGTCGAATAGAATTTTCTGTACAGTGTAAAAGTAATGGTTATGCTGATTGAATAGAATTTTCTGTACTGTGTAAAAGTAATGGTTATGCTGATTGAATAGAATTTTCTGTACTGTGTAAAAGTAATGGTTATGCTGATTGAATAGAATTTTCTGTACTGTGTAAAAGTAATATGCAATAAATAAATAAAGGTACAAAATATGACCATAAAACACTGCAACAGACAGCTTATATTATTGTAATGTATACATATGACCTTTGACATTTTAGAACCATTAGGCTCCGCAACATAAAATGCCAACGTAAATTCAACATATTGTGTGCATTAATATTTTATTGCTTAGAGAACGGAAAACAAAGTGTGTGTCACTCTCACAAGGGAAAACATTTAAAATCCCTTAAAACATGCAATAGAATTTCAACTTGTCAATGTTGAATTTGCACCTTTGTACCCACAAACGAGCTTAGCAACAGTCTAGCAGAGACTTTTGCAAAAGGGTGTAGTGATCCAAATGCAATAATCCCACTACATTGTGGTAATTTCTGTGATACTCTGTTGCGGAATGACCTTTAGCAAGTTGGCCCGACAGTTGCCTGTGGCCAGACTCAATCCTGTTGACTGTAAAAGACATTCAATATAAAATGCGGAAGTAATTGTGCGACTGGTAATGCTGCTTTTGCCGCGTTAACAGAATAGCCGTGCCAGACCAAATTGTGGGCTCGTCACAAAAATGTCAAGGGCTATTTCTTCAACATAGTCTAAAGGCCAATAACGGAACTTTTCGATAACCTCATCCCGTGTCTGAAACCCAATTTACCACAGGATTCTTGTGATAAGTTGCAATTTGGGTGATTTTATGGGCCACTAAAGGGAGTATGTCTGATGTCAATGTTCACTGCTTGCAACTTAGTGCATGCTCAATCTTCCCGACACACAATGTCGAAATTTCCAAAATGACCACAGGCTTAATTGTCAAACCATGAAAAAACCCACAATAATCATATTCGATAAGTCATTGTTGTTTCTGTAGTTCTGAATGGCTGTTTTACGGGACACTGTAATACTGAATTTATTAGTATTTATAACATCTTGGTTGGTTACAAATGATATCCGTACAAAACATGTCATTGTTGTGAACTTTGACCTCTTAATATTTTTGAAACTACACGATTTGGTGATGAATTAAAACATGCTAGTTTTACATCATGCATACATAATGTTTCACGGCATATTCTTCGATTTTGAAGTTGAACACAATGAATACTTTATTAGTTCATCAAACTCTCATTTTATGTAATTTCAGAGGGTAAATATAGGGGCGTACTACAATGACAAAGATTAAAACATGAAGAATGATGCTGTTAATTTAGATGTACCTTGAGAACCAAAAATGCGGAGAATTAGGGTGTTTTAGTGATACGAAACCCCCAACTAGTTGTGTATATCAGTTAACCGATGCAAATCGCCGTATAATCCCTTTAAAAATGTTCAGTGAATGCACATATCTGTAATGCTCTATAACAATCTTAGTTGTCAAAGCGTAAAAGAACCCATAATAATCATATTCAATAAATCCAATAACTGTTGACCTCTGACCTAGTTTAAAATAATTCTTATAACTAGTTTAAAATAATTCTTATAACTAGTACTATTTTAACATATTTATTTATTTGTTTATTTAGCAATTCTAGACTATCTTATTCATTTATAATATGTTGTGAAGAGCCATGAGCAATTTTGGATCTGGCACTACACCAAAGAAAAAATATATTGTTATTATTATTAAATATATTATTGTTGCCAGAGTGATGAACAGATTGGAAGTACTCACCATATGAACTTTGAGCACTGTGAACAAAATGTCGGCTGTCTGAAGAACGTTGCAATAAATTGATGACCTCTGACCTCGTGAACTTTGCGGTGCCTAATAGCGACACGTCGCCGCTTGATGCCACACTTATTGTCGTCTCTCTCACTGCGGTTCACCCCCTGTTGCACTGTGGGTGGACGAAATAAAAAAGTTATATAATTATTCAAAATAATTATTTGAGCGGACATAGAAGCTCAAACAAAACCCACATATTTTAATAATCTCTTGACAAAAGTCAAAACCACCGTCTTGTAAGAATTAATTTCCTGCATTAATTCAGCCATATTATATTTTATACAACCTACGTTTTATTGAACACTACTGGAACATATAAATATTATATTATATTATATACATACATATTATATCATATATATACAAACACTAGTGAAGCACATTAAATGTGTCCTTCCTTTGTTCAAAATTCCTCAATGCACCCTAATTGTTTTATACAGAATGACACATTGGTTAACTTACAATACAGCAGTGCTTCAAAAACTGACACACTTTGTAAAACATTTTGCTGACCCTAAAACAAGATATTGAACTGCCACATGAAAACATGTAATTACAATTATCGAATAACTAAAATGTGCTGTATTCACTAGTGGCAGCTAGTTGCTACTATGACTGGCTGATGGGTGTAGCATATTAAGTATAAGTGTACCAGCAATCCAAGCCACCTGTTCAAATGTCATTTTGTTTACAGAAAATTCTTTAAAATGTTATTATCAAACATATATTCAGCAGTGTTTAATGTGCTGCAGTTGAAATGCTGCCCATGAAGTTCAATATTTCTAAACCTAGCAATGAACAAACTAATTTTTGGCGGCACACGATTCATAATATCCTCTTTGCTTGCATTATGCATTTACGTCAGTTAGTTTTGAGACATCACCTTTCACATGCATGTGCATTTGTTCCCTTTCCAGTTTTTTTAAAAAACAATATGAGGCATGATTTCTCTTTGCCTTACGAAAATAAAGGAATTATGTCATAATTTGTGCGTGTCATTTTCAGCGCTAGGTCATTTTTTGCACAATGGAGAACAATATTTCACAAAATACATGTTAACAATCCATCATTATTCTAAAAGCAAAATGTGGTTTCTGGTAGAAAACATGTCTTAGTGTATTCATAATAATCTTTCTATCATGAACCCACGATTCTTTAAATTGTCAATAATTGCTAGAAAGTTGGTTCAAATATGTTGCTTTCCAAATCATTTTTTTCTGGCTTGCTTGTTATTAAAATTATGTATAACTTATTAGGAGAACAACACTTTAGATTGATATTCCTTATATCAATTACTGTATATTTCATAATAAATGAAGAGGTAATTTCAAACAATTAATGTATAGGCATATCTTGTCAACTGTGAAATTGATGTCACCATTTTGGATGATGACAATAATTTAGCTTTAACAAGCCCCTGAAAATAAAAATTAAGTGTTTCTGTTTTAAATTACAATACAAACACAAAACAAAGCCAAACAATTTAAAATTTATGTTTTAAGTAAAGCAATCAGAAGTAAAAATATTTGCAAAATTAAGAAGTATTTAAATAAAAAATAAATAAATGTTTAGTATGACATTTTCACCTGCTTAAAAGTGCAACAGCGGTAGTAATTGTTATTAAACAAAGCATGCATTTTATTATTTAATGCAATGTCGTTTGTGCAATTCATAGCAAAAAATTTTTCTGGATGTGTCTGTGCTGCGGGATACATTTGTCAGCTGGTGCTCAAATGCGTGACCTCACACTTTTATAGTCAGGACTATTTTTTAGTTACTGCTGCATTTCTGACAATTCTGCTTTAAAACCAACGGTATCATGTTATTTAAATATATGCGGTGTCTATCAGTACAGATATAATATATATAACTTAAGTTTATAGTGTGTATTGAATGAATTTATTTCAACAAAACACATCATAATATCATTAATACCACCATAGCACTGGATGCAATTTGTAACACATTTCTACCATTCCAAATGAATATAAAATATCACACTAATATATTGCATCGGACAATATTTTTCATTTAACTGTTTCGACAAGCAACACTATTTTCGGGCCATTTAGCACAAAAAACTTAAACAATTATATCTTGCTGCAAAGTCAAAAACATCAAAATGACATCATACATCCTTTAGTGGTCCTTGATCAAAATTGTCCTTTTATACAATTTTGATTTGCCAGGTAGATATATATTGATGTAAACCTGGGCTCTGTGCTTGCTATACTAATTAGCATGTCTAGATCCTACCTATCCATTTGCGTGTAAGACAAAGTTTTGTTCTTCAACTCTGCCTAAACATGAGGCAGAATCAAGAAGCAAACATTTGTCTTGTGAGAAGGCAGCAAGCAGGTCTCTAGTTCATTATTCCAATATAATCAGAGAGTAACAGATGTCTGGAATTCCTTGCCATGTTATATTAAATCGGCACACTTTACTAAAAAATCAGAATAGAAAATGATTGGATAAAAATACGAGCTAATTATAAATGGCTAACTAGTAGCCTTGAAAATTATTTGTAAGCACAACTGTAAAACCCAATGAAATGATAGCAATGCTTGATGTTAGTCGAACATTGAACGTAAACAGGTGCGGTGTGCAGTGCAACGTGACAAATGGCGTGACCGTCTAACCTTTCGACTTCATCACACTACACGCCAAATTCTCCATGACAGAAGTCCTCTGGTTCTTCTCAGCTTAAGTGGGGGCAAAATGACAAGACGATGTCACTACCAAACACTAGGGGCACTGTGAATGTGTCAGCGTTCCCGTACGGGGCTCACCTTGTTTCTTGCTCGTAAGATCTACAGTGTATTCTAAATGCGTCACCAACGACACCGCGTGTATGCTCTTCTGAATATGACTGTAATTTAACTGGTCTCAAACCAAGTTACTGGTTTGTTGCGATAACGTCTTCTGTTAACGTTTGTTATCATGAGCTTTTATGTTGTCATTATTACAATATGCAACTGAAACTGCTTTCTATGGGAACGAAAGATAACAAATACATCAAAAACAGACTGTAAAACATGCATAGAACATGCGCATAGGAAGACAAAGAAACCATTACATAATATTAAGAACTTGTTAAGAAGATTATCAACAAGGTTTTCAAAAAACAACAAGATTGACAAGGGTTTCAATAAGGTTGACAAGGGTTTCAACAAGGTTGACAAGGATTTCAACAAGGTTGACAAGGGTTTCAACAAGATTGACAAGGGTTTCAACAAGGTTGACAAGGGTTTCAACAAGGTTGACAAGGGTTTCAACAAGGTTGACAAGGGTTTCAACAAGGTTGACAAGGGTTTCAACAAGGTTGCCCTTCAAACCAATTTACAAAGTGAAGAACAACTGGAAATGTTTACCCTACTTTTTCTTATCCTTAGTAATCTACCATGCCATAAGTGGCCTATTAAAGAATCAAATTCTAACTGATGACTGAAGTATAAAAGATTTTCTAAAAATAGCATCTAGTTGCTATTAAACGCAACCACTCTGTCAAACACAAAGTCCCCTCCCAACTGATTTAGCTCATCACAAATCAGGTTTGTTGATGGTAAAATTTGTAGTGTATAGTTTAAATACACACTATAGTAAGATGCACAATCGCTTAATATAAGAGAGAATACATTTGTAAAATCATCTAAAAATTGATTTAGATCATTAGGTCCGGGAACTTGCGTAGGTCTGAATAGCCGTATGCCATAGTATATACAGCCAGGACACTGTTGCAAATTTCTTTGCTGAATTTTGACTAGGCCCAGTAAAAAAGAATAGTTTTTCCAATGGTTTCAACAAAACGAATTAAAATTTGCACAAACGAGCTTGCTTGCTGTGGAGGATAGATACTAAGTAGGTTTGATTTTTTCTGTGAAATGAATCCAAAGCGAGCATAAAAATTGATTTGAGGAGAGACCTTTAAAAAATACCTGTTTACCAATAGAGCTTCAAATGTGTATAATGGCATTCTTGAATGGCATATATCGAGAACTAAGGACATCACAGCATACGTTTCTGTCTCACCTTCGTTGTCCTTGAAATGACGCACTTGAACGAGCAGTCTCCCACTTGGCTTCAGGTCGAGCTGGAATCAGACAAAAATGAGATCATGCAGCTCACCTTAATGTGTATTCAAGTGTTTTCATTATTATTTATTGCATTGCACTCACAATTATAACTTCCCTAATCACCCCACTTATTTACCCTACAAAACACACATACCCAGACGCTGGCAACTCCGTTGTCTTTGCATTTTTCGGCGAGCATCTGTGCCCCTATGTTCACATCAGCGACCAGCTTGTTGGGTCGCTGCATTACGACCAACTGAATGAGTCGGCGCTCGTAGAGATGGGCGTCGAAACTAGTGCTCCACTCTGGGTAGATCGTCTTCTTCTTCTGTACATACTGAATGCCACCTGGTGGCAACACACAGAGTTAGGATTATGCACACACAAAATTCTGGTCACAAAAGATTTCCAACAAACAACTGCTGACACTAACTGCACAACTTAACATGGACGACTTGAAGATGGAGAAGGATCGGCCATGTTTCGTGACAGCAGGACGACAATATAATGAAAACAGCCTTGAGGTGGACCTCCGAGGGAAAACAGCCTTGAGGTGGACCTCCGAGGGAAAACAGCCTTGAGGTGGACCTCCGAGGGAAAACAGCCTTGAGGTGGACCTCCGAGGGAAAACAGCCTTGAGGTGGACCTCCGAAGGAAAACGAAAACGAGGACGACCAAAAAGAACCTGGAGGAGAACAGTGGAGGAGAAATTACAGAAAATGCCCCTCAGCTGGGTCCAGGCCACTACACAAGCTGCAGACCGACTGAAGTGGAGATGTCTCATTTCTGACTTACGCACCAGTGGGCACAAAGAAGATTAGGTTACTAAACATAAAATGGAGGTAAAAAGTACGAGGAATAATTATTGATCTCTAGCCCTGTACTGATTGCATATGTAACTTTAAATCACCAGGTAATTATATATCATGCCCTTTTAAACGTAGTGATTATTATGAAATATTAGTAAATAAGCGTGGCATCAAAATAAACACTGTCATTGTGCACATACGATTTGTTTACATGTTGTTTGTTCACATATTTGTAAGTTACCTCACTGCCAGAATATACTTTTTACATCCAGAGGTGATATTCAATTATCACTGGATTTTATTTGGTGTTGTAATGGTTGAAGCGATGGAAGAAGGGAAAAAATCGAGGACCCGTATCGATGCCAGCCTCACCCTGGACTTCAGGGACCGGGAGGAGAGCAGCAAACAAAGGGTAATTTAGGGGAACTCAAAAACTGAAATGACAAAACTAAAATATAACACAAAACAACATCGTTAGGTTGCTAAACAGCAGTTCTGTTCAGAATTGATTATGTTATGTGTAATGTCAATATTTCAAAAAACATTCATTTGATACGCTTTGTGAAAAGTTAAAAAGGCACCATGGGGTTTGATCGTCATGGGATCGTCATGTAGCCAGTGTTTTTTAAGGTTCAACTCATATATGGGCAAGTGTGTAATGTCATATGGGTAAAAGCTGTTAAAAAAAAATTTACTATGATAGAAATACCAACTCACTTTCAGTGACTTCTGCTTCCTTCACATTGACCGCGATGTAGGGGTCAAACATCTCATGTCTGCTTCCAGGGGGTGACGCCCCCTTCTCGCACTGCAGAAGCTTCACACGCACAAACCCCACCGCTGGCATCATTCCTTCCTCGTTCACACGTTACTTGTTCTCTCGATCGCTTTCCTAAAACACCAAGAATGGCACAAACTGTCAGTGCAGTACAGGGATTGAATTTGGCAATTTTTTTCCAGGATTCAGACGGAATTCTAAAATGAGGTCATCCGTATATTTTGGGATTCTTTCTCAGATTCTGGAACTCTGCATTAAAAAAAAAAACTGTCATCGAAATAACAAAAAGCTCTTTTTTCTTCAAATGCTTTATGTACAGGTAAAATCCAGATTTCACTACCTGGCTTCACAAATTCCGATGGAATCACAAAATAAAAATAAAAAGATGGTCTTACACTTCTGAGCCCAAATCTGGGATCCACAGAAGCATGGAATCAAGACAAATTAACAGCCTGCATGGAGTCATGAACCACTGAAGTCCCCCAATGTATCAGATCTGTTGGTCTAATAAATTGCCATGTCCTTTCATAGTCTGGTGGCAACTCACCGAAAAGAACTATATTTTAAAGGCGCCTCCTCAATTTGATTTTCACTTGTCTCGTTTCAGACTCTTTTATCTGGAAAATTTAGCCTGTCTAATATCGATCGCGACACACTGGCTCGTTTGTGCAAATGTGTTATTTAGTTGGATGAAATCATCTGAAAAATTATTTTTTACCAGATGCAGTAAAAATTCTGCGAAAATGGAAATATTGGTTCAGCTCTATATATTACAACATAAGGTTATTTACACTTTTGCCCAATGTAACGATAAAAGTCTGATGATTCTAACAAAAGTATGAAGTCTTTTATTAAACCAAACCAACTGTGCATATCAAACTATTCACACACTACACATTTGAACATCAACAAACCTTATTCATGATGAGCTAAATCAATAGAGGCAGGAGTTTTAAGTCAGTGTGTGCCACTATTGTGACATAGTGAAAGCTGCCATTGTGTGACATTATCGGTTCTACAATTTTGTGACACCACCGATGCACCAATTCTGTGATGTAACTAGTACTAATTTTATGACATCAGTTGCATCACCACTGCTACACTTTTGTGACACACCAGTGCTACAATTTGTGACATCACCAGTGCAAACATTTTGTGACATCACCGGTGCAACAATTTTTTTTACATCACCAGTGCTAATTTTGTGACATCAACAGTGCTACCATGTCACTGACTATCTACTTGTTGGTATTGTCCTATGTACATCAGCAGTGAATTATATATTCAGTGTCTCTGATGTCATGTGACAACATATATAACAAGCGTTGGTGGTTTCTACACATTCATCTTTTCAATTTGCATATCCTGGTCAAGACGTCACTGCAAAAATCTTCTTACAGAATCAATGTCTTTCTCCAACTATTCTACCTGCTGCTGTTGCTAAGACATCTGTGCTGTCCTTCTCACATCTGACTTGCCTCTGCCTCTTCTCCTCCAGTATTGTCTTTTCCAAACCTTTGTGCCTCCTAATGTGCCTACACATCATTGGCATGGAAAATAAAATTTGGGTCTTTATATATCGCACAGTCACCTTTCCTCAGTACTGATCAATATACTTTCAGCCCTGGCCACGCGATGTTCACTCCAAGTACTGGGCTTCTGTGGAAAGCAATCAGTCGCATTGTAATTCCTGGCAATAAAGCAGCCTTTTCACCTGATTCCATTACTGCCTATAGCCAGGTGCTAATGTACAGAGCTGAGTAAACTAAGACAAGGAGACTAAACAAAACTGTCATAGCATCAAACAAGAGTGAAGAAACTGAACTCTGGCCCTGTCTGCTGATGGCCTGATGCTCCATCCCACATGGTCCGTTGCTCCATCCCAAATGGCCTGATGCTCCATCCCAAATGGCCCGTCGCTCCATCCCAAATGGCCTGATGCTCCATCCCACATGACCCGTTGCTCCATCCCACATGGCCTGATGCTCCATCCCAAATGGCCCATTGCTCCATCCCACATGGCCCATTGCTCCATCCCACATGGCCCGTTGCTCCATCCCACATGGCCTGTTACTCCATCCCAAATGGCCCGATGCTCCATCCCACATGGCCCGTTGCTCCATCCCAAATGGCCCGATGCTCCATCCCACATGGCCCAGTGCTCCAACCAAAATGGCCCGATGAACCATCACACATGGCCCGATGCACCATCCCACATGGCCCGATACACCATCCCACATGGCCCGATGCACCATCCCACATGGCCTGATGCTCCATCCCACATGGCCCAATGCTCCACCCCCACATGGCCGATGCCCCATCCCATGTATTTAGGGAGAGTATTGTCCCCCTTTGTGCCACTACATGGTAGCCTGGTAAACTAATGGGAGGCTAAGCCTGGTCCTCCTGTACAGGGTCCTGGATACGCCACTGCGTATACCAAGGAGATAATCACATATGGATGGCCATGATTGTCAAAACCACCTGAGATGGCACATGAAGAAGAAGAATGAGATTGGAGACCTCCTCCAAGTGTGCTGTTCTGAATAGCAAGAGAGATAGAGAGTGCTTTCTGATTGCAATGTTTATTGCCTTCGTGTTCAGATGCTACAATCGCCCATATACACACCTGCTCACTTATGAACACAAATCCCAACTAGGTTTCACCCATCTACATTGGAGAATGCAACATTCTTATAGCTGCCATTTAGGCATCGGCGTATTTTAGTCACCAAAACACGAGTCAGGCAAGGGATTTAAAGTTAATAGACATGACTGGTCAAGTGCAAATTCACTAGACAAAGTCGCTAAAATGCCTGCTAGACTTTCAGACAGGTCTGGTTGGCCAGGCATACCAAGAGTTTGTTGCAATCAACTTTATTTATATCTGCAAAACATGTTGCCAGCTAACTAGTGTGTGAATGCATGGATTATCTATATATTGTCACCATTATATCTTCTATTGTCAAGCTGAATAGCTACCAGGAAGTCTATGCTTCAATGGCTTTCACAGATCAACTATAATAATAACAACTGATTTACTTCATTTACGCCCTGTTTGTTCTACTAAAAGTAAAACAATAAGTGGTTCCTTCAATTATTTAACTACATTCTGAGTGCATATGATCTGGTCAGTTGTTTAGTCACTGAGTCACATACTAACTTCCTCACTTGCACATTCACTGACTCAATCAATTAGTAACTCACTCACTCACTCAGTCACCCACTCAATCACTCATTCATGTTCACTCAGTCTTAGTGTCTGACTAACTCATCTCACCTAATTTGTTTAATCTCTCTCACACACATACACACGCGCACGCACGCACGCACGCACACACACGCATACACACACACGCATACACACACATGCATGCACGCACAAGTTAAAAGACGAGAGCACGTGAGAGTATATAAATCACACAGAATAACAACGATGATGCTGGGAAACTATTTAATAGCCATGGCCCAAACAGCTGTCATATTGTGTGTCAGAAGAAATTAATACAAAACATTGATTTGCTTTATGAATTCATGTAGCATAACGCTAAGCAATACCATTTATGTTCGTGAACCTTTATGCTAGGCATACATTCCTAAACTTTTGTTGTGAGTGGCACGTTTGCACGACTGCGTCAGCACACATACACAACATCTGCAAAGTACTCTGGGAAAAGCACTAAATACAAAGTACAGTTTTCATGCCAGGTCCCTTAATATCCTTCCATGTTCAGGTGTTCAGTATCAAGACTTAATTAGATTGAACAAGACTACTGGCCAAAGCAACGAGCTCCAGATGACAAGCGGACAAGGAAGTCATTGGCCTATTGAGAGTACAACTTGTCATCTCTGTAAAACCCAGTATCGTTCAATAAGTGTACAATATTGGTGTTTACATGCAGGTGTAATGCTGTTGTTTTTGCTAAACTATTAAGGTCGGTAGAGATGTGCACCAGCTTGGATACCCACTTGTGTTGAAAGCATCCTTCCATTGTGTCATGCTGATGGTCATGCCAATGATGTCATGTTTGTTTTGTGACATTCTTGTCTTGCATGGTCCACAGATTCTTGTGACAAACACAGCACGCCGCCTGGTGGTCATGCCAATGATGTCTTGTTTGTTTTGTGACATTCTTGTCTTGCATGGTCCACAGATTCTTGTGACAAACACAGCACGCCGTCTGGTGGTCATGCCAATGATGTCTTGTTTGTTTTGTGACATTCTTGTCTTTCATGGTCCACAGATTCTTGTGACAAACACAGCACGCCGTCTGGTGGTCATGCCAATGATGTCTTGTTTGTTTTGTGACATTCTTGTCTTGCATGGTCCACAGATTCTTGTGACAAACACAGCACGCCGCCTGATGGTCATGCCAATGATGTCTTGTTTGTTTTGTGACATTCTTGTCTTGCATGGTCAACAGATTCTTGTGACAAACACAGCACGCCGCCTGGTGGTCATTGACGTCGAGAGAGGACACCAGGAACTCTGCTATGTTAACTGTGAGTGTCTATAGCTTATCCCTCGAAAAGGGCGCATATGGCATAACTAAAACACATTCTAGAGCCACCTCCAGTAATATTGTAGCCATCAGTACCAATGATGTACTTGCATCTCTTCATACGATCATAAAGGTTTTTGTCAATTTCAAAAACAACATAATCCACAAAAAATCATGAATAAAAGTTCACCGTATTCATCAACATCCATTCACAAAACAAGATCAACATCAATATACACAGACGCTATCTAAGATGTTATCCCATCATGTCATATCGTTCTGGTGCCACAAGCGATATGACATGACATGGCCCAGCAAAGAACATGTCGCTAAAAATTCAATCAATGTAACTTGGCATGGTGCCATTTTGCGTTATATACAATTTGACATTGGAATGTATCTGATATAAAATAAACAGTTGTTGCCAAACTCGCTCATGTTGAACACCTACCGTTTATTAGTTGGGTACAGATTGCCGACTTACTTCCTGGTCTAGTAGTAGTAGTAGTGTCCCACTGATTTTTAGACGGTATCCACTTTCGAGGATTTTTTGCACCCAGAAAAAATATGTTATGAACAGGGAAAAGGGGACATTTGCAGAATATGACACTTCCATCTGCCCACACTGTCTGTCAACAGGTTTAAATTACTAGTTGCAGGCGGCAGCATATACGCATGTCAGCATCGGAAGGATCCCTCATGCACTATTACGACAGAATCCGGTTTGTTTGAGCAACAAATGACAGGCACATCTTCCACATTGATTTTCTTGGAAACAAATTTGTAGTATTCGAGAAAAACGACAACTGCAGGTCGTTAACACGACAAACGTCAAAGTTTTTAGCATTAGTTTCAATGGAAGAAAACGATGAACTGTAGCCAGTTAACCTGTCTTCATAACGTGTTGCTATTCTGCATGTGTTGCTAAATTGTGTTGCTATTCCCTGCAGGCTACCAGAGATTGTCACACCAAGCATAATTTTACTGTGCTGACATCGACCTTGTCTCCGTATCTGGCATCTCAGATACGGAGGCAAGGCTGACGTGTCATCTGACTTAGCCATCCAAGTCTTCAGGGAGACGCAATGACGAGAGGGATATATTGACATATTTTTTTGCCTCGTTTGCTCTCAAAGCTGAGCCCTTCTGCATGAAAGATTGATGCGTTGGTACGGCACCAACAAGACTGCATTGCTGAGATGTTCATAGTGACGTAGAGCTCTGACATTCACATCTGCACGGCACAGAGCCAATATGTTCTACAAAATCTACCAAGAGAACTTCATTGTTTTATTAAATTGGCCTTATTATAATTATAACATAAACTAAATATACCAAAAATGACTGTGTGCGTGTGTGGGTGTGTGTGTGTGTGTGTGTGTGTGTGCGCGCACACATGTGGTATGTGTGTATTTGTGGGTGGGTGTGAGCATGCATGGGTGCATGCGAGTGTGCATGCATGCACAGTGCATACGACTGTATATAGAGAGTGTACAGTTAGCAGTACAACAAAGTACACAAAGTTTCCTACGTACACATCAGTATAATTACCACACTGCAGACGTACAACCAACACGGACACATAATTACCAAATGAGATGTAAATGTACAGAAATTCATAGTTTATAAACTACAAGTGCCATGCAAGAATGGCCAATGAATCATAAAACACAGCCTAGACCAGCTCCAATACGAGCATACACAACTACAGTTATTTGAGACTTGAAGAAAACTGCACTTATAGTCCACAAGTTTATGAACACTAAGTACATTCACTTCAGGTCTGAAGTGAGCTAGGGGAAGATTTAACACTGCCAACAGCCACAGACTAAAGGAACTCTACAAGCTAACCTAGTTCTATTATCCACAGGCAAGCCCCGGAACAAGCCAAACAAGACCAGTGTAGCAACAGCAATTCTCCTGCTTCCTGGGCCTGTCAAGGAGTCTTCACAATAATGGGGCCTGTTTTTTGGTTTCCAAGGAAGCAAGGAATACGTAAATTGACTAAAAGTGCTCACCTAATTTGCTTCTCCCATGTACTGCTGCAAGAGTTGCATAAGCAGGAACTGTCTGGCTGTTGGCTAAAGGTGGGCTGACCTGGTAACCCCTGTGTGCAGCCACGCGAGACCAAGCCCTAAACAGCAGGCAGATTTTTGCTATTGCAATCATTCATACTCAAACTACTTCTGTCTTTTGTCTCCCAGCCACAAGCGCTGTTGACAGAGTGATCTGCTATGGTTGAAGCAACACTTGTCATGACCTCACAGATAATGTCTACTTTACTTTTGTATTTATCAATCAATGACTAAAAATATTTATTTCCAACAACACATACAGTCAGTAAATTATAGTATGGCATTATGTAATTAAATAAAAGGTCATGAATACATGTGCCAAACTATAGTAATTGTAGCTGACATTTTTTGATGCAAACCAACTGAGAATTTTTACAACCAGATTTAAATTAGTTAAATTAATTACATGCATATGTCCATCTAGATCATAAAAACAAAGTTGAGCCAGTGATGTCTTTAGAGCACTGACTCAGCACATGACACGTTGAGGGTGTCACAACCCCACCCACGTCATGTGACTCAAGGGATCCATCATTATGTGGGAACAACGTAAAAAAGATTACCGTTAAGTGAGACCATTGAAAGTGTGTGTGCCTGTCGATATCTTCACAGCGAGGTAAGATCTGATTTGCCATGGATGTCTGGATAGAGGATGAAATGGGGAGATTACATTGAAGCATAGTAGATGGGTCAGTGAAGACAGGCAGACTGAGCCTGCAGACGTAACTCATTTACCATTGATTCTTATGACTTCACAATTTCTGTGGGGCTATGTTCGATACTGAAACAGTCTTGTAACATTGGCCATGATGAAGTCATCTACTGATTTATCTAGGACTCGTATTAGTTGTCATGACCATGATGACAATAGTGATGTGATGACTACATTTACAGTGGTGACAATAATGATTACTGAGAATGATCATAGTGATGACAACGGTGAATGTGCTGATAAGAATGACTGACACCAACTGTGATGTAATTCTCTAAAAATAGTAAACTGACCTGTTAAGTTTCAGAAATGGAAAGGCTGAAATTTTTACAAAATAAAATTGCACCCTATGAGTCACCGAGGGCAGGATTTCACCTGTATATGAAACAAAAAACAACAAAAATAACACGATTACTGATCAATCAAAATGAAAGCTGTGATTCAGCCAGGCAAACTTAAAGGAAAGTAATTTTTACAAAACAGGAAGTAGCCTAAAAACTGGAGTCTTTTTGGAAAAAATGGGAGGAAGCCCGAATGACACGACATTTCATCTGACACCTGTGAGGAGAACGTGAGAGGGACACCAAACATGGGAATCTCCTGCTGAAAGTGGGAGAGTTAACAGGTCACTCTGGAGAAACTTCTCAGGCATTGTGACAGGGAACACAAGGTTGCATGTTGACTCCCAGAGAAACATCCCTCTCATGATAATGGGACGCACCAATCCCTAGTATTCCTGGGCCTGTATTCTTCAGACTTACGAATTCGTAACTCAAGTTTTCCGTAAATACATCAGAAAAACTTTCCTCATAGTGGTCAGTCATGGAATATACCAAAATACCAAAATAAAATGGCAAATTTTAAACTAATGCAAGCCTGTAAATGTTGGGTGAGATTCAACGTGGATTACATAATACCTCAGTAGGCCTATTCAGCATTTAGCACATTGAATAATTTTTACCCAGTGAGTGAACCCCCCTGGGACAGTTTTGCTACCATATTTACAGAAAACTTGAGTTACAGCTTTGTAAGTCTTTCGAGAATACGAGCCATGAAGAATCAGCGTAGACAGGTCTAGACAGCGACAAAGAAGATTAAGTGGAAGTGCCTGGGTTAGAGATATGTACAGACGAAAATTCTTGCATCATAGGCTACCAGTGACCAGGAAGTGTGAAGTGTAGAGCAATCATATGATTCAGTGAAACCATGCATTCTGGCAGGCCCGTTCACAGCAGTACACAATCGCTGTGTACATAGAGTGGCATGCACACATGCAGTGGCATGCACACTGCAAATTAAGCATTTATGTCCATCCAATGTGGCGTGCTATTGCGTAGTGACTAGAACATCACACTCTCAATTGAGGGGGTTTGAATCCTCATGCTGCCATATCAAAGCTTAGACAATTTCGTTCACCCTTAGTTCAGTCAGCTGTATAAATGAGTACCTGGCTATAGACAGCGGTGGATATATATGAATGGTCTTTGTGCAGTAAATGCAGTGTGGCTGAATGTTTCCCAGAGATGTTAACTGGCATTGGAATGAACAGGTCTGCCATATAACATTTACTAAGGACAAGACAAATGTTGCATAACAACTCATCCTTTATTCCTGCTGTATTTATAGCCTGACTGAACAATAGGAAAGAAAGTAACTGCTGTGACCTTCAGTCTGCATGACACTTGGCACTATGGAACTAAGTTTCCAAAATCTACACCCAAAATAATTGTATCTCATATCACAGTATCTATGGGATGACCTCTGTATCGCATACGTTTTTTTATCCAATTGTTTTGAGATCCCAAAACAACATTGTTAATGACATTCATAATATCAGTTTGCTAGTTCTGGAAATCTGCGGTTGCTCCAATGATTGCTGCATACAGTAAGGACTAATTTTCCTCAGGTCAAATATACTTCTTCGGTAACACATGAAATGCGTGTACATGCATGGGAACATGCATGCGTGCATGCATGCATGACAAATGATAACACTATAAAAACAATGAAATTATAAAATGAGTTTTTATTTTGCACATGTAAAAAATTGCTCACATGAAAAGTTTAATTTTTTTTATTTATTTTTAGTATAGTGTACATTCTTTTACATGTGTACCTGTTAATTAGTACAATAACAACCAGGGACACCTGAGTAGAGAACTGGTGTTGAACTGCCATACAAGATTCTGCTTTCAGTGACCACACCCTTGATCACACCACACCCAGCAAGTGGTCAGTTAATTGTCTCCAGCAAGGTCCACCAATCATTACTGATGCATAATCTGTCACCAGAACTGAAAGGGTCTAAGTCAGCCTTCCATTCAGAGAAGTAAACACAGTTACCAAAATACCTCATATTACTTACCGTATTCGACCTATTAAGCATTCCGTAATTAGCGTACACCCTCTTTTTAATCAGCAGGATCCATAATCATTGTAATTTGACTGGTGTGGAACTGAAAAGTGTCGCCACCTGGTGTTAAACAGCTGGCACCAATTTTAAGTTGTTTAACACCATATTTGACTGAAAATTTTTTGATGTAGGCTTATAAGAACAGATTCGTTGACATTTTTCCATGGCCCAATTTTTTTTAAAGCATACTGTATGCTTAATAGGTCGAATATGGTACTTACTCAATCCTCTTTGCTTACATAGGGCCGAAACAACACTTCTTCATTTCTCTACAGAAGGTTCCACGCTTCTCTATTTCCTCGGCTACTGACCTCCTGCTACTAGTTTTTGGTCTGCCTTGTTTTCTTTCCCTTGGAAAGCAAGACAGCTTTATACGGCCTGTTTTGTGACACTGGTGGTTGGTTTCCAGAGGGCGTGTCCTATCAATGTCCACTTTTATTTCAATCTCTTTCCTGATGCTGCATTAGTCTGTCCTCCTTGAGAGCTCTTTGTTATCTTGCTTTGCCATTTAATTTTGAGAATGTGTCTGAGTTTTCTGGTTGCTGTCTTGGTTACTCTCCATGTTTTCTGGTTGTTGTCTCAGTTACTCTCCATGTTTTCTGGTTGTTGTCTTGGTTACTCTCCATGTTTTCTGGTTGTTGTCTCGGTTACTCTCCATGTTTTCTGGTTGTTGTCTTGGTTACTCTCCATGTTTTCTGGTTGTTGTCTCGGTTACTCTCCATGTTTTCTGGTTGCTGTCTTGGTTACTCTCCATGTTTTCTGGTTGTTGTCTCGGTTACTCTCCATGTTTTCTGGTTGCTGTCTTGGTTACTCTCCATGTTTTCTGGTTGCTGTCTTGGTTACTCTCCATGTTTTCTGGTTGCTGTCTTGGTTACTCTCCATGTTTTCTGGTTGCTGTCTTGGTTACTCTCCATGTTTTCTGGTTGTTGTCTTGGTTACTCACCATGTTTTCTGGTTGTTGTCTTGGTTACTCTTTGTGTCTCAGAGCGACAGAGCAAGACACTTTTCACTTTAGTGTTGAAGATTAAGATTTTATTTCTTGTTGAGAAGGGTGGTGTATTCCACAGTGTCTTTAAGGTGATGAACGCATGTCTCGCCTTTCCAATCCTACTTTTGATGTCTTTATCTGTTCAGGTTTATCAATATGATTATGTTTAGAATGTTTGTCCTTACAAGAGCAAATGCACAGCCAATGAGAACAAAGATACTGAAAAGAAGATGGAGACATCTGGCCCATGTTCTTAGAATACCGCCAACAAGAACACCGAAGCAGGTGTGGTACTGTATGGAAACCATCTGGAAAAGAGGATGCCCAAATGAAATGTACCAACGAACCACTACAAGAGGCACAAATCATTAGAAGAGAGACACAAACCATTACAAGAGAGGCACAAACCATTACAAGAGAGGCACAAACCATTACAAGAGAGACACAAACCATTACAAGAGAGACACAAACCATTACAAGAGAGGCACAAACCATTACAATAGAGGCACAAACCATTACAAGAGAGACACAAACCATTACAAGAGAGGCACAAACCATTACAAGAGAGACACAAACCATTACAAGAGACACAATCCATTACAAGAGAGGCACAAACCATTACAAGAGAGATGCAAACCATTACAAGAGAGGCACAAACCATTACAAGAGAGACACAAACCCAGAGAATAAAGACACAGGGAGTAATACCTCCTTCCAAGCACTCTGATTAACTGATTAGTCTGTGTATATATTGTAGCTATTAGCATCTGGTGGTCTTTAGAGGCCTCATCCAACTGGCCAGCCTTTTTTAGAACATTACACCAAGCTAACCTATCTAATTCTATGTTGGCACTGAGGGTGGACACTGCCAGGGTGCTGAGGTGACTGCTAGGGTGCTGAGGGTGATCACTGCCAGGGTGCTGAGGGTGGTCATTGCCAGGGTGCTGAGGGTGGTCACTGCCAGGGTGCATGTCTTCCTCAGTGGTTTTTTTATATCCCCAATTAACGAGATGGGATGGACATTAACTTGATCTTGACTGGTTGCATATTAAAGCATGTTTCATGGCTTCATTAGAACCAATATGGCAGATTGATGAGAACATGCTCTGATGTTACAATGCCGACCTGAATAACAAAGATCACTAAATCAATGGAATTGAAAGTGCGGGTCTTGGTTTATAAGCTAAAGTTATTGCACTTTATTAAACCCACAATCATAATAACCTAAAAATTTTAAAACCAAGTTAACTAATAAAATAATTAAGAATGGTATTTCCTATATAACCTAACTGACTTCATATACCGGTATGTACATACCTGCATGCATCAATGGCAAACATGCATGCAGGCATGCATGCACGCACAATAAAAATTCCATAAAATTACAAAACATACCTGTGTATACTTTTACATTTCTATGTTATGTACACAGTAAATTACTATAAAAAAAAAATAATTCATTAGGTGTCAGCGACAACCATTTGCTTGTTACCATCTACAACACAGATGGTTCACTTTAAGTTGATGCAAATAACCAAGGCCTACAGCATTAATGGCTTGGTCCAATCTACAGAAGCCCTGAGATGTAATCCACATGCTTAGTGCGGTGATAGCATCTGGTAATTAACTTTCTCTGGTTGCAGCTAGAAGCTTAAGTGCCAATTGACACAGAATCTAATTCAATCATTTTGCACTGCCATTAAGATGCAATTAATAACACATACATGTAAGGTCAGACTTTTATATTTTATGTTTCATGGGCACATTTTGCCAGAAAGCAGTGTCGGTAATTGGAATAAAAATTTTAAATAAAAACACTAGGAAATCATCATGTTACATGATATAAGGGTTTACACGACACTCATCTAGCAAAAACACAGTGTCCTAAGAAGGCAAACTGGTTAAACACTCATTTGTATAGTCATCCCACTAAAACAAGAAGCATCTTCAAAAGACTGCTTTGAAAATGTAAACATAATTTTATTTAATTCTGATAAAAATCTGTACAACTTCAATTCAAGATTCTTTCCTTCCTTTATTTCTGTCTAGCCTACCTCTTCTATTATGATATCTATCAATACATTTCTGGGAAGGTGTTAAAAAACGAGGGAAAGGGGTTGTTTTTCAAGGGATGAAAAAGGAGTCTCGAGATCCAGAAGGGGGTGTTTCTGTGGAAAAGGGGTATAGAAATTAACTGTGAATTCTCGTATTGCTGTTCGGTTCAAACCCCGTACAGCAGCGTAGAGACACTGGGAGTTTTTCTTTCATCAACAGTAAAACATAAAAATTTTCAGTTTAACATGTGCAGTTGATAAATCATGGCATTGGCAGCAGTAAGAGGACACATTTCATATTTTATTTTTATTCCAGGAAATCCATGTCAGCGGCCACGTAAAACATAAAATAAAAAAGTCTGGCCTGATGCCAGCTGCGCTTATGATGGCCCTGTCAAGTTTGCTGATATTTCCCGAAATATCACTTCATTGAGACAAACACCAAATTTACAATTATATTTCAACTCTTGAATATCCCAGTTTTCCAGGCTTTCTTGACAAATTTATGCATTAAAATCTGTTTGTGATTTTGTGATAATCTTAAGTGTTTAATTATTGCTGGACATCGGCAATAAGGTGATTAAAGCTACTAACCTGATCATTTCGTCATAAAATCATTTTATATAGTATAACATATGTGTATTCCAATATCTATATGTGTTTAAATGATTTATAATTTTAAAATATAATTTGAATGTTATCTAGTGGTTCATTAACAAGCATTTGGGGAGTCAAGACATTAGAAAAGAGAGTTTATACCGTAATATATAACATGATTATATAACATGACTTTTACGATAACATCAATCAGACTCTGTACCTATGTAGGAAGATACATAACAAGGCTCTATCTGACCCATAATTGGGTAAGACATAAAATATTACATTAGGACACATCTTCCATTAATTGTCATCAGATCTGGTATGACAATGGACCATACTCTAGGTGTCTGCTTCCCCACTGTAGTTTACATGACCCTCACCGCCTAGCCATTAGGACCACCGCCTACCCATTAGGACCACAAGCCTAGCCATTAGGACCACACTGCTTCCAACAACCGTATCAATTATGGATATACTATGTCAGGGAGTAGTGCTTCATGATTGAAGTCCACCATACATGTAGATGCCTACTGATTTTACAAAGGTTAAAATATCCACCAAAGGCACGAGTAGCATATTTAGGAGAATTCAGCACCTATCATAAAGAACTCCACTGCTAATGCAACAAATTCTCTTTCTGTGTAATACTGAAGGCATAACTAACAGAATTTTTTTTTTTAAATTGCATTTCCACCTTCAATCCTCGCGGTCCCTCTCTCCCTTGGGGACTTTTGTGTGTCTCTGTTTGTGATATCATGCTTAACGATTTTAATTTGTTGGCCCTCTGAGCTTGGGTTCCTAAGGATTTAGGCGTTAGAGAATTACCATTATTATTATTTAAAGCTTTGCCTGAACATGTTCCCTTCAATTGTCTACGTATACATGGTTTTAATTTCTTAGGACCTTGTTGATTAGAAGCGCTGAAAGCAAACATATTAACCTAAACTCCAACAAAGGCCAGACAATCATAACTCACTTGATCTTTTATTCTCATTGGAAGAAGATATAAAAAGATATACTACGTTCCTGTCTAGATTAACTCATGTTTAGTACCCCACAAAGTAAGTCTATTCTCTATCAATAGCCTGCATTGCCGATTACATCACTGAGCACAGCATAAACGGGTAATTTTCTTCAAGGATATTGATATACATGAATTGCAGTGTGTTATGTCAGACATGCCACATGTCCCATATTCCATGGGACAGTCCAACATTAGAAAGCAAATGTCCTGTATTTTCATGGAGCTGACAAATATTTTTTGCAATATTACCATTTTAGCACCAATCGGCCTGTAACACTGTAAAAATTAATGACATTTAAAATAGTTTGGGCATTTATGCCATTTGCAATGGAAACCACTGTTATAAGTTGCATTGTGGGATATGGGTTGTTTGGTTTGCAACTGTCATCTTCCAACCAATTTGTTTAATAAACTAATAAAATAAATTCCGTCAGCAATACTGACCATTCAAATAATAACAGTAAGAACATTTCTATTATGCCTAAATCCTAAAAAATCAACCTCTTCAAGATATGCATCAAAACAAAAGGGTTGGTCAGTCTGGAAAGCGGTATGCAATTTTTTTTGTCTGCTTGTGCACTTCATGGACCCTGACTGCAGTTTTTTCGCAGAAAAAAATTTACTTGGTGTAGAGTTTACAAACTCACTCTCCCCTTGATAGTTACATGTATATAAAGATAATTTACTATTAAGGCAGTGCACTTGAATGAGATAACATTGGTTGATATGGGATAAGGGGGCATAATTCTTTTGGTTATATACACAGGTTATCTCCTATTTACACTCTACTCGTGCCGCAGGAATGAACTCAGTGCGAATACAGAAAATACTTCCCTGTTTTTATCTTCAACACACAGAGGAGTGGCATGTAGTTGTACAGATATTGGGAATTATATGATATCGAACAGGGAGTTCTATAAAAAATTCAACTATACTCTATAACTATACTCTATACTTTATAATTCTACAGATTTCTATATAATCTTTATAGAATTCTATAATTTTTTGCTAAGGGAATGCTGATGATATTTTACAGAAAACGAGTAAAGTGAGTGACTACCCTTGCTGAAGGCCACACTATGCTACTTCATAAGTAGTTCCTACAGTAGACCAGTGCGAAGGCATTAATACACTGGGTAATGTAGCGGTAAAATGGATTGTGCTTATTCTGTTCAATTTGCCTTTTGATGAAGTCAAGTGTAAGCAACAAGGTTTGCATAGGATATTATGTTTGTTTATGGCATTCATAATTTTGCTTGTCACTTCCATTATTATTCAGGTTATTGACTGGCATGGAACTATGTCACATTGTCATCAGAATATGGACTTTGATAGATGAAAATGGCACCTTTACTGTTGATATAATTATGTATATATGTATGTATGTATGTATGTATGTATGTATGTATGTATGTATGTATGTATGTATGTATGTATGTATGTATGTATGTATGTATGTATGTATGTATGTATGTATGTATGTATGTATATATATATATATATTATACTATGGACTGGACATATAATTTTTATTATTAACCTCCACAGAGTTGATTGGCACTCAGTTCCAGAGATAAGAGACCAGAGCTCACTGGAGTAGTCCTTCATTAACTGACCAGTCATGATGATGATTATGTAAGGCAGACAGGAAACAACACATCAGTGAGGTAAATGCATAAACGAAGGCTGGATAATTGCTGTTGGCCATAACACATGCAGAAGCTGCCTCCAACCGACAAAAATGATGTGTCGCAGGGAGGAACATTGTCAGAAGATTGTTCTTGTCTCCTGAATCACTAGATGGTGGACTAATACCTTCTCAAATGTCACATGTGCACTTGGGAGGATTCTTTCCAGGAAAAGTTAAAATAATTCTCTGCCTATTACAGCTCTTGCCTCTGTGGTAATGTATTAGATTAGAGTGTTACTAAGTTTAGTGCATTCGCACTACTATTAGTGGGTCAGAGATGGAGACCACCAGTTCTGTGAATTCACAATAGGTTACAACAGTTACTTCCCTGGCATAGACACCAGGTAGACGGGACCTACGCATATGGCTTTTCGTGGGAAACTAATCTGAAAGTTGCATATGCATGGTGCTAGACGAGTTAGCAAGTTGTATAAAATTTTATAGGCTTGGTTGGCCACCAGCGTCGGATTCAGACAACTCAGTACCTACTGGTCACAAGGCAAGCCACAATTCATGTCATAGTTTTGTAAGAAAACGTTGAACAATAAGACTAGAAGAAAACGTATGAATACAAGATCTTTGTACATAAAGGATGAATGCAAATAAAAACAAGATACCCTCACGTACAGCTAGAAAGTATGACTCACAGGTAGATGTTAAAATGTGCTGATGGGAACAAATATGCTATTATACCTATTAATAGACAAGACAACATAAAGATCAAAGGTAAGACGTGATAAGACGCCACACAGAGATGCTCAGGTAGAGCACGACACACCTGTAGATTGGATCACTTTAGTTGTCGTTACACTCAGGTATAAACAACAGCCACAGATGGCACGCGGTGACAACATGAATAAATAGGCATACACCACATGTAACACTATACAACCACACACGTACATGTCTGCACTGTTCTCATTGAAGTTCAGATATTATTGGTGTCGACATACGGGGCCACACCCAAATAGATGGCGATTGTTTTGCACAAGTGCTCTACATAACACTAATAGGCCGTTCATTAGTCAACATACTGGTACCTTTTGTGGTGCATGATTCTATTCACACACAACACCAGGTAGTAGTCACAAAAAAGTCACACATCCTTGGTATTATAACAATTTAACAATGTTGTTAACAATATTACAAGTGTTCCTCTCTCCCCTAGAGCTTTCAAGAATAGACAACTCCCAGTCTCCTATACTGGAACCCTGTTAGACACGTGAAAAACGGAATTGTGATAAACTAATATATATATATATATATATATATATATATATATATATATATATATATATATATATATATATATATATATATATATATATATATATATATAATATATATATATATATATATATATATATATATATATATATATATATATATATATATATATATATATTAGTGCTGTCATTGTTCCGGTGTCAGATGGTATATATATATGGTATATATATATATAAATATATATATATATATATATATATATATATATATATATATATATATATATATATATATATATATATATATATATATATTAGTGCTGTCATTGTTCCGGTGTCAGATGGTATTGTGACCCACTTAGTGAAACGACCCGCGGGTCAATATACCATAATGGTAAAATGACCCACCCTGTGGTAAAATGACCCACCCTATGGTAAATGACCCACCCCTATTTTTTTATTTAATGTGTTTTCTTCACATTTTAGTTATTGATCATATCCACTATATGTTATGGGCAGTATTTACAATAAGTTCAACTTGATAATAGATTAAATTGGCGACGTTGTATGAGATGTGAATTCATTAATCTTAATTTAGATGCTTCTACTTTTTCTTTGGGAAAAAATCCTGAAAAAGGGTTTTTATTAATATTATGTATGTATGGGCTTAATGTAAGAAAAGGTGGCAGAGATGGATTAGATTAATAAGGTTAGTATGGGGGGGTCATATCACCATGGCATAGACTTGGGTCATATTCCCATGGCATAGTACCGTGACCCGGGTCATGCTTCAAAGACTTTAACCAACCAATATATGGAAAACAAATACTTGTTAACACGATTTTTTATTTCTTTCATTACTATTCTAATAATTCATATACATACTTTCTTTAAAATGAAGGTTAGCCTGGGGGGTCATATCACCATGGCATAGTACAGTGACCCGATTAATTTACCGTGGCATGGGGATATCAGTGATTTGCCTAGGTTTTCAAAAGGGCATGGTGCTGAGTTTGAAAAAAGGGCAAATTTGCATGGGTGAAAATATTTTGAAGGCAAGGGGGCAGAACTAGGGGCAACCTATCACATGATATACATGAAAAATGTGTAATTGAACAGACAAAAAATTTTACTTTCCAGCACAACAACACATTTTATTTAGACCCCATGGTCAGACTCAATGGGCGAGAGCCGCCTGTCCTTCTCGTGCAGCCAGGTTCTGGCTGCTGCACAAAGGCAACTAATGTAACTTATTCCGATTAAAATTTAGCATAACATAATTTATTTTTTCATGGCATAGTTTTGCAGGAATAATATACTATTGGTCTTCTTTCTTCTATGTATAGCCTATGTCGGCTATACATAAACTTAGGTGAAACACGTATTATCAACCATCAAAATAAACCCCACCAAGAAACACTGTCTAATTATCTACTTCCTAGACTTAGACATGCATTATTTTTAACTATTAATGTCATTACGATAGCAATTCCTTTGTGAAAGGACTCCTCCATTAGGCGTTCTCAAAAGCTTCATATTATATACTCAGTTCCAAAGACATGGAAGAGTGACCCAGGCCAGAGCTCACTGGAGTAGCCCTTCATTAACTGCTGACCCACTGGCCAGCTGACCAGTCAATGTGAAACTTATGTAAGACAGGCAGGAAACAACACCTGTATTGGGTAAATTGGTAACTAAAGCTAGATAACTGCTGTTGGCAAAAGTCCACCAACCGACACAAATGATGCATCGCAGGAAGGAACATTGTCAGAAGAAGTCTCCTGTCCACGCAGCATATACTCAATAGATGGTGGACTAATTCCTTCTCAAATGTCACGCACACTCGGGGGTCCTTTCCCAGAAACGTCTAAATAATTCTCCGTCCATTACAGTTATTGCCCATGTTAGTGAATTAGACTAGAGTGTTGCATTTGCACCATTAGTGGATTAGAGATGGAGATGACCCGCTCTGTAAGTCCATGGATACCACGTAGACAAGACTTACGGCTTTTAATGGGAACCTCATCTGAAAGACACATACTTCCAACTTCTTATGCCCGGTGCTAAACAAGTCAGCAAGTTGTACCCAATTTTTACGAAAATGCTGGGTTGGCCCCCAGCCTGGGGTTAAAACAACCCAGCACCAGTGTCTCTATTCACACAATACTAGGTAAGTCATAAATAAAAGTCACACATTTTTGGACCTTATAAGCTCAATGGTATCTAACGCCTGTAATGTTGATTGCAGCGTGATGTGGCTGATTCGAAATCTGTCTTTTTTGTCTTTAAATCAAACTTGCTGTTTGTATTTGTACTTCACATATTTTAGTTCTCTGTTTGGCGCATTTAACAATGTTAGAAGTGTTGCTCTCCCCTAGAGCTCTCAAGAGTAGACAACTCACAGTCTCCTATACTGGAACCGTGGCAAACCATGAATAAATGGTCATAGAGGATTGAGACCCATACATACCCGCTAAACTATATATATATATATATATATATATATATATATATATATATATATATATATATATATATATATATATATATATATATATATATATATATATATATACGTATACGTATACGTATATGTATACGTATACGTATATATATATATATATATATATATATATACATACATATATATATATATATATATATATATATATATATGTATATGTATATATATATATATATATATATATATATATATATATATATATATATATATATATATATATATATATATATATATATATATATATATATATATATATGCTGTCATGGTTCCGGTTTTATATATCACTCTTTTCTCGCCTTCTTTCTCTCTCTTCCTCTCTTCTCTCTCTCCTCACTGTTATCTCCTTTCTCTCTCTCTCTCTCAATCTCTCCTATCTCTCTCTCATTTCATTATTGGGCATGACTTGATATCAACATTATATCAAAACCACACAGATGACACGTTATTGCCAATTCATTTTAGATAGATAGATATTATAATCAAAACCAAAAATAGTTACACACAGTTGTTGTTTGCTTAATGTTTGTAAAATGTTTCACACTATGAACTTGTCAGTTGTGGCAGAATTCTGAAGCCCTGTGAGCTAGTCATATGTGCAAAAATATACCATAAAAACTGCCATGCATTTATGGCATACTGTGGTATATACATATATAATTTATATATGTATAAACAAAGTATAACGGCCCTCAACATCGTGAAACATGTGTGTGACGTGCACGCAGCGAAACACGTGCTGTTGGCGTTGGGGAACGTCCAAGAAATAAGGTGATTATTTCACCTGAGTAACCATAATGTCAGTGTCCTGTTTGCGCAATTATTTTGCTGATCAAATAATTGCAGCGGTTGGGCCGCCATTTATTACGCGGACATCCCGCAACGGCCGACATGTCTCAAAGGCAGCCTCTGATGGATGTCATCATTAATGGGACGTGCACAGCCAATAAACAGCCAGGCACAAAGCAACCTTCACTCCGGTCTGTTCATTTATAAGTTCAGGTGTCGCGGGACGAGTTGATTAAATTTAGCAATGACGTTAATTAGATTTAAAAATACCTACAGACTTTGGAGGCATCCAGGGTATTACGAGAAGGTTGTATTAATTAAGAGAAAGATAAAATACCTGTACACAGCTGTATGTACATACATACGCATGTATGCACGCACGGATGCGAGCACTTCTGCATTGTTGCCAATGGTGTCAACATCTATTCATGGAAAAGCGGGAAAAGTTGGAGAAAAGTGAGAAATATCCGAGAAAAGCGGGAAACATCCGAGAAAAGCGGGAAATATACTCCTACACTGAACTTTCTTCGATTTTTAGTGCACTAAAAAATGTGAAATCACACTTGCCTCGATATATTGATTTTATTGTAAAAAAAGATACAAAAAGCATGAAATTTCTTACAAAACGCAGGACAGAAGCAAAAATTTCCCTCCTGAAAGTAGCAATGTGGAAAATAAATTTTTTTTGGGAAAATGCACCGTTATCCTTTAATATGTGTAAGCACTATCTTCAGATCTTCTGATAATCTATAACATATTTTTTTTTATGACACAGAAATGTGTAATCAGATTATGAGATTTCAGCCACTGGTAAAATAGCCAGTGATCATTTGCACCTAAGCTGGCATTGGCACTCTGGTAATCTGTTCACTAAAGGTCACTTAACCTAATCCAGTGTGACTTGAAGATCTACTGCCACAAAATGACTGGGCTAATTAAAGGGAATATAAACAATGATTGCTTGAAATCATATTATATTACATCTTGTAGTTTTAGTTCATTTACACAGCACCAAATTTTTTTTAGAATTTGATTAATTAATTATTCCAATAATTATATGTGCATGCATATGGTAGATATATGAGGAGAAGTTTGGCAGTTCTGTGGTCGTTTTCATGGTTAGGCCAGAAAGTAAATGAGATCGAAGCCAAAGGCTACTGGCATCGTTAAACTGCTCCGAAAGAATTCAAAGATGATTCTGCGGTATCGCATGCCACCAGCGGATCGAAGTCATTCCCTTTATCATAATATTGTTCTCAAGGACATCTTGAAACTTCAACATATGCAAATTTTTTTGGCAAGGGTAGTTACCCGGTCTGTTCATTTCTCTTACTCAGCACCACTTCTTAAATCAGAAGTATATCATATATATATATATATATATATATATATATATATATTATATTATTAAATGTATATTATTTGATTTGTTATGTAATGACTACACATTTTTAATGTAATATATATATATATATATATATATATATATATATATATATATATATATATATATATATATATATATACATACATACATATATACATATATGTGTATGTGTCTGTGTATATGTAATGCATAATTATACAACAAATTAACTATTATTATTTTCCACTTTGATCTCACACAAAAGATAGGAATAGTGAGTTAGTTGCCATCATCAGCACACATTTTAATGCAGTTAATAGATATAATAGTAAATAGTTAATAATATTTGGATTCCTAGAATATTGCATTAGGTGTCGACAAGATGTTAGTGAAAATTTATGCATGTGAGTTGTTTCCTTTGATGTGCAGAAACTATAAAAATACAAGTTTTCATCATAGTGCAATTGGTAAAAACACCTGTATGTGTAGTGGTATATATGTATCCGTGAGTGGCTATATGTGTAGTGGTATATCTGTATCCGTGAGTGGCTGTATGTATAGTGGTATATCTGTATATCTGTATCCGTGAGTGGCTGTATGTGTAGTGGTATATCTGTATCCGTGAGCGGCTGTATGTGTAGTGGATATCTGTATCTGTGAGCGGCTGAATGTGTAGTGGTATATATGTATCCGTGAGCGGCTGTATGTGTAGTGGTATATCTGTATCCGTGAGCGGCTGTATGTGTAGTGGTATATCTGTATCCGTGAGCGGCTGTATGTGTAGTGGTATATCTGTATCCGTGAGTGGCTGTATGTGTAGTAGTATATCTGTATCCGTGAGCGGCTGTATGTGTAGTGGTATATCTGTATCCGTGAGCGGCTGTATGTGTAGTGGTATATGTGTATCCGTGAGTGGCTGTATGTGTAGTGGTATATCTGTATCCGTGAGCGGCTGTATGTGTAGTGGTATATCTGTATCCGTGATCGACTGTATGTGTAGTGGTATATCTGTATCCGTGAGCGGCTGTATGTGTAGTGGTATATCTGTATCCGTGAGTGGCTGTATGTGTAGTGGTATATCTGTATCCGTGAGCGGCTATATGTGTAGTGGTATATCTGTATCCGTGATCGACTGTATGTGTAGTGGTATATCTGTATCCGTGAGAGGCTGTATGTGTAGTGGTATATCTGTATCCGTGAGTGTCTGTATGTGTAGTGGTATATCTGTATCCATGAGAGGCTGTATGTGTAGTGGTATATCTGTATCCATGAGCAGCTGTATGTGTAGTGGTATATCTGTATCTGTGAGAGGCTGTATGTGTAGTGGTATATCTGTATCCATGAGCAGCTGTATGTGTAGTGGTATATCTGTATCCGTGAGCGGCTGTATGTGTAGTGGTATATCTGTATCCGTGAGCGGCTGTATGTGTAGTGGTATATCTGTATCCGTGAGTGGCTGTTTGTGTAATGGTATATCTGTATCTGTGAGAGGCTGTATGTGTAGTGGTATATCTGTATCCGTGAGAGGCTGTTTGTGTAATGGTATACCTGTATCCGTGAGCGGCTGTATGTGTAGTGGTATATCTGTATCCGTGAGCAGCTGTATGTGTAGTGGTATATCTGTATCCAAACAGTTAACAGATATATTTGTCTTAACTTAAAGTACAAAATGGGTGACGCCTCTACTCATTACCAATGATAATGCAATCATTAAACAGTGTCTTCACAAGTTTCTGATAGCTGAGAGATTTTCCAGTTGCCTGAAAATCTGTCTGAAATGATAGATCCATAATTGGTCTTGTCAAATCTATTAGAGAAATATGTAGTCACTTACTTAAAAAATGTTTTTCTGCCGGTCAATTCAGGTACAAACTCGAATCAGTAGGTTATCTAAAACAGACAAAACCATAAAATATTAAAATGTTGGATTAATTGATGTTTACATTCATTCATTTAAATAACAGTAAATGTAAAAAACCTAAATAGATATACCTATATATCACATACAGCATGGTACACGGTATCCAGTCTTTGGGATTGCTCAAAGCACTTTCCACTTCACCCTCTGGCAGACCTGTTCCAATACCAACACATTTTCTCAGAGAAGCATTCAGCCATGTTGCAATTAATGTGCAAAGACTATTCATTCACATATCCACCACTGTCTATAGCCAGGTATTTATTTATTTATACAGATGAGTGACCTGTGCCACCGTAGTATGAACAAAACTGGCCAAGTTTCAAAAATGCAGCAAGAGGATTTGAACCTTGGTCCTGGTCCGGGTCCCAGTGTTCTAAGCACTGTGCTACTGGGTCCCAAAGTAAGTATTGATGGTATGGCACATTGTTTATTGACACAATAATTTGTTAAATATTTTCACACTAGACCAGGCACATCTGTTTACATAAGATCGGCTGCAAACATTTAGCCGATGAGTGATTACTAAAACACCCTCCAGGGTCATCACGGGTCATTCTTTTTCACCTATATTCACATTACATTAAGACAAATATATGATTACAAATTATTAAAAAGTAGTTATGT
The DNA here is from genome assembly GCA_963662155.1 of Lamellibrachia columna. Taxonomy (NCBI): domain Eukaryota; kingdom Metazoa; phylum Annelida; class Polychaeta; order Sabellida; family Siboglinidae; genus Lamellibrachia; species Lamellibrachia columna. The sequence continues at coordinate 33,084,823 of OY759275.1, read as the reverse complement.
TTACTGGTATGTTTTTATTACGTAAATATTCTAATAAAATAATCCATCAATATTATATTACATAATCATGAGGTTGAGATATGTAAAGAGTTAATAATTATCATTCACCATTGTCAATCTCTGCAACCATGTCCAATGTTGCTACTTTCTTTTCTAACAAGCAATATTATTACTAAATAATTTATTGTCATGATGATGGTTTATTGTCAAACATGACATATCAATAATGATAAAAAAATTTAATGGAGCCATCTACAAATTCTTCATTTTCTAACAAATGTAACAATTCACTGTCATAATACTAAGAGATAAAGACAACAGGAAGAAACATTCAGTAAATAATGTTTCACTTTGATGCTTAAAGATACACCATTGAGCAGGAAACGGTAAATAAATAAGAAGGAAGGAAATGAAGAAAATAACTAATTTAAATGTGAACTGTCAACCCCTCTCCGTCGTGTGACAATCACGACTGTTTAATTTTCTAACTAAATTGCGAAAACCTGTCATCATGACCGCATGACATCATGACCTTGAACTGCAACGCACAATAAGTTAAGCGATGCTTCAGTTTATTGCATTTACGATGTCTGAACGCAATAAATAGCTGCAGTAAAAAACCACACTTCCTATTTCGTTCGTTCCACAAGTAATGAGTCTGGCAAATAGCCTAGTGTCCAAAAACAAACAAAACAATTTCAGAAATCATGTTATATAGTATAAAGTATAACATAGTTTAACATGATTTTTAACAGTATATCCTAATATGCTGACTAACCATGTGTTTTAATGAACTATAATTGTTTTATATAATTTGACCATTCTGTTTAATTTGGATGTTTTGACTTGAATATCCAGTTTACATTGTATGCTGAACAGCTAGGTCGATATTCATAAACAGATAATGGTGTAATTATATTTGAAAACTGTGGTTCATTGAAGCACGTTTTGGCAGTTAGTTTATACTATATAATGTGTTAGGACAGATATAGTTTATACTATATAATTTGTTAGGATAGATATAGTTTACACTATATAACATGTTAGGACAGATATACTTTATACTATATAACTGGTTGGGACAGATATATTTTATACTATATAACATGTTAGGACAGATACAGTTTATACTATATAATATGATTTTATGATAAGTACAAAGAGACTTTTTATCTTTAAGCTTATTGATTACTAAAAGATTATATGCCCGATTGCCGGAGCAAGACAACTAATATAGGTAGTTCCAAAATAATTGTAGAATTTATGCTGTTTTCCCATCAAAAATGTACCCCTTTACAATCCCATAATCTTCTACGAGTTAGATTCTGTCCATAATATTCCACAAACCTTTGAAAAATGACATCTCACCAAATTTTTTTTCAATTAAATGACAAAAACAAATGAAATGGCAAGGTACGAGATGAAAACAAATAGCACAACGTATCTCATTGCAAAATTATCCAAAATGCAGCAGTCGCTGGATATATATAGCATATGCCAGCTGCAATGATTTAATACTTTAGCAGAGAGAGAATATCACTTTAATCAACATAATTTACCTGGGGTATACCTATTATAAAGATGTACACACATATTATAACAGAGTTAAAACAAATAATATAACGACTAAAGAACCTATGTTAAATTAAGTAAACTACTACTTACATTACATAAGCAGGTTAGAGTAAATAAAAAATGAATGCTATAGTAAATAATACACGATAAACAAATATGTCCAAATGAACAGTTATTGAAACGTGAATAGTCAGATGACTTCAATAAGTCGTGAGTCAAACCATTGTGGCTCATCTTTGCAATTCAATATAAGGTATGATGCATGATATAAACAGTGCAAGTTATGACATAGGGTAAGATCTTTCACTTTGTTTCATTGTTGGTTATATACTCTGTGATTGTCTTTAGTATTGTTTTGTTGGCTCCTCATAAATGACCTCTTCAGCCTGAAATCTTAATATCGTATAATATTTAGTGGATCATCTCTTTAAGACTATTCATATGCACACAACCCATCAGCAAAATAAATATGTGATTTATACATTTCACATGAGAACACAATTTAATGCAAAATCTCTGTTGTGATTATGGCTGGAAACATCTATATTGTAATTATGGATGGCAACATCTATATTGTAATTGTAATTATGGCTGGAAACATCTATATTGTAATTATGGCTGGAAACATCTATATTGTAATTATGGCTGGAAACATCTATATTGTAATTATGGCTGGAAACATCTATATTGTAATTACGGCTTGAAACATCTATATTGTAATTATGGCTAGAAACATCTATATTGTAATTACGGCTTGAAACATCTATATTGTAATTATGGCTGGAAACATCCTAGTAACCCCTATGGCAGTAGATGGGCTGCAGTACTTAATAAACAATCCTTACACCCCCCCACCCCACCCCACCCCGCCGAGGTGTAAGAATTGAATGCCAATAGCCCCCCATGGGTTTGTATGCTTTTGATTTAACACTCTAGTTTATTCATTATTTATTTTGACAATGAAATGTTTTTGGAGTAGCTGTTCACCACAAATATGATTACAGCATAAGAATCTAACAAAATAAAATTAAGTCTTTAACAAAGGCTATGTAGTATTCATCAAATAATTGCTGTTTATATTTTGCTTGAAAGTGAAAGGTAAAGGAAAGTGTAGGTCTTCAAAGTGTCTGATGTGAGTTAATCGGTTGAACTTGAAACCACATTTTACTTTCACATATTCAGTGGATAGCTCACTACCCAAAGATTTTAGAATCTACAAGTACTGAGCCACGTGGTTATGAGAAACTTGTCATGCAATGGCTCCTCATTTTTAGAAGTAAAATAAAAACTCATTATCACTCGTGAGGGCTTAAACGGTACTGTCCACTACCTCACACTGGTGACTAATGAGGGCAGTGTGGCAGTAAGTGGGAAGTTGGCCCTAAAAAGATGGTGGGAGATCGAAACCCAGTACAAACCCATTCATAAGTGGGAGGCTGCCATAAAAAATGGAGGGAGTTAGACCCCAAAAACTGGAGACCCCTACCACACAAAAACCACAAATGAACATCCAGTCGTAACAAGATGCGTATCAATTCTATAAATAATCAACTAATTGTGAGTATTACGGAGCCGCCAGCTCCTTCACATCTACTCAATCACCAACATCACACAACGGGCCGGGCCGTGCTGCAACCTAAACCCAGGTGTAATATTGCGCGGTATTCCCGGTAAGATTACAGGATAGTTACCTGCTCAGTGCTTGGATCATTGCGACACCTGGCCCGTGTGCAGATTAATGAGTCCAAGGGAGTATTATGTATCTAACGTAACGCATGAATAATACGCGATGTTGCCACTTCTTACATATAACACTGATGCAAAGCAATACCAAGTGAGCAAGTGGATGTGAATCTAGAAATGGAGATCAGAGCCAGTTCACTGCACAATAACAAACAAACTCCCAGTCAAGTAACTCTCTGGTTAGTCACAGCTGAACAACAACAAATAAGTCTTGGAATGTTCATTAGAATTTGGAACACCCGGAAGGCAATTAGGTTTTGTTAGATGTCACAACTGCCACAGTCACTGTGTCATGCCATAGGGGCAATTGTTCCTATCTTTAGCACACTGGTTGTCACTGCAGTAACTTCCGTTTTGAGTATGACGTCCATGGAGTGAGTCAGGGGTTAGCAATCAAACCAATATGAATTTGTGAATTAACCCATAAAAACCACTGGGTATAAATATCACAAAATTAAATAGTGTTATGTTACATCCTTAAAGTAGTATTAAATCACCATGGGTTTTCAGTGTTTTTATCAAAATGATCAATATTGTTTATGATTTTTCAAGGCACAACCAACATGCATATCATGGTTTTGTTAGTGAGTGGTTCTTGATGGCACAATTTTGATAAGTAAAGTAAATAATATAAAGCAGGTAATCATTTATATTTTAATATAATGTAATATTTGGGAAAATGGCAAAAAGGTTTTAAACATTTAATATTCTGCATTTTTACAGTAGCATAAATAAACAGTATAGTTTATTTAAGATAAATTGTTTGTTTCATTCCATCTTTCTGTGACAGTAGCAATAAATTGATCAACTTACCTAAAACATAGGTTCTTTGAAAATGTTACTGCGTTGCTAATGAAATAATCCAGCATAATATGATGCTAGCATCTTCCTATAAACCACAGTGAAAGTTACACCAAAATATAAAATACCATGAAAGAAAAACAATAAAAACTATCCAGATAATTCAAGGTTGACACTAAAGCCATTTATTTTTTATTTTTCATGAGGTAGGGTTGTTAACCCTGCACTCAACCCCTAGTTCGGAGGACCAGGAGATCAATTTAGTCTGACCTTTATCTCTATACCAATCTGGTTTGGGTGGCTCTACCAGGCCTCCAAGCAGCATAGCATGCAAGATCATGTGGGCATGCAAGCTATCCCACCAAGACAAGGTAACGATCTCGTAACGAGCCTTACGTGAGAATATGTGCCATCCCTTTGCACAAAGAAGTATGTAGTAAGTAAAGATACGCAAATGTGCCAAATAACCCACACCTTCAATCTCTTCTAGAATCTCTTGTATATTCACTAACCAACTCACCTATAAACTATGGTAGCAAAAAGAACTCAGTCACCCTACATGACAGATCCTATCAGTAACCCTTCTACCCCACTGATTGGGTGAATGCAAATAGTTACCCTGTGAATATAACAAAGACACCAATACATCTACACTAGGCAGCAGTAGAACAAGCGATAGTGAGTTGTGCATTTTGAACATATATGTCAGTTTAATACACAAATGATGTTTATTCTTATGTAAGCACAACAGTACATTTATATAAACATTGCTAATAAATAAATAAATATTGGAGGAGGACTGCTCTTGATGGCTTTGAGGGGGGAATAAATCCAAGGGGGTCATGGCCTACCCCCTAAATACGCCACTGAGGGAGAATGTTAACTTTCCACAGTGAATTGACATGAATACCTAATTAAAAAAATTTATAAAGTAATGATAAATGAGAGCGTTACATTGTTTCATATGGTATCTGTTTATATATGTATGGGTATGTTTTTTCTAATGAAACAAGGCAACCCAAACATTCTTCTTAACCAAACAGAATACTGCTAAACTACACACAAATGACATCTGGATGATATACATGCTGTCCAAGAGAAAGTCCAGCTGTTTATCTCTATACATAGTGAGACCACAGTTAGTCTACTAGTGCTGCCCAACTGACTGACCCATAAAATTACAACCCCCCTTGACCATCACACAGAATGCCTTCTGCTAGTAGAATCAAGGCGTCATTAGATCGATCAGACTTGAAAAGACACACACTTCATTTCTTCATCCTATGAAATGTGCCTAGAAACGTCTCCTTGTCAATGCAGACAATACAACCATATCAAGGCACTAAGCGTCAGAAGTTAAATCAAGCCTGTAGTACAGGGGTGCTCTCAGCATCAACAAAAATAACAAGAAAACATCAGATTATTTTCTTTATTTCACAAGTAACTTGCACAGTCAGTTACATTAATAAAAAAAGTGTACATTTGTTAAAATCATCAAAAGAATTTATCGTAAAAAAATTAATAGCCCCATGTTACGGTATACAGAGGTGGAGCCACTTATGCAATTTTCCAGCTGATTTCTGACTGGACCCAGTGAAAAATTATCAAACAGTTTGTCCGGTGATTTCATTAACACTAAATAAAAAATTTCCACAAATGAGCTAGCGTGTCATAGGTCTGAGTTTTCACGAAATGAGTCCAAAATGAGACGAGCAAAAAATTTTTATTGAGGAGGGACCTTTAATGTATCTAGACAATTTCACCCTCATCACCCTAAGACTTGTCTCCAATCAACGCCAGACAGCAATCAGCTTACATTGATAGAAAAACAGTAACAAGGGGGCATATGACCACTGGGTCTCTATTTCATTAATCCATCGTGACCAATAACATTTAATTTTAGCATTTCCTCAATTAAAGAACCAATAAGAACCAAAATTAAGCCATGAGTATGTCCATAAAACACTTATCTTCAATCCTGTGTACACAGAAACAAACAAAGACATAAGTGACGACGTTAATGCATACATTTATCTTGGCTTATAACGTTAACCCTTGGCTGTCGACTGCCAGCATGCGGAGTCAGATTAAGAAGCAGCGGTTAGTTAATACCCGGGACATTCCCACAAGTCAAACATTCAATATTATGATCAGGCAAGTGCTATTACACTCATCTCCCAGTGTGATCATCAGGCCCACTGTCACACTGTGCCCTTTCACATTACACCAGACATGTACTGCACAGTACGTAATAGAAGCCCACACTCCAGCAACAGACACCCTTTAAAAACATCACCCAAAACAATATCTCTGTATATTTGATGCATCTTAATGCAAATACCTTAATTATAATAATATTGTTATAATAGTAATAAAGAATTTTTTTGCATTACAGACATGAAGCATGTGTCATTTATATGTGAAAGAACAATGAAAAACAGGCACTGCATGTAGTAAATGGTATGTTAATTTACCACCATCTGTCCTGTGTCTCGTTTCTCATGTTTTAGAGTTCTCTAGAAAGACAGTGTTTATGGGGAATATTGGGCACGGTAGCATAATGTTTAGAATGTTGGACTTTCAATTGAGAGAACTGGGATTCAAGTTGGGCTTCAGTTCACTCAGCTGCATAAATTAGTACATGGTTATAGACAATGATGGATATGCACAGCAATTGCAGCGGGGCTGAATGATTCGCATAGAAGTCGAGTTGGTGTTGGAATGAACAGATCTGCCAGGGGGTGAAGCGTAAAGAACAGGTCTGCCAGGGGTGAAGTGTAAAGAACAGGTCTGCCAGGGGGTAAAGTGTAAATAACAGGTCAGCCAGGGGATAAAGTGCAAAGAACAGGTCTGCCAGGGGGTGAAGTGTAATGCTCAAAGTGAGCAGTCCCAAGGCCTGGATACCGCGCTATAAAAAACTTACCAATATTTTTGCAAAGAAGTACTGAGTGAGCAACTCTCCAAGAACTTGACCACAAGTGAGTACAACTATGACTGACTTGCTGATACCTGCCCACAGGCCACATAATTCCAACTTCCTGATTCCAAATTGCTGATAGACAACTGTCATACATCACTCACCACTGATAGAACAGTTTGGACTAAGCTGACAGAACATTGTGGAGTTTTTCTGACTCAGCTGATAGATGACAGCAGCATGGATCAGAGATAAACTGGCTTATATAACTGACCATTCACTGGGCATGTTGAGTCACTCAAGTGGTCACTAGTCCAGCAACAAGCCGATTCTCCAGAACAGATTTACCTTACAAGTGACTGAATGCACAAACTGAGTACAGATATCAACCAAAGCACCATCTGGTACATAATGTACTTGACAGATAATGCATGTGTATCATGTGTACTACAGCTGCACAAATGCACATCAGCTACATAAGGTGGTTGGATGGTCAGATCATCAGATCAACTGTAAGAAGTATCACAGCTGCTGGAAGTGTATTACAAGTGAATGATGTGTATTACAATCAAATGAATTATACTATAAATGAACTTGTATTACAAGTGAATGAAGCATATTACACCCACATCCACATGAAGCATATTACACCCACATGAAGTGCATTAGATGTCAATGAAGTGCATTACATGTTAATGAAGTGTATTACATGTTAATGAAGTGTATTACATGTCAATGAAGTACATTACATGTCAATGATGTGCATTACATGTTAATGAAGTGTATTACATGTTAACGAAGTGTACCTGTGTGAATATCATGTGCTAGAACAACAGGAAATGACGAATTGAATGAAACTAGACTGCCCACTCCCTGCAGACCAGTGCCACTGTAGAAGATACCACAGCACTCTGTATCTTAGTAACCAGATTATCCACCAACTTGTGAGATCAACACAGCTTCAAATTAGCACCCAGCAATCATCCATGTGGTGAAAGATACCTAATGAGCTAATGATGCTGCCTGGGCCTAGGTCTACAGCTAACCACAGCAGCTAGTCAAGGCTACAAACCTTGGTTTCAATAATTCATGGATGCAAGAACATGATCAACTCTGGCACAGCGACGCAGACATGAATAAAGTAGCCTAATCAAAACAGAATTTCTCAAGAACACATCATCCACATGTAGTCAGGGATAATTAGAAAAACATGGTAATATAATCTAACATTGCAACTATGTATATCAACATGAAGACGTAATACTAATAGATGTTACTCAAAATTATTGACACATGGCGCATTTGGTGGATAATAATCATTTGTCAACAAACTATTTGCAGAACAATCGCATCATATTTACAACAAAGCTTACACAATCCTAGTAAGAAAATATTTGAATTTTTTTTTTCAAAGACAAAATTTGTTGCCAACAATAATGGTCAACAATAATGGTTACAGCTATTTATTAAATTTAACCAAATATACAATGCTTGCATGTGTTAGATATGCTACATGGTGTACATTGTTTCTTATTCATTGCAAAACAATATCTGGGAATATTTGCCTAATTATTTTTTTTATTAAAATAATGTCAGCACAATAAAAACTTGGATCATTGTAGCTTCTAAAACACCGATGAAAATATAAACTATGTATCTATTACATGCACACCTAGTTCACAATAATCCATAGGATGCTCAACATATGTTAGCTTTATTAAACATGTTAAATGAAGAGCATACGTTCTTCTTCTTTGTGTCACGTCTGGCGATGTTGGTGATCATGACATCCACACACAATTATGTCCTTTGCAGAACTTTGTCAGTACCTGGATGTCACTAGCTGGTCTTTCAAACTAAATGGTCAGACTACTCGTGTCTACTGCAGCTCTTTGTCTGCATCTGGCTTTGTCTCCTTCGATTATTTCCTTGAATTATGGATTTTTCGATCGTCTTCTTCCGTTACAGCTCATACCTCTGTGTTTGTCACATATTATGTGACTAGAGTATTGTCGAGCTGCATGCATTTCACCATACATAAATACACGAGTCATGTGTACATGGTGGGTCAGAGATATGGACCACTACTCTGTTTCAATGTCCTAGAATGCGTAACTGTCTTCATATTGTTTCCAATAATGGGAGACTTTCAAAGGGTGATTCGGACGTTACGCACTAGGGGGCACTATGAAGTCCTTTTGTTGATGGGAACATGCTGCAGTTAACACACTTATTTTCACAGCATCCAAATATAGGGATGTTCACATTCATTTTATGTCATATTCATTCACGGGTACAAACAATTTCCTGCACATCTAAAACTTTATAAGTCATAATGACATCTCCCTGATGAAATATTTCGGGCAAATTACTCCTTTTCTACAATGTGCATGTCATTAGTAAATCCAGCAAAAACCAGTGAAATATAAGGAATCTGTCTACATTTTTTCTGTTTTTATATGTTGAGATCAACCAAGTTTATTCTAAGAAAAAATTATTGAACTGCTCTTCGTTGAACCTCTTCATTTGTCATGTGTTGACATGTGTATGAGAAATGTTTTGTATTCTCCCAAGAAACCCAAATTCTGTTGTTGCTAATCCAATCATGCATTGCTTGTGATAGATCCAATCATGCATTGCTTGTGATAGCAAAACTAATAATTACAAACTTCTTTATGTTGTCATTTGCAAATGCAGTTCTTAAAAAAATGTGCTAGCGAGAAGTACTTTCTAAAAACACAAAACAGAAATTCAAATAAAATACACATTTGCAATCAATATCAATCTTTGACAAAGACATACATTTCAGGAACACAATGCTGGGAAAAACAGCATTGTCTCTACTAGCAAGATAACATTACAGAAAACCCCTCATTGGTTTAATGGCCAAATAATTTATTTAACGGATATTTGGTTCATTAAGTTCCACCACATTTACTTAAGTAGCCCCTCACAAAGCTGCACAAACCTTTTCAGTTTTATAGCCAAGTAGTAATATCAGGCAACTTTAATTGAGTCATTTATCCCTCCCTTTTCCATTATCTATTCTGTCAACATTACTCAGGAACTGTCAACATTTATCCTTGTGACTGACAGATGAGTGGTCAGTACACTGATGTCCACTTGTGAAACGGCAACAAACACAGGTCTGTGTGCCACTGTACCAGCTGACCACACCAATAAAGACTTGAAAGCAAGCAAGGAAAAACTCGGCAACAAATGTGTTAAAAATTGTGTGATAAATTTTATCTAGTAACTTTTACTTCAAAGTTTTCTTAGGGACAGACAGATTTAAAACATTACACGGACAAGCCTGGATCACGGGTGCAGATCATTTTGTGCTATTCTCCTTCAAATGTGCAATGTCGCTTACGTTGATGTTTCAAAATGACAAAAGCATGGTTAACGAACATAATATTTAATATTCATGAATCATGATCCTTGAACTTGTATATTTGATGGCAACTCATATATATTGACGAAATATAGTTTCTTTGATTAGTTACTGTACTCTGTACTACTGTGTGTCAGCAGCTTTGCTGGTGAATTATTAAAAACATTTGTATACAAACAGTAGTCAGGGTATCCACCAGGGGTTGATGGTGAATGGGGTATCCACCATTGATAGATGCAAGCAGAAACGACTGGTCATATGAGCATGATAGATTTAGCATCCCATCAAGAATACAACAAGACAATTGGCCGGTTTGCCTAAGTCGGTTAACAGCAAAAAACACACCTACAAGTACAACAATCATTTTCATGTTTCGCAATATACATTAACTAGACACACGATATCACACAAGAGGTTCGTATTTCAGTTAATCCACGGTTATTTTTTTGGACTGACAATGTTACATCCAATCAATGTATTGCATTCACCTCTTTAATAAAGCTAATGTGTCTGGTCTCCGCCTTGAGAGATCTGCTGTTGGCAGGATTTAGGATAATTCCACACATTCCAGTAATTACTTGGCACGTTTTGTTGTAAGGATACCAGATATAGCTTTAACGTGAAGTTGGTACAGCTGCTGTACACAAATATGTTACAACTAGGCTACTTACTTATTTAATCTTTTTCTCTCAAACTGGAGCATAGAACGAACACTTTTCCGACAATGTTCTATTTTTCGTTGATTTCTTCTTCTCTTTCCTGGTGGTTCTAGAATTGGTCATTTCTCCAGCTACTGACCTCCCCCAACCATGTTTTGGTCTTCCCATTTCTTCCTTTGAGTATTCCATTTCAGGGTCTGTCTTGTGACATCGGTGATTATCTAGATTGTTATTTATCAATATTCTTACTTTTTCTTCCCTTGCATGAAAAAAATTCTGAACCAAGCCACTGATTCAGCTTTAATAACATCACCCACAACAAACACATTTCTATCGCATATATAAAAACACATATGCATAACAAACACACATAGATGTAAAAAATGTATAGATGTGCCAGGCAGTGTAGGTGGCCACAGAATCAATATCACTTTGCAGAAAGATGCTCTTAATGATTGTGTGGTTATGCTTATGGCAGAGATCCAACAGGCATCTCAACTGTCTAGTGATACAATAAGTGTCATATTATGTGGTGACTAGAGAGATAACAAATGTACAATTATTGTCCCATGTGGTCTAAATTCGATATATCACTACTGTGGCATGATGACTGTATGATTAATGCAGTTTTGTGAAACAACCACTGAACAGTGCCTAGTCTGCACTGGACTGTCCAGACTGCTCACCATGCACTGAATAAATCAGTGCATGGTTAGCTCATACCAACTGTAACGCATATTTATTAATCACAGAAATCAACTTCGATTCTCCAAGAGCTTCTGACGCCAATTCCAACCATTCATTGATACAACATGCAGTTACTCCAAACTTTTGCGATATATTACATTTTATGTACTGTGCAGTTTTACTTAAATTGTCACATCAGATCTACTGTATTCTTGAAATAGTGTTCTGTCATTTCTACAAACACCAAACATATTCTTAAAAAATATGTTTTCAATAATAAACACATAAATAAAAATATGTTTTCAATAATAAACCCATATGATATTTTTGCCTAGATATGTGCGTTATAACACCATATATACAGATCCATTGAAATAGGTCTAACGTTTCCACATCAATATAATTAACATTTTGTACCTACAATTTCTTAGATCCTGGTTCCTAGTGCGTGATTAATCATTCTGCTACCGGTATCGCGGTGACTTGGCATTTAGTGTTTCCTGTTTAACTTCCTGTGTTTAACGTCGGTGGTGGCAATTATGTCGACACGACACGTTAGCACAGTTAAAGTAAGCTTCTACTTTCAGAAAGAACGGGTTAGGGCCAAATTGCATACTGTTCCATGCCACTCAAAAAGTCAGGACAAAACACTGAACTTCTGAAGAACTCACTAGTAAAAAATTCTATGGACTGCAAGCACTGCAACGTACAGGACAAGTCGGAGGACAGTCATACGACATAAAACATACGTCACCAGCGACAAATTATGCATGAAGTTAGCGAGACTCGTATTACCACATGACTTGATTAATGAGGGAACGTAACACACAAGACGAATCGCTCATAACACACTCACCGACACTCACTTACGGTGCGTTAGCGGGCAACGAGATCCGTCGAATTCTTCACCTGCGTCGCGTCCTGTTTAGCCGTGCACAGTTAAGTTGACGCGATGACGCGTCGCGGTCGTAGCAACTATGTCTAACCGACGGATTGTCCCAATACTTATAGCAATTGCTTATGCGTCTCGATCTGCGGAAGATCATCAGGCACAACTTACCGCGATTCTTGCTCCGCACGCAACAGGTTTCTGTCGTAACAGGTGAAGCCTTTAGCAGCTCCAACGCAGTGGCAAGCAAATCGATTCGCAGCGGTTCCCACTTCCTAGTCCGCGGCTTAACTGGGTTAAAGGTCATGGCGGCGCCAACCGCTGACGTCACACTCGTCACGATTCGTGACTGTCAGCGATGACGCAGGACTGGGGGTCCGGGGCAGCGGTTTCACACATTGCTCGTCACGATATAATGATAATAATAACATACAAAGGCATAGGTGCATACAGTTATAAATAGTTCATAAATTGTATAATTATAATGTATATATACAAGATAAATGTACATAATTTATACAATTGTATATACGTCATGCAATTGACTAACGTACGTTTATTTAATTGAATTAAAATATAATCTCAATGGACTTCTATGAAAGAGAACAGCTAGTGCACACATTAACAATTACTACATCGTGGTTTGCTGACTGTTCAAGAGCATAGCCTACTATACACGATATAAAAGGCTAAACATGGATGAATGTATACGTTCATTAAAATAGTTTACATAGTTTGTAGCAAAAACATAAATAATATTCAACTACAAGAAAATAAGTTCCCAAAATATATATAAAAAAAATTTGAACATAACATACATTTTTTAAATGACGTGTTTTGAGTATATTTATGTAATCCGTACAGTACATGTAATTTCCCAGCTGAGACATTTGTATGAGCACAACTACATTTTTTCTGCCTCGCGATATCATCACCAAAATCAGTAGAATATTGTGGGATAAAGCGTACTCCTGAGCCAAAGCTCAACCCAACATATCTCAGCAGATGCCATTTCCATTCGAGCCATCTGCCAATCAAACCAATTTAGCTACGTTCGATTTTAGCAATAATTAACAACATGCACAGAAACGTACACCAATTTGATGTTTTACGTACATCATTATAACAAATTCAACAGCTTTGCATGGTCCCAATTTAACTAATATAAATTCCTAAATAAAATTCTAAATATTTAGATGCCCCATTATAAATTAATAGCTTGCTATAATGTGTGACATTGGTTTATATTAGCAATATATGTGGCATACGTTATTTTAAGATTGCAATGACCGATTCGACGTGGAACAAAGGGCACCCCCGCCCCGATAGCTTGGGGGCAATTAAGTCGTAATGGTTTCAGCATTTAAAAACTAAAATGTTGTTGTCTTTTAGCTAGATCGGCAAATCTAATTTCCATTTTCATACAAAGGACCATATGACGGGAATTCCCAGCAGGCTGTAACGTGACACTCTAGCGATTGGTGGGAGATTCGCGGCAAATTTGAGAAAATTGGAGAAAAGAAGGATGCCAAAGCAGGAGACTTGGCACCTCTGTTGCTTTGATTATAATTGCATAAGACAAGCGCTTCTGCATATGGGAGCTCTAATGTCACACGTTTACGCCACACCAGCGTCATTTCGTATTCCTGCCTCTTGATGTAGTCAGTACATTTTCCACAAGGTGGCAGCAGTTTCGTTGAAAGACATTGTGGTAGCCGTTTATTATTTTATAACATTTTAATCGGATTTCGGCAGGAAACGACGCCTCTCATTCTCAAACGGCGTAGATGGTGTCATTGGGGTACTAACCATGGAGTGAATTCGTCGCAGATATGTTATCTGGATGAGTGCCGCCGGAGAAAAGTTGAACTTAGAACAAAAGTTGCTGACCGTGCTTCGCCAGCGGTAGCATCTGACCTGTCGTCAGCGACAGCGACCGTGTCTATGACTGTGCGTAACCCAAACGATACCCCACAGTAAAAGTAGCATTGTTTTGCTTTACACGATAGTTGAATGCCCGAACAGTGTTTGTAGATGTCAGTTTGAGTGGACAGTAACGGGGTTTTACGATCGCCATTGAAGGGAAGCATTGGCCACTGCGTTTTGTCGATCTGGTGAATTTTTATCAATGTTTTCTTTGTTTTCTCGATAAAATTATTCCTAAAATTAATATGTAGGCCCTAACAATTAAAACTGTAATTGATGAATCAGTACGTAACAAGTAGTGTGCAATTGGAATAAGTTTCCATAAAAATTATAATGACAAATGAACTAAACATTGTCATTAATTAACTGCTTACAAAATAGGCTTGAAACTTCAAGGAATACACAAAATAGGAATACTTGGTACTGAATACTTGACAAAAAGTGCTGAAGGAAAGGTAGCACTTATTAAGGCCGTTTTACATAAGCAATTTTTTTCGACCGACACAATGATGTGCGATATTGTGCTGCCGTAGACACCTAGACTGATTAGCGAGACCAGTTTGTGGCAAGAATGTGCTGCGGAGAATAGGTTGTTGTCCGCCATTTTGAAGCAGTGGCCAATCGGTGACCGGCAACATGGCCTTTTATCAAAGCTCAAATCAGGAGTTGTGAGTCGCAGTGTCTAAGCATGTTGCTCGTCATAACTCGCACGTGACAATTTAGTTATTTGTCATCATGCGATACACCCAGCCAGGACTGTATACATTACATATATTACATGCCAACCCTGAGTGGTGCAAACCTGTAAGACTGGTGAAAGAACTCCGTAAGACCCACACAACAACCCGTATTTGGTTTAATGCACATGCCCAAATGTAGCTTGCCTTGCAAAATGGGATATATTGATTAGATCTCGCGATACTTTGCCGCAGCTGACTGTGCACATCTAAAATATTCACAAGAGTCACTCTTTGGATGTGTTTTTTTAACTGTTTATCTATTATTCGCTGCCATTTGAGAAATACGGATCATATATATCATAATACAAAAAAAAACCTGTTCAAAATGCATAAAACTGTGAAAAATGTCTCCTACACTTGTAAAACTTTCAAAATCTAAGAAAATCCATTGATCAGAGTTACTGCTAAACCATAAGGGTCGGCATGTATGGACTGGGCAGTGAGTTAGTAGACATGTATGTGGGAAACAGTGGCGTAGTGGTTAGAACATTGGGCCCTCAATCGAGAGAACCCGGGTTCGAATCCTCTTGCTGCCGTTTTGAAGCTTTGGCAATTTGTTCACACCATGTTGCCACAGTTCACTCAGTTGTACAAATGATTATCTGGCTACAGACAGAGGTTGATATGTGAATGAATGGACTTCACACAGTAATTGCAGCATAGCTGAATGCTTCCCAGAGATGACGTAGGAATGAACTGGTCTGCCAGGGGGTGAAGTATTAACTGCTTTGAGCAGTTCCAAGGACTGGCTACTGCACTATATGAGAAAGTATCTTTAACGTGTTTGTCTGTTTGCGCCCCTAGTGGTGATGGCTGTGATCGAGTAGGGCGAGAGGCAGAGAACGAAGATGCAGTGTAACAACCGGAGTTCCAGATTCCTCAAGATGCAACAGGGCAGCGTGATGGGAATATCATTTCACCCCAAGGTGGGTTTGACAGCTTACCCTTCAAGTATCCACAGGTCTTGTCTTTGCCCCATTTGTCTGAAATGCTGATGAGTTTGTCGGCAAGTAGTACAGTACCCATATTAAAAAAATAAAGTAATAATTTTCATCTAATCACAACTATTGAGAATTATTTACTCAATGTTTCGGCTGAGTCGGTATACCTCCTTGGCTCAATTCATGATTGGAGTGGTCTTTTTGATCCATATCGCCTGCTTGCCATGCCTGGTGAGTAGAAGAAGAACTAATCATCCCAGAATTCAGTTCTTGGTGAAGACCGAAATGTTGAGTAAATATCAATAGTTGTGATTACAAGAAAATAGTTACTTCATTATTCTCTACTAGCTTGATGAACCTTTTCATGAACATATTAAAAAAACTTTTTAAATGATGCATCTAGTTGTTTACTTTTATTTCAGGAATCATGTGCCGTTTGATGCATTGGTGGAATGTTTGTACTGAAATTATTTTTGTTGACATATTGACCATATGATTATGATCGTATGAAGAGTCCAACAGACTCCAACAATTATTCATCTCTGTGTAACCCGTCCTTCTGAAATATTTGTAAGTGTAGTTTTTAAACATATTCATGCTACTAGCATTCAGTAGATAAGTAGATAATTTGTTCAATTTATTTATTGTTCTCTGCGAGAATGAATACTTTCTGATAATCAATTTATACAGCTCCTTCAGTTAGTTGAAAAAACTTATGTTGATGTTTTTCTTTCATGAAATGGGAATGTTCTAACACAATTGCAGCTCATAGTTGGTGAGTGATTAAACGTGGTTTGTCTGCTTTCAGGATCGTTATATTTTCTGTTCTGGTGCCAGCGATGGGAAGGTGAATATTTATTCCGCCCAGAAATGCCAGTTTCTTCAGAGTTACCCCGTAAGTAATATGTGTATGTCTAGTGTAGTTCATGATAGCATGGTTATTGGTAAATGACACCTGTAAATTTATTGCAAAGTTTTGAAATACTGTGCATAATTAAGAGTATCTAGATACTAGATAATAGTGACATTAGTTTATGTAAGATTTCTGTCAACATGGACTTTGTAGGGATGACCATGGTATCATGTTGATAAGGACTCTTTCAGTAGAGGTGATTATGTGCTCAGTGATGTGTTTGTCAGTAATGCTGATAGACTTAAAATTGATGTAGATTTTGTTACCAAAGTCTTCCAACATGTATGTAGTAGGAAAGCAACTGGTCCTGATGGCATTTCAGTGCAGCTTGTTAAAGTAAATCAGACTCTTTCCCAAACTGTGGTAACAAATACCCATGCACCCCAAGGATGTGTCAGTTCACCGATTTTGTACATTCTGTATACAAATGACTGTACCAGCAGCAGTACTAACAACTACATAATAAAATTTTCTGATGATTCGGCTATTCTTAGTCTGTTACATGCTTATTCTGACATTAGTATGTACACTTCTGAAATTGAAAGCTTTGTACATTGGTGTGACAACAACCACCTCAAACTCAATGTTAGTAAGATGCAAAAGATGATTTTTGATGCTAAATGTATTGTTGCCGATCACTTGCCTGTTGTTGTCCATGGTGAAGAAATTGCCCAGATCGGTCAGCACAAATACCCAAGTGTCCATCTTGATAACAAACTTAGCTGGAATGTCCATGTTCACAGTGTGTGCTCCAAAGTCCACCAGCTGTTGTATTTTCCCTGAAGACAGAGCTTTTGGTGTTAATGAGAAAATACTTGTTCTTTTTTATCGCTCCATTATTGAAAGCATACTGCGCTATGGGATTACTGTCTGGTTTAGCAATCTGTCTGTTCAGTCGAAATCACAGCTTTCTCGCTTAATGAGAACTGCATTGAAAATAACAGGTTCCACATCTCCCATGATCTCCCTTCAGGAGATTTTTTAACAGACATTAAGAAGACAGTCAGTCAAGATTAATTATGATACCAAACATGTTTTACACAATGCCATCTGGCAGATGCTATAGAACTCCTCTGTGCAGGCTTAACAGATACAAATACTCATTTGTGCCACTGTCCATTAAACAACTCAACTCATGATGCCTGCTGCAATAGTGTCACTTGTCGTTCCTAGCATAACAAGTAATGTGTATGCAATGTATATATATTGTCTAATCATTATTTATTTGTGTATTTATTTTTATTATTATTACTAATATTTTTAGTCTGTTTCACTGTCTACTTATCTGCCGCTTTTATAGAATGGTTTTATGTATATATTGCAGTCATGTCTGTTCTTATCCAAGACAAATTTCTCAATTCATTGTTGAGACAATAAAGAATTATCTTATCTTATAATTGTTTTCCATGAAGTTATGAATTTCCAAGATGTTGGAATGTATTACAGCACTGTGTGACGTACAGTTAAAACAATTTTAAACAATAGTGGTTCTATAAAAGTTCACTGAATGACTCCTCTCCCCTTTAGAACACTTTGTACGAATAGACACATAGACATTTGTGAATGGCCCTTCAGCGAATAACAAGTAACCACTACATCCGATCATTTTCTGTTTTGTTCCATTTCTCTGTAGTTCCCAGTTTCTGTACTTTTCGTTCATGCCACTGATGCTGTCAATGCACACGTTTCAGATTCGAACGGCTGGTCTTGCCAGAAACATCAACGCAGTTCGCTTTACGTGTGAAGGAAATAAAGTAGGTTGGTAGAGATCCAGCTTTTCGTAGTCATGTATAATTAGTATTGCAGATAACTGTTATTATGGTGACAGCGATACACAATTGCTACTATGCTGTGACTATATGCAATAACTCTTCTCAATTAATATTGATGTGTCAAGAATGACTTCAGATATCCTAATTTTAACTCTAATATGAATGGAGAGTGCCATTAAAAATTAATGCTATTTTTTGTCATGTAGACTCAATTTGGCATGATCATCAACATTTATTTTATACATTCACAAAACAATAACTTTAAAGGTACAGAGTCTGATTGTTTTATAACAATCATGTTATGATACTTGTATAAACTATATCTATTCTCACATCTTGAATTTTTTTTTAATTTGGCCGTAATCTGTATAATTTGATTGGTAGGACTCAAATATCATGTTTACATTGCCTGCTGAATGGTAAGGTCGACATTCAAGATGTTCAAATTATATATATAATATATAATGTAACGTAATTTCACGATAAAAAGTAAATCAGACTTTGTTCCTTTATGTGTGCACATGATACAATAAACCAATTTATTACGCAGGTAATTGCTACTAATAACACACTATCTACGGTTAACACGCTATCTAACACACTATCTACGGTTATATATACTGTCCTGCACGGTATGACGTCCTGTACAAGAAAAAAACAGTATCACACTCTTACGAACATGTACCGAACAATTAATTAAACCGGCGCTCAAATCACTAATTATTGTTTTATTGCATTAAATATGTTGCAATGTTAGTTATGAACCCTTATAATAAATACCTTTTCGAACCATATTGGGTTTTATGCATGAGTTGCTTCAGAATGTTGTATTGGGCTCACAAGCTCACTCAATACAAGCTCACTCAATACAAGCTCACTCAGTACAAGCTCACTCAGTACAAGCTCACTCAGTACAAGCTCACTCAGTGCAAGCTCACTCAGTGCAAGCTCACTCAGTGCAAGCTCACTCAGTACAAGCTCACTCAGTACAAGCTCACTCAGTACAATATTCTGAAGCATAAAACCCCATATCGTTCAGTACAATATTTGTGTTTACATGCAGGTGAAATGCTGTTGTTTTTGCTAAACTATTAAGGTTGGTAGAGATGTGCACCAGCTTGGATACCCACTTGTGTTGAAAGCATCCTTCCATTGTGTCATGCTGATGGTCATGCCAATGATATCTTGTTTGTTTTGTGACATTCTTGTCTTGCATGGTCCACAGATTCTTGTGACAAACACAGCACGACGCCTGGTGGTCATTGACGTCGAGAGAGGACACCAGGAACTCTGCTATGATAACTGTGAGTGTCTATAGCTTATCCCTCGAAAAGTGCGCATATGGCATAACTAAAACACATTCTAGAGCCACCTCCAGTAATATTGTAGCCATCAGTACCAATGATGTACTTCATGGTTACTTTGCTAAATGGACGTGGTATCTTAGTTGTCTTGAATAAACTCCAGGTGCAAAATCTTATTGTTTTTTATTGTCTTGATATGTAGTATAAACTACTGTATTCGACCTAACAAACCTACAGTATGCTTGAAAAAAAATTGGGTCATGAAGAAATATCAAGGAATCTGTTCTTATGAGCATGCACCAAAATTAGTTTCTCTAGACAATAAGGTAACTGTCATACACTAGTGATGTCATTTGGTGACTAGTGTAGAACAACTGAAAAGTGGTGCCAACTGTTTAACACTAGATGGGGACACTATTCAGTTGCTCCACACTAGTCAAATTACAATAATTATGGATCCTGCTAATTAAAAAGGGGTGTACGCTAATTAGGGCATGTACGCTTAATAGGTCAAATATGGTATATCCTAATATGATGACTGCCCAAATGTGTTTAATGAACTTTAATGGGCGTGACTGGGCTGCGTGGACGGCTGATCCTATGTCTTGTATGTTTCAGGTGCCTTTAATGGGCGTGACCGGGCGGCGTTGGCGGCTGATCCTATGTCTCCCAATATGGTTGTCTGCTCATATGTCAATGGCAAGGTAGGAAGATCTCAACCGCTCTGCACAAAACATACCTGATGGTTCTACATGACTTCTGGTTCAAGCTCTGTTGATTGCATGATCTCAATGAATCTGCTGTCTATTTTCTCAGAATATTTGCCTCGTGAAAGGCGCCGTCTATATTCTGTTATTTCAAACCACACATCTTACACCCTGTTCTTACCTCCTTAACTACCCACCTACCTACCTACCTCCCTGTGCTATCAGGCACACAAGGCGGAGAGCAACCAATGCCATCCATCTCTATCTTCAGCCATTCTTTCTATGTCTTTTGTCCTAATTGTTCACAAAAAAGGAATACTTAAATATTTTACATTGAAATAATATTTGAATTGTTTGTTTGATTTCCGTGTGTTGTGATACCAACACTTACCTGAAAAATGCTTAAATACTTTGTGAAGTGGTAATTTAAATAACAATTTAAGGTGCTTAGTGTTCAGTTGTCCCAACAGATGACTTGGGATGTGCTTTACATTTCCACAGTAACGCGTCTGTTGCTGCAACTTGTCTCTGTAAGATTTGTTTGTAAGTAAACCTTTTAGTACCTTTCTTCATTAACATATTTGTATTTTGTTCCAGGGTTTAACTTTATTTGATCTCAGAATGCCTATACCATTGGACTTTCTGTACGATGTGA
This sequence comes from Lamellibrachia columna, assembly GCA_963662155.1. Classification (NCBI taxonomy): domain Eukaryota; kingdom Metazoa; phylum Annelida; class Polychaeta; order Sabellida; family Siboglinidae; genus Lamellibrachia; species Lamellibrachia columna. The sequence goes on along the minus strand of OY759275.1, from coordinate 33,063,200 downwards.
GTATGTTAACTAGCTTATGAAGATTATATTATACTTATGTTTAAAAATAGCATACAAGGACAAATGTTTTCTGCAGTTGAAGGTGCTAAAAACATTAGTTCAATAGTGGATGATTCTTCAATTATTAAATTAGGACTGTTTGACTATAAAAAAACTTACGTTGTCTGAAAATGACTTGTTCCTCATGGTAATTTCCCACCCTGAATCAATCATGGTTATGAGGATGCGGCCACATATCTGTCTGAATTGCTTTCTGTTTATTATTGGCCATTAATTTGTGACCACCAACATTAAATATTGTGTCACTTCTTATCCAATCTCAGTTGTGATTTCTACATAGGTTCACGATGGCACAATACATGACATCATATTCCTGCAAGAGAGCTGGCCTTGGGGTCACGGCGAGAGGTCAATGGTCACCGTGGGGTCAGACGGTCTCTGTAAGGTATGGTGGTAGCTGTATTTCTTGTAGTAGGTGTTGTTAGTGACTTACTTACCTAGGCCCTTAACTCCTCCTGGAGCATAGGCCATCCACAACATTTCTCCAGCGCCTCCTGTCTTGGGCAATCCTCTCCAGTTGTTGCCAGCCCTTCCCTGTTTGCTTGATGTCTGCCTCGAGGTCACGCCGCCAGGTGTTTTTTGGTCTCCCCCTCTTTCTCTTGCCTTGGGGGTTCCATGTCAGGACCTGTCTGGTTATGTTTGTGCTTGGCTTTCTCAAGGTGTGGCCAAGCCATCCCCATCTCCTCTTAAGGATCTCTATCTCTATTTGGGCTTGGTGTGTTCTATCCCAGAGGTCTTTGTTGCTCACCCTGTCCATCCAGTGTATTCGGAGAATTCTTCTCAGGCAATGGTTGACAAATGTCTGGATCCTTATCAGTGTGGTCTTGTTTATTCGCCATGTTTCTGCTCCGTACAGCAACACGGACTTTACATTTGTGTTAAACAAGCGTATTTTTGTGGTTTCTCCAATTACCTTTGACTTCCACACATTTCTCAACAGGTGGAAAGCTACCCTTGCTTTGCTGATCCTTTTCTTTACGTCAGCCTCTGTCCCTCCATGCGTATCCACTATGCTGCCTAGATATCTGAATTCTTTGACCTCGTCCAGTGTCTCTCCCTCAAGCATGATTGGTGTTTCGCAAGTAGCATTTGTTCTCAGGATCTTTGTTTTCCTTTTGTTGATTTTCAACCCAACCCGCTCTGAAATCAATGCCAGTTCTGTTGTTTTGTCTTGCATCTGCCTATGGCTGTGAGACAGGAGTGTAAGGTCATCCGCAAAGTCCAGGTCATCAAGTTGGGTCAGCATCGTCCACTGGATTCCGTTTCATTTCTCCTTGGTTGCTGTTTTCATGACCCAGTCTATGACTAGAATGAAGAGGAATGGTGACAGTAAGCATCCCTGTCTCACCCCCGTCCTAACCTCAAAGTTCTTTGTAAGTTGACCTTCATGAATGACTCTGTATGACATTCCTTCATAGGAGTTTTTGATCATGTTGACTAGTTTCTTGGGCACCCCATAGTGTCTTAGCACTTTCCAGAGTGTCTCCCTGTCCACACTGTCAAAGGCTTTCTCGTAATCAACAAAGTTGATGTATAGGGATGAGTTCCATTCGATGGATTGTTCCACTATGATTCACAGTGTTGCAATCTGGTCATTACACGATCTGTCCTGCCTGAAGCCTGCTTGCTGTTCACGCAGAGTTTGGTCCACTTTGCCTTTCATTCTCTCTAGGATTATTCTGTTTAGAATCTTCCCAGGTACTGACAACAACGTGATTCCTCTGTAGTTATCACAGCGGCTCAGGTCTCCTTTCTTGGGAATCTTGATAAGGTAACCTTCCTTCCATTCTGCTGGAATTTCTTCTTTTTCCCAGATCTTCTCAAAAAGACTGTACAGCATTTCTACTGAAGTATTTACATCTGCCTTTAGTGCTTCTGCAGGGATACCATCAGGGCCTGCTACTTTCCCATTTTTCATATGTGCGATTGCCTTTTTTATCTCTTCTCTAGTGGGTTTATTACAGTCTATTGGGAGATCTGTCTCAGCTGGTTGGATGTCTGGTTGATTCTGCGGTACTGGTCTGTTGAGCAGCTCTTCAAAATGCTCTGCCCATCTGTAAAGCTGTTTGTCTGCCCCCATCAGGACGATCCCATTTTTGTCTCTGATTGGCCGCTCTGATTTCTTAAACTTTCCAGCTAACTTCCTTGTATCGTAAAGTTGCTTCATGTTCCTGCTAGCTGCTGCCTTTTCTGCCTCTTGTGCAAGTCCCTCCACGAAGTTCCTTTTGTCTGTTTTGACACTTTTCTTCACCTCTCTATTTGCTGCTGTGTGCTCTTTCTGAGCTATTACCTTTGCCGCCCTTGTGGGGCTGCTGTTGACTGCTTCCTTCTTGTCTCTTCTGGTCTGTATTTTCCTCATTGTTTCTACTGAAATCCAGTCTTTCTGTTGGGGTTTCCTTCTGCCAATTATCTCTTAGCATGTGGTGTTTACTGCATCCTTGATGAGACTCCATTGGCTGTTGATGTCTACTCCCTCATCTTCATCATACAGTTCTTGCAGGACTTTGAATATATTAGCTAATGCGACTTTATATTCTTCTGCTGTGCTTGGATCCTTCAGGAAATCCACATTATATCTTGCCTTTTGTCTTTCTTGTTCTACTCCATTTCTTCTTAGCTTGAGTTTTAGCCTGGCTGTTACAAGGTGGTGATCAGACACAACGTCAGCGCCTCTCTTCACACGCACGTCTTGTAGTGATCTTCTAAACATTTTGTTTATGCCGATGTGGTCTATCTGATTTTCAGTGACTTGGTCAGGAGATACCCATGTCGCTTTATGTATTCTTTTGTGTGTGAACACGCTTCCCCCAATCACAATGTTGTTTATTGCACAGGCATTCACAAACCGCTCCCCATTGTCATTCATCACACCCAGCCCATGAACTCCCATCACATTTTCATATCCTTGGTTGTCCGATCCAATCTTAGCATTGAAATCTCCCATAATCAGGTTGATGTTTTTATCCCCTAAATTGCTCATGATATCAAGGAGTTGGTTGTAGAATTCATCTTTGGTTTCGTCAGTCTTGTCGTTGGTTGGGGCGTAGCACTGCACTATGTTCATTTTAATCCTTTTGTTCTTTGTTCTAAAGGATGCTGTTATGCACCTCGGTCCTCTGGCTTCCCAGCCAATAAGTGCTCTCTGTGCCTCCTTCCCCAATAAGAGGGCAACCCCCTCTGAGTGAGGGGCATCATCTTCCTCGTGTCCGGAGTATAGCATAATCTCTCCTGTTAGTCGCAGTCGTCCTGACTGGGTCCATCGGGTTTCGCAGAGCCCGAGTAGAGCGAGGTTGAATCTCCGCATTTCTGCTGCCACTTGGGCAGTTTTCCCCGCCTCGTACATTGTTCGCACATTCCATGTGCCGATGTTTAAATTTTTCCTGGTCGAAAGAAGAGTAGTCGGCATTGTGGCTTCCTTTCGGCTTTGACCGCAACACTTCATGCGCCCTGGTAAACCAGGCCCTACCTCTTCCAGGACAGACGTCGTAGTTTTATTTGTTGTGAATGTTTCTGTAGCGTTGGGTTTCTTTACAGGGTGGGGGTGCTAGCCCCACGCCCAACCCTCCTCCTTTCTCAGCCGGGCTTGGGACCGTCCATGGCGGAGTTGTTAGTGAACACTGCATGATTCCTTGCTAAATTAATTAATTGTATGATTGGCTCTCTCTAAGATTGTATTAATTGAGTGATTGGCTCTCTCTAAGATTGTATAAATTGAGTGATTGGCTCTCTCTAAGATTGTATAAATTGAGTGATTGGCTCTCTCTAAGATTGTATAAATTGAGTGATTGGCTCTCTCTCTAAGATCTTCTAAGTTGTGTGGTTGGCTCTGTAGTATATCTGTGTGCGTATACGTATCTGTGGGTATGTACTTATATACATATTTATGTACAAATAAAAAAATTCTGCTAATGTGGTTGTCCACTACTACATCTGTTATTGAAAACCTGGCAATTGTGAGTATGTTAAAGCGAAATAAAAGTCATTGTTTTGAGGCTATGCAGCCAAAAGAGATAATAAAAAACTCAACATGTGCAAGTATAATCAAGAATATCATGCCACTGGTTTACTCAGAATGTGTTCTACAAGTGGGAGATTCAGGTCATTTCTCCAGTTGACTGAGCACTGACATGTTAGCCAACATGACCGATAAGCGGATGGTGAGTTCTGTGAAAATCGGGGTAACCTAGACTACTATGGCATATTACAGGAGGCTGACATATGCAGAACCAACGCAAAGTCTCAAACAAACGTGTTATTTTACCTGAAAGAAGACTAATTTAATAAACAAAGGCCAAGTTGAGTTTGGAAGCAAACAGCATAGCCATATCATATTGGCAAATATAGGAATAGGTGTAAATATATTTTTCATTTGACGAGCAAATTTTGCTAGATGGACACTGGTGACATAGGGTTATCTAACAGTATGGCGCGGCCCTTGAAATTAAGATGCTGTGTTCATCAAGGTTTCCTAGTAAACCACTGGCGTGATATTCTTAATTGTATTTGCAAATGGTTATGTTTTAGTAACTCTTAAAGGTGCATAGGCCCAAAACCATGACTTTTGTTTTCTTTAATTTAAAAGTACTGCCTGTGGATATAGACTTTGACTGTTACATCACTGCGATAATGGTTCCAGGTGAGCACTCTAGATGGCAGGAGGCTACACGTGATTGAGGGGGAGCAGCCATTGAACTCCGTGGCAGCGACGCCCGAGGTGTACAACTCCTCCCGAGACGATGGTTTTACGAGTAAGTGTAGGGAGCAGTGAGCGTACACTGTACACTAGAGCGTGCAACACAGAGAATGTGACCAGTTTTAATTAGTCACAGTCACATCATCTTATATTCAGCAGGTGTTGTTTGTGGGCCAAAACTTGACCATTGTGCAATTCCTTAACTGGATAATAAATACTTTCCGTTGACCAACTTAACACCTGCTCAAGAAGCATCCCGTAACTGTTGTTGCTGTTTGATGGGCACGAGAATTTTATAGCGAATAATAATGACATTCGATTCAAATAACTAAGTTGTTCTCACTGGACATGTCAAGTGTATGGGTTTGGATCCAACCGTTCCATATGATAAAAGGTGTGCCTTAAATTATGTCTGCCTGTTTAGATCACGGTGTTTGTCAGCCATGGAAATGTGTGTTATGCAGGTCTTCTGACACTTGGTGGCAGCACTGTGACCAGTTATGCGCCTGATACTGGACTTCGGGAAACTCTAACCGAGAACAAATCTGCTGCCGTCCTGAAACTCAGGTATGAATTGTTGCAACTCTCCTTGCAAGGCCTCTCAACAAACACCAGTCTGACACCAACTCTCCTTGCAAGGCCTCTCAACAAACACCAGTCTGACACCAACTCTGACTTGGCTATTTTATCAATGTCCCAACCACCCCTCTATGAATAGATTGTGTTTTAGTAGAAATTATGTTCAGGTTTGGGTTTTTATTAAGTTTTTTACATCGATAAACTCATTGAATTTTATCATGCTTTTGTACGTAAATAACTTAATAAAGACGAAACCAGAAAAATGGGAGAAATCATAATATGAAATATGTCAAAAGCGATGTATCTTATTGAGTTTAGGAGGATGTTAGAAAAATGAACAATATTCGGAAGTTCTGCCAGATTGGGAAGGTGATTGATGGGAGCAAAACTCGCAACTTGTTCATATGCAGTTTATGAACAAGCAACTCACTAGTAACAGTGTCACAATTCAGGTCGGTTCATGCAGCATGCGTAGAACTGTCAACACTGCTCGGCTTTACGGTGACATAGTGGGCCAGTCCACTGATCAGGACGGGGGTAGTTGTTGAGTGTTATGTGCGGGGTGTCAGATTTTCAAGAAAAGGCATTACATATCCTTTGAATGGCTTTTTGTATATACTCAACACAAGGTAGTATCATGTACACAGTGTGTGGGTGCCTGTTGTAGATACTCAACACACAGTAGTATCCTTTACACAGTGTGTGAGTGCCTCTTGTGGTAGATACTCAACACACAGTAGTATTCTGTACACAGTGTGTGAGCGCCTCTTGTTGTAGATACTCAACACATGGTAGTATCCTGTACACAGTGTGTGAGTGCGGCGTGCTGCGTCGCTACCGGCGCTGGCCCGACCATCATGTCTACCTCAACGACGCACTTCACCACAAGAGCGACATTGAAGACTTTGACATATCTCCATATGACGAATGTATCCTTTCCCAGTATCTCCAAGATTACCATGGCTCTTGGCATAATATCAATCCACCCACCTGGTGCAATGGGCATTTAAGATTGCATTATTTAAGATTGCATTATGTGTGTGTGTGTGCGCGCACACACACACACACACGTACATGCGTGTAAAAGATTGCAAATTAAAGCTTTGCATTTACAATACCAATACATATGATATCATCGGGAAAATGTGTTTGCTACCATTAAATTATCTACATCTGTGGTACAGATCTAGCCAATTTAACACCAGCAGCAGCAAATAAAACAGATTCTGTGTTGGTCCTTTGCATTTGTTAATGCCTGTTAATTTTTTTAAAGTCTCCTTTACTCCTAGTTTTCCTTGACCGTTTACGTCCAGATCTCGTGACAGCATCAAAAGACCGCACGATTGGGGTAGTGCACCTCGGTGGCCCGAATCACGGGACATCAGAGTACAGCGAACTGACATGACGCGTTTTTCCCGCACACCACATCTAGATCATTTATATAGTATCAGTTTTGTATAAGATAGAAATCTAGTTTCTTTTGATTTATTTCAGTCCTCTTGTAGGACCGTCATGGGACCATGAATGATCACGATATGGTGACTGCTCCATTTGATATTCTTGTATGAATGTGGTTAAAGATTAAGATATGTCCATATTTTCATGGATAGAAACACCACTTGTTATTTTGCATTTAATACGATACATTGATATTTATACATTCTGATATAAATCGCTAATGAAGCTATTCGGCGAGTCAGAGTAAGCAGACTATTAACGTTTGTCCAACATGTGTGATGATTCGTGAGTTAAGATACTTGTTTCACTTTGTAATTACCCAGTGCGTACAATGCTTTTGTTGAAATTTTTATTGTAGAAAAAATGATGTCATAATTTAAATAAATAGAAGTATCAAAGCGTGCAGTGTTCCTCGTGATTTCCTCGGTTTGCTCCATGTGTGTATTTCAATATGAATACAGTATCTGGAATATAATAATAATATAATGTATAAAATACTTCTATTCTGCTAAAATCCTGGGAGACCAAGCTCAGCAGTGTACCAAAACAAATGGGGTTGAGCAGTTCCTAATCAATAAGCAGTTCCAGTTGTAAATCGTTGGATTGGTACACTGGGGAGCTATAGAGGATAAGCAAGTTTAAACAGGTGGGTTTTTAGTTTACGGCGGAATGTTATATTTCCTACAGCCTACACTAACGGGGAATGAGTTCCACAGAGTCGGTGCAGCAACTGAAAAGCTCTAGTTCCGACATTTGTCTTAACACTGGGAACAAAAACTAGATTAGAATTAAATGATCGACGCCGTCTGGGCTGTCTTGCAGGAGTGAACAGTGAATGTAAATATGCTGGTTGCTTGGATGAAAGTGCTTGATAGGTAATTGTACAGATCTTAAAAATAATGCGATATCGGGCAGGGAGCCAATGCAATGATTTAAAAAGTGGTGCTGAGTGAGAGATACGAGGAGACCGGTTCACTACCCTTGTCAAACAATTTTGAGCACGTTGAAGTTTCAAGATGTCATCGAGAGCAATATTATGATAAAGGGAATTGCAATAGTCAAGTCTGCTGCTAACAAGAGCGTATATTCAGATGTTTCTAGGAACCTACGAAATTAAAGAGAATTCATTGCACAAATAGGATTGTGATGTGAATTTTTATGTGCACAGTCAGCAGCAATAAAGGTTTCCACATACAGTAGGAATTGTAGATTACATCATAACATCTATGACAACGTACTGGTTCCAATGTTATGAACATACAGATGGGATCCTTTAGATGAGCATACATAAGAAATTAACTCGAACGTTTTTCAATGAAAGAAATGGTGAAATGTTACTAACTAGCACATGCCCTGCTGACATGGCTCACAAAAAGTTAATAACTAATAATTTGCAACTACAATCAAGAATATCGCGCTACACTGTAGCGGTTTAGTAAGAATTTTTTCTAAGAGTGATATTCTGGTAATTTCTCTGTTTAATGGGGGCTGACAGCATGACCGATAAGCGCATGCGCAGTCCTATGAGATCAGGTATTATAGACTACCGTGTGACATATTAAGTGCAGTGGGTATATACACAACCAACAGTCTCAATCAGAGGTGTTATGTCAGAAAGGAGATTAGTTCAGTAAACAAAGACCTAAATAATGGTTACAAAAGCTGAGTTTGGACGCAAACTGCATGGCAAGTATAGGAGTAGGTGTTTACAAATATATCGCCAGACTACTGCACCCGTGACGTAGGGTGATCTAACAGTATGGCACAGCCCATGAAATTAAAATGCTGTGTGTTCAACAAGGTTTTCCTAGTAAATAACTAAGTGTTAACTTTTTTCTGTCAGAGAGACGGGACAAACCAATAGAACAGGCCAGGGAGCAAGTGGTAAGCACACCTAATGGCTGATACTGACAGACACACCTAAGGGCTGACACTAACAGACATACCTAAGGGCTGACACTGACAGACACACCTAAGGGCCGACACTGACAGACATACCTAAGGGCTGACACTGACAGACATACCTAAGGGCTGACACTGATAGACATACCTAAGGGCTGACACTGACAGACATACCTAAGGGCTGACACTGACAGACATACCTAAGGGCTGACACTGACAGACACACCTAAGGGCTGACACTGACAGACATACCTAAGGGCTGACACTGACAGACATACGCACAGTGAAAATCACTTAAAAGCAGCTGACAAACAACATTTATTCTCGGTCAAGATTTCAATTCACATGATGAAATATAATATGTAAACCTATTTGACATGAGTTCACACTTAAATAAATAATCTTAAAGGTTGACATTGGTCAATTTTAATTATGCAATCATTCCATGCAGGCTTGCATATCACTATCAGTAAGCCAACACATCATTGAACATATTGCACAATATAAATATTTTGCACAAATGATATATATATATATAAATATACATAATTATATATATATATATATTTACCTACCAACTAATTTGCAACATTTTAGAAATGAGACTATATACAAGCATCAATGCAAAAAGCAGTAATTATATAAAATTCATAAACACCTTTCCCAACATGATTTTTTGGCATGTCTCATTCTGACAGAATGAATGTCTTCATCATTTTGTTTCCCGTTTACGTATAAAATGAAAGAACATACCATTCCTTTTTAATCGCTGTGTGCAACAATCACAAATTAAACAGAAAAACCAATTTGTAATGTTGCAAGGAATATGCCTTGTGCGCTTCCTTACACGCAATTCTAGATTATGTATATACTGACAACTGTCAGATGAGAGCATAGCTGTAGCATCCATTATTGACCTATTCCTAGAACACAGCAAAGCAGTCTCCATTATTATACACGTAATAAATGCATCAGATTTTTACCACCACACAAAGTGGGCATTTAATGAAATATTTGTAACAGTATATGCCCGTTAAGATTTGATCACTCTGACCTTCAGTTTTCATCTGCAATTTAACATTTATCGCCAATATACTGGTTCAGGAGGAAAATCAAAAGAGGCAACAAATACCCATAGAATGAAGCCTTTACATATTGGTTAACTGTAAAAATACAGTATTGTGTGGATATGTTCATATGCTAACGGGTGATCTTACACCATTGATTTGACTTGAATTGCATTAACCTGTGAAAATGTCATTATCCTTCATGCTGTGGCCATGGCATACCATCAAAATACAAAACACCTGCATGCACTTGAAATAATCATTGATCGGAAAAAAAATATTTTATTTCGGAAAATACATTGATGCACGCTGCTAAATGAGACCGGCGCTAACCCGCCTCTCGCATCAACCCAACTCTGTCTTATCATCAATGTTTTCAGATAATCCCTAAACAATATGGTTAGCTATTGTCTGTGGTTTGTTTGTGTTTTTGCCTGGCCCCAGACAACCATTTTACGTGCTCCACCCGCACGTAAAAGACTATACGACAACGGCGTTCTCGCGCGGTGACGGTGCTTCTGCGTAGTAATCTGTGTCGATGTTAAGGTCGGGACTGAAAGTGAGATGGACGTCGGCATGGTACAGTGGGTTGGGACCGTCCTCGTCTATCTGGGTGCTGTCGTAGAAGTCGTCAGTTTCGTCAGTCTTGGGCGAAGCGTTGTATGACTGGTGCGGCAGACTCACGGTGTCATCATCGTCGTCATCGACATGGGCCTTGTAGGAGAAAAGGATGTTCTGTGGCCGGGTGATCCTGAAACAGCAGCAACTGATCAAGACCCAGCACTTGGATCTACAGATGCATCGACTATTAAATTCTCACATTCAAGTAATTCAATCCAGTGACCGAAACTTAGATATAGCATATCATCTGACCAAATCCAAAATTGAAATGCCAATTCTAAAAGATAACTGCAGGACTATTTATAAAATAACATAATTAAACCAAGTAAGCCAAACTTACTTCCAAATTAAGCATAATTATTAATTTAAAACAGTATGAATTAACTACAAAATCCTGTAACAAAACAGTTCAACTTAAAAAAAAAACTGAATTTGGTCGACACAAATTATTTGCCAATTAATCAATTTAATTTAAAATGACAGTGCGAGTTCACTAAATAAATAATGAATGGTTAAAATCAAAGTTGCTATTTCTTTCAAAATGCACCACCCGGTACTGACCTGAAGAAATCACACAGGAATGCTCTATACACAAGTGCAGCAAAACATGTGAAGTAGATGTAGGCTGTCACATCCACCACGCTGAGAAGAAAACACACAAAACTAACATTTGTCCAAAGAAGATCACATTCATGTAAAGTTTAGAAAGATTTATGTAAAGTGTACAATGATTCGTGTAAAGTTTAGAAAGATTCATGCAAGGTAAGGTTTAGAAAGATTTTGTGCAAAATTGGGATTCATCTAAAGTTTAGAAACATTCATGTAAGGTTTAGAAACATTCCTATACAGTTTTGAAGCATTCATGTAAACCTCAGAAACATTCATGAAAACTTTAGAAATATTCATGTAAACTTTACAATCATTCTTAAATAAAGCCAAAAATGTAACTGGAAAAAAACAGGTGTAAACCCAGAAATGTAACCGATTGATTACACAAACAATTACATGTTACTGTAAATAGCAAGTGCAACAAGAGACAATAAAAATTGTCAGATCCATTACATGACTGTTTGCCTAGCAGCCAGGTCTGATAAGCTAACAAACAAGGCTACCGCTATCAGGTATTTTGTCCTATTTTTCGTTGCATTTAAGGTCCAAACATTTTTCTTTGTGAGAAAAACATAGCGCAGAGCTGTTTCAGCAAGAAATTGATGTGGGAAAGTTTAATCTGGCAGATGCTGCCCAAGTAATGTAACATAACGTAAACATGGCTGTTAAGCCAAAGCTTGGCAGATGCCATGCTCATGATTAGCTCCTGTGCGGTAGAAGAACGGCTTGAGACGTACCACATGCCGTATTGAATGTGGTAGTGGAGTAAGGCGCTGCCTGTAGCCTGCGTCACATTCAGTAAGGCCAGGAAGAAACAATACCAATAGAAGGACATCTTCGCTGCAACAACAAAAATCATTGTTTTTAAAATGTTTTAAATCAGGAGTCGGAGCGATCCAGTGATGGTAGTAGCCTACTCAGCCCCTGGCATACATCCTACACACTGTATGGAATTGCACTGAATCATTTGTACTCCATATAATTTGCTGTCCTGGTCGACTGAGATTCTTGGAACCAGCCCAACATCAATTCAAGGAAATGCCTGTCATTACCTTGGGACCAGCCAATTAAAGTTTATGTTACTGTATGCAGGCCTAGGTTCTATATTCTCATAATAATCATAATATCATTGGTTCACACAGCAACTTACAATTACAAGATTTCAATAGGTCGATATGCCAGGAATACTGATGTACTCTGCAGCCATTGGTTCGAGTCAAGAGGATAGGCCCAGCCATTAGATTTTTATTAGAATCACACCATAATGGCAGTGCAAGCAGTATAGGTGGCTTCTGTTTAGAAAGGAAGATGTTAGGAGAGGCTTGTTTACTGATTTGTTGTATAGTTTTAATTTACTTAAACAGTGTCCCCTACCAGTGTTGTGCACTGCTTTCCAGAGCATTCTGTACCAGTGCAAACAGTAGGTATGACTTCTGTTGAGAACTTCTCAGTTAGGGGGTGTTTTGGGGAGGGAATCTAATTATTTAAATCAATGATTAAAAAATTATTAAACAAAACAGGTGATTTAAATCAATCATTAAAAAAATAAAGTTATTAAAATCATTTCGAAATTTTTTTTAATTAAGATATGATTTAAATCGTCAACCCAGAATGACATGTTATAATATAAGTATTTTCAATTGTACCCATTATAAATATTGTATTAGTTCCTTGTAGAACTATCTGTTTTACAAACAAATCCTTAAAGTGATATTGATAGTTTTCATAGAATTCAGTATACAGTTCACCTAATGAAATGCAACTTTTCTACCAAGCCACAAAAATGTCAAACATTTAAATTACCTTCATGAAAATGTTCATCACGTTGGTAGACATATTTACTTGAAATTAGAAACTTGGAAAGGCAACAGGTAGAACTGAAACTTACATGGCAGGGCAAAGTGCTGTTTCAGTCGTGTGAATGGCAGAATGCAGATAACCAAATATATCTGAAATACAATAAACTCTTCATTATTACACTGTTGCATTTACTTCCAAAATATTACGCTAACCCCGATAATGTACAATGTTGTCTATATATCACAACACAGATTAACTGATAATCCTCTAAAAGTAATATTTTTTATTTGATCCTCAGTAAAGAAAATCCTTATTTAATTGAAATGTCTGTTTTCCTGGTGCAATCCTTTGAACACTGCCTATTTTTTGTAGGTTTCCTGGATACTATGTTGCATTTAAACGTCATGTTGTAAGATGTTTTACAACTATAAATTACTACCGCTATTGGTCATAAAATCATAAAGATATTCACAAAGTGAATATTATTGTTACACAGAAAGCAGCATTTATGAACTACCAAAACTCACCACAAAGAAAAAGATGGAACTTATGAACAAAAACAACATCCCTCCATGGCCGAATATATCATATTCCCTGTCAGTGTTGCTGACATGAAACCTGTCATCTGGGTACATGAATTCAAGGACAGCCTGCAACATTAGAAACATTGTTTAGTATTCGTGAAAATATTCATGAAGTTGGTAGATATAATGAAGAAACAATTTTCTTTTAATCACAACTGCAGTCACAGACCATGCAGACAGAAACAACTGCATTGTTGACTGGGATGGAGCAAAGGTGATATACAGAGTAACAGAAACACGAGGTGGATTAAAGAGGGGATATGGATCAGAAAGATGACTCCAGTCATGAATCGAGACTTAGTCATGATTGGGATGGTCTGCTTGCCATGGCAACTGGCAAGCAGAAGAAGAACTAGTCGTCCCAGAATTCAGTTCCTGATGAAGGCAATTTAAACTGTACAAATTCTATATAAATTTTTATGACAGACTTTAATTACCAAATGTCCAAAGTAGGGCCTGCGCCTTTAACATTACAACATGTCTAAAAACAACATGTTATATGTATCTAACAAAGATCGCACACAAAATGAATGAAATGTGTTCTTTTGTTATTCTTAATAACTTAGAAATCATCATATATGAATTTAATGTTAACAAAAACTACGTTTCAATTAATCTAACAATCTGCTACTCAATGTAATGCTACACTGCAAATTCAAGTGTAGTATAGAGAAATGACTCACTAAAATATTATTCACATTTAATATTTTATAAAGATGTAGCAATTTCCTATTACATTCACTACCAAATTTTAATATACATTCCACATATAAATATACGAGTTATGCGTGCATGCTTACTGGAAACCAGCTAAATATGGCAGTAACAGGACAACATATACCACTTACCTGAGTTGAGGAGTAAATCAGAGCTACAGAGAACGTCACCACGACTACCCATCTGATGCTGGTTTTGCTGTCAAGGTGACCTAAAAAACAATCATGTGACCATTATGTGATCAATACATAAATATATAGCGAACTATCTATAACTTACCTCAGTTTTATGACATCTAGACTGGCAATTCTATAGTGTCAGGCATACGTTTTAGTCATGCATTGCATGCTGGGATAGAAAGTACCAAAACGTTTTACTGCCACAGGAACCATCAATGTCATACATAAAATTTGTTCCTCTTATAGTCATTCTGGGTGTACAATGAAAAACATGGTGTGGAACGTATTCACACAAATTTCAAATGTCCTCCTTCGTCCAAAACACCTCTGTAATGTGTGACAGCATAATTATTGTAAACGTGTTGTAGGGCAGGAGTTTATTTATTGCCTAAACCCGACAACATTTTGTGCCTGTGGTACACAGATGAAATAGAGAAGAAGCTACCATGTTGTTTTACTGAACGTGGAACTTCCTGACAGAATAGTCATCAATATGAAGGAAATGTCAGCTGGGTCAAGGTCTATGCAGTAACTACTCACCAAAAGCGAGTCCAAATACAACAACCGAGAGTTCCGTTGCCAAAAGAAAGAATCGTAGAACCAGCCACAGGACCTGAAGGAAACATTGTTGTTCATTTACAAGCGACGAATCAAAAATCAACACATCTTTAAAACATAAATCACAAACTCAAGTCATCTATCTATCCTGGTTGCAATTCCACAATCGGCATCCTGTATTTCAAATGAGCATGTCAGATATTTAAAATTAATGCCAATACTAGAACAAATACAGTACTTTGACAGGTGCATATTCTTCACCATGTTGTCACTTAGTTATACATGTACAGGAATTCTAGATCATGATTTAACAACACATGATACATAGCAAAGTACATCGACAAGTTCCGAGCTCGGGAAAAATTATGGACAAGACGAAGAATGGAACGGGAATGGTTGACGAAGAGAGCAGATGAAGGAGAAGACCACGACTGAGATGGGAGCACTGCATGAAGAAAGATTTGGTGGGAGTGGGAGGGGAATGGAGAATGAGAGCAAGGGATAGGGGAGTGGACAATCAGTAATGAACAAGAAGGAAAAAAAAAATTTATGACCAGTATCGGTGCCAGTCCCACCCCAGACTTCAGGGATAAAGAGGAGAGCAACAACAAAGGCATTACAGCCATTACAGCCATTACATTAGGCTTTGAACAGTACATGAATGACAACATACCTTATCAGTGATGTCTCCTATGGGCACTGCTGCATTGACCGTCATAGACACGACACATCGCAGGACGCTGATGACAGCAACCACAAACACCTGTTGATACAGGACACAATTCAGCCATAAGTGAAAAACTATGATTTTTATAATAATTATCGACAGCTTGATGTCCTTGTGATGACTGAAGTACCAACACACTTTGCTAGTAACCAACCCTAAGTGATCAATGTTTATTCTAGGTTTGTTTTAACGTTACACTACAACTGAAGGTGTTAAATCAACTTGTGTTGCACCATTTCAATCAGAAAATCAAATGTTAAAAAAAATGATGCTCTACCGCAACAAATAAATAAATAAAATGCCCATAAATATATAATTTATTTTCTAAATTGTGCGTTCTATCACTGCAGGAAGAACTAACCAGCAAAAACCAAATTCAAGCAGTTAGCTACTGCAGCTCACCAGGGCATAGAAGGCTGAGAAGATGGGACTGTTTGTCCGACGCAGCTTAGCCAGTGCCAGTCGTAAACAGAGAACAAGAAAAGCCAGGAAGAGGACATTTGGAACGAGGATGATCAAATCCCAGATCCTCACTCTGAAACAAGAAGTTCCTTGATCACATTGTTTACATACAATGAGATGTTCTAAGCGGGAAATAAATTTAAAATCATTATGAAAATGTTTCAATAACAAAATTACACTTTAGCAGGAACCAATGATTATTAATAATAATGCCACATATATATATATATATATATATATATATATATATATATATATATATATATATATATATATATTATAAGAATAGTCAAAGTTGAATTGTTTAAAGTTGTGAATCAAATAAAGACGATTGTACCGTATGTATGTTTTGCAGTAGAAAGTGTTCGTGTAACATATCATAATAGAGCTTGGTGTTAATTGAAAATTGAGAGCAGAACGACACAAAGTAAGTCGCGCTTCAAACAAGCTATCAGAAGCAGGGAAATCAAGGGTCGATGCCAAAAGTTGGAGTGCATATTAATTTTATTATACATGGTGATATAGAAATTCTATCAGAATCTAGCAAAAGTCAGGGTGCATATTATACATGGGGGCGTATTGTACACAGAAACTCACAGTACATACATACATACATACATACATACATACATACATACATACATACATACATACATACATACATACATACATACATACAAACATACGTTTATTCATACTGTAATCATATGCAGACAGTCAGACATGTATGCATCGATCAGGGGTAAAATAATATTTGGTCTTAGTCCTCCAAAACAAGCAAGATTTGGTCAATAAATGGATTTTAGCTGAGTTTGTGCACATAAAATAGTGATACAACACACTGCCCATAGTAGAAACACTTGTATATATTTTTAAATATCATCTGGATACAGTTGAGCCTCGTTATTACGCAACCCGCAACAATGCGGATTCGGATATAATGAAGTCGGTCGTGGACCTCAATTTTTCGCCGCCGGGGAGAAATGGGAATAGCTGTCTTTCGGAGGGTGTTTCGCCCACGTTCGTGTGCCGACATTAAGATCACTGCACCAATCTATTTCCTAACTAGTGCTTGTTTTGCGTGATGTACTCCTAGTGTTTGTCAAACCTACTTAGTCTTAGAATTGCTTTGATGGTTCTCTATGTGAACAATGAATGAGTAGCGAGGTGTTATTTCAATGCTTATTCTGTGCTGGCATCAACTGTATTACATGGCTGGCTTCACCCTCACCTGGTGGGTTTTAAATTGCAATCGAGATTCACAAATATGCCTTGTATAAGAATCAGTCAAATAGTCTTAAATGCTATTTAGTAGCCAACGCCAGTATAAAACGGGTGAAATGGCATACTTCCGTTCTGTTTTCGCTGTGTCAAACCAAACTCAAAACAGTGTTACTTACGGGTGTGCAAAAATACGAATTCTTCATCTTCATATGAAACGGTGAATCAGTGGTACGTTGTGATTTTATTCTTCGAGATCGGTTGAAAGACAAAGTGAAATAATTACTGATGCAACCAGTTTTTTGTTTTCAATGTTTACTCAGATCCAGGTTATTATTTTCAAATCGCATTAGTAGAACAAACTGTACCAGTTCATCGTAGCAAATGTATTCCTTAACTGTATACACATGTATTTTATTCAGTTCAACATTCAACAGCGTGATATTTAAAAAAATAACACACATTGATGCTAGTTCACTCCTTTAACAAGCTATATTAACCGCATATAGACTGCATGGCCAGCACACAGTGGCTTCGACAGTGTTCTTGGTACTGGGGACAGAGATCGCTGTAGTTTAGTAGTCCCTGGTGGCAGATATGGGAACATCTAACGCACCTCGCTAACAACACAGTCCAAAATAATGGACCCCAACCACCACGTTACAACGAGGCTCAACTGTATATACAAGTTGTATATACTTTGTATGTAACACCAGTGCCAAAATTCAGACTATCTCTTGACTAGCAGAATGTTGAAATTATATGAATCTGGCAGATTCAGCTCTGTTCACTCAGCAAGGCTGCAAGCCAACACTGGCCTGGCAGCCAATGGCCAGTACAGTTGGGCCAGTTATGTCTGCCAGGTTGTCAGCCCATGTAGCCGGTGGCTTTTGCAGTCATATCATAATTTTTACAACTTTTTGTATGTTCACCCATAAAATATTTTTCAATAAATCTCATCCTAAATTCTGATATATAAACTGAACCGTTCCCTGGTGGCTGCATCAGCAACGTTTTTGTCCAAGCTTTTTACCAGAGCTGGGAGAATAGTGGTCAGGCTGGAAGATTTTGAAACGGTGGACACATGTTAGTTTTCATCCCTGTTACTCCGCATATCTTCTTCTGAAAGGTGAGCATTCATCTTAGCAACAACATGATATTTTCCAACTGTGACGCGTCTGCCAAAATACCTGCATCGAAATGGTACGCTAATTGTAGAGTGGCTGATATGTACTACCTAAGCATATTTTACACACTGACCTGGAATACCCAATCTCTGAGGTAAGGATCATGTGACAAGCTGATGTCACAGTCGTATTTGGAGACACTGTTGTTGTAACTGGTATATCTGATGTAGTTGTCATAATGTCACCGTCCGTGGTCTGCTGAATATGTGCGTACGTTGAGTGATACATATTCACTCAGGCTCAGTATGTCTGCATTATATGTGTACAGTAGTTCTGGCTCTGCAGTTTTAGTGGACGGACTACATTGTAGCTTTCCACAGAAATAGCATTCTGTAAGAAAGAAAGAAATTAAATCATAAATATTATCATATTCCATATCATAGTCTACATGACACTGTCACTATTGTAGTATTTTGTTTTAAACAGTGTCAGTGTCAGATAAATTATGACTAGTTATGCGTTGTATGGCATTTTAGGTAATTCGGTATTACATACCATTGTCATTGATAATAATAGTAATATCGGATATAATTTCAAACCTTGCACATATTATATTTGTGATGACGCATATACATACGGTCGCGGAAACGAATATAAAATACGAAAACCCTATTATCGCCCAGGGTCCTTGAATTGTTATCTAAAATTGACGCAGTGCGTAGCATGCTGACGTTTAATTAAACACATACGTACATTATTTGTGTCAAACTTTATCTCAAAGCACCTACATTCACATACAGGAACTTCAACTTCCCTAGCAATAAAATTATTCTTTGTTTTCCATTTTGTCTGCAAATGGGCGTACAGTTTAGATCACGTGACGTGTGTTGCACCTGTTTGAACTGCTTATTCGTGATAGCCAGTGGCAGTACTATGCGGAACATATATACTGCCTAAGCGAAACAAAAGTCATGATTTTGAGGCAATGCGCTTAAAACAGATAAAACTAGAAAAGGACTTAGGTGTAACATTTAGTGCTGACATGAAAGTTTCAGAGCAATGTGGGATTGCTGCTTCGAAAGGAAATCAAATTCTAGGACTAATTAGGAGATCGAACTATCATATATAAGGAGAAACAGCTAATTGTACCCCTGTAAAAAGCAATAGTTAGACCACATTTGGAATATTGTATACAAGCATGGAGGCCGTATTGTAAGAAGGACATAGACAAGCTAGAAAGAATACAAAGAAGAGCAACTAAAATGATTCCAGAATTGAGAGACCTTAGTTATGAAAGTCGCTTATTACAATGTGGTTTGACAACACTAGAGACCAGGAGACTAAGAGGAGACCAAATAGAAGTGTTTACAATAGTGAACAGTTATGATAGGAATATGTTCTTCAAACTTAAAGAAGGCAGTAGAACCAGAGGAAACAAAGCAGCATTAGTTAAGGAACAGTGTAGGTTGGACATGAGAAAGTACTCTTTTTCACAGAGGGTGATAAATGAATGGAACAAACTGCCAAATGATTGTGTTAATGCTAGTAGTGTGAATATGTTTAAAAATAGAATTAACAGATATATGATAAGAGGGGGCTACACATTGATGATAAAATCATTGGACTCTCGATAAGCCAATGGCTTCCTTGTCCACTTGCCATCTGGAACTTGTTGTTTTGGGATGGCAATCTTGTTAAATCTGTGGTTTACTCAGAATGTGTTTTTAAAATGGGAGATTCCGGTCATTTCTCCGGTTAACTGAGGGCTGATATGTTAACAAGCACGACCGATAACCGCATGCGCAGTTCTACGAAAATCGGGTAACTTAGATTACGTGTGACGTATTAAATGAGGCTAGTATACAAAGAACCAGCGTAAAGTCTCAAAACAAACGTGTTATTTTGTCATATTGAGGACTAATATACTAAACAAAGGCCACAATATGTTACATAACTTGAGTTTGGACGCAAACAGCATAATTATGGTCATATCCTATTGGAAAGCATACGAATAGATGTATACAAATTTTCATTGGCGAACAAAATTTGTTGGACTCGTGACATATAGGGTTATCGAACAGTATCCCTTAAAAAATAAATATACCATGGTATATATACCATGGTATATATACCATGGTATATATACCATGGTATATATACCATGGTATTACCTGATAAACCATGCCATTACATGGTAAACTGTGGTATACCATGGTTTACCTGTTTTAAAACACCATTGTATTTTACCATGACTTCCCTGTTTCAAAGCACCATGGATTACCATGGTTTCCATGGTATATCATGGTATTTTACCATGGTTTGCTATGGTTTACCTGTTCAAAACACTGTGGCATACCATGGCATGTACCATGGTATATTTTCATAAGGGTGGCGCGGCCCATAAAATTAAGATGTGTGTACAACAATTAAAGGGCACAAAATTCTAAATTGTAGTTTCAAATGGTTTTGTTTCAGTAACTGTGTTATATATGTATAGGCCCAAAACCATCACTTTTGTTCCCCTTTAAACATTAATTCCGCTTTATTTTATTATATGAATTTTTTCAATATAATTCAAGTTGAGAATTGTTTTGTATGCATTATATATGCTTATAAAATGTTAACCATCACCAGGATAGGCCCAGAAAGCCACCACTGGATTGTCCTAAGCGCTGCATCAACTCAAGTGACACGAAAAAGACCGATCGCAAGAATGGCCCAGGTTACTGTGGATCGACAACATCAGCAGCCACCTGGAGGGTGAGAGACCGAGAGGACGGCCTGTGTTATGGTGGATCGACAACATCGGCAGCCGTCTGGAGGGAGAGAGACCGAGAGGACGGCCTATGTTACGGTGGATCGACAACATCAGCAGTCCCCTGGAGGGATAAAGAGACCGAGAGGATGGCCTGTGTTACTGTGGATTGACAACATCGGCAGCCGCCTGAAAGGAAAGAGACCGAGAGGACAGCCCGTGTTACGGTGGATCGACAACATCGGCAGCCACTTGGAAGGAAAGAGACTTAGAGGAAGGCCTGTGTTACAGTGGATCAACAACATCAGCAGCCACCTGGAGGGAAAGAGACTGAGAGGAAGGCCCGGGTTACGGTAGATCGACAACATCAGCAGCCACATGGAGAAAAAGAACAACAGCCTCAAATATATAATAAGAGTGGAACGGTACAACAACTAACTAGAGTATGGTGAGCAGTCATAACTGGTAAGTTAGAATGAGAGTCCCAGATGTTTAACACAATTTAACAAGTTTTGCCATCCAAGCCAAAGGCCCAGATGGCAAGTGGACAAGGAAGCCATTGGCTTATCGAGAGTCCAACAAGGCCTCTCAGTTCTCGAATAATTTTAGTTGCTCTCCTATGTATTCGTTCAAGCGTATCTATATCCTTCTTACGATATGGTCTCCACGCTTGTATACAGTATTCTAAATTTTATTACACCTCGAAGCTGCAATACTACATTGCTCTGAAACTTTCATATCAGCACTTATTGTTATTCCTAAGTACTTTTCTTTTGTAATTGTAGTAGTACCTAGAACAGTACCTCCCATATTATAATTTATATCCAAGTTCCCGTGTCCTGTAAGTAGGCATTTACATTTCCCAAAATTTAACAACATCTGCCATTTTTCAGACCATTTAACTAATTTGTCTAGATCGTTTTATAAATATTGTTTATCACCATCTGTGTTAACCTTTCTAAACACTTTTGTGTCATCCGCAAATTTCAGTACTTTGCTTGTTATACCGTCGTCCAAGTTATTGATATATATATATATATTAAGAATAATAAGGGTCCTAATACTGATCCATATAATAAGGGTCCTAATACTGATCCATATTCTGGGCAAATATCCGGGTTCCCTCATAATTGCAAGTGCTGTTTGCCATAATGATGGCAGCTGTGAGCCTTGGTAATCAAGGCTAAGACGAAGCACGCTCTATAAGTTAGGAAGGAATATTCAGTGTGGCGCTTAGGCTTGTCATACAACAAAATGTCGGGCATCCCGCCGAAATCATGGCAACCTCCAAATGTAACGCTCGAGACTACGTAAGCTTTGTGTTACTGTTGTAAAGTTTATTCACATGTTGTGATTGGAGTCATATTCTAGATCTTACTGGCATCTGTGTATGTTTTTTGAAACTAATCCCTGTGACCGGTTTACAGAGATCCCCGGTTATCGCTCAAAGCCAAATGCGCGTCGACCAGACTAAACTGAAGGCTCACTCGAGTTAGTTAACAGATCGACCGTGGAACCAAATATAACAATAATTGCAACATGACTTGACAGATCCTGCAAAATCAAACCCAACCGACAATTAATGATTGTTCTAACAACTCATGTCAGTGTTGTATTTACAGTGATGTTTCCAATGTATTACTGTCAATGACAATGAGTATATTTGTTAGACTTCCTAGACACACTCTCGAGTACCAAATAAACGTATAGGCCAAATAAAAGTATAGGGTGGCAAATCGATAAAATTTAATAATAGTATAGTGCTGAATGTATAGGGGGACAAATTTTTCAAAACAAATAATAGTACAGTGTGAAAAAGGCACTAGTATATCTGTCTTTTTTAGCATCAAAGCAATTTTTTACTCGACGTGAAGCCAAGGCGTCCGTAGAAAACTACACGGATCGCCGTGTATTTTGGATTTTTCTGGCGAATATGCATAAACTTTGTGCTTATTCATGTCACCACAGATATAGTAACCGCATTTTATATCTGGAAAACCGGGGAATTTTTTGTTTTTAAATGGACACTAAAGTTGTATTGAATTGAATACGCAAGCCCGTTATGGGATCTCGTTAAATTCACGACTGTCATTCAAAAGGATGAGAACTTGAGCCATCAGAGGGAGCCACATGCAGCTCCAGTTGGGAGCAAGTGATTTTATCGCGAGCAGGGTTGTTTGATTTAAATCATTTAATTGAAATCATTGATTGAAATCATTGATTGAAATCATTGATTGAAATCATTGATTGAAATCATTGATTGAAATCATTGATTGAAATCATTGATTGAAATCATTGATTGAAATCATTGATTGAAATCATTGATTGAAATCATTGATTGAAATCATTGATTGAAATCATTGATTGAAATCATTGATTGAAATCATTGATTGAAATCATTGATTGAAATCATTGATTGAAATCATTGATTGAAATCATTGATTGAAATCATTGATTGAAATCATTGATTGAAATCATTGATTGAAATCATTGATTGAAATCATTGATTGAAATCATTGATTGAAATCATTGATTGAAATCATTGATTGAAATCATTGATTGAAATCATTGATTGAAATCATTGATTGAAATCATTGATTGAAATCATTGATTGAAATCATTGATTGAAATCATTGATTGAAATCATTGATTGAAATCATTGATTGAAATCATTGATTGAAATCATTGATTGAAATCATTGATTGAAATCATTGATTGAAATCATTGATTGAAATCATTGATTGAAATCATTGATTGAAATCATTGATTGAAATCATTGATTTAAATCATTGATTTAAATCATTGATTTAAATCATTGATTTAAATCATTGATTTAAATCATTGATTTAAATCATTGATTTAAATCATTGATTTAAATCATTGATTTAAATCATTGATTGAAATCATTGATTTAAATCATTGATTTAAATCATTGATTTAAATCATTGATTTAAATCATTGATTTAAATCATTGATTTAAATCACAAAAAAATCATTGATTTAAATCACAAAAAAATCATTGATTTAAATCACATAAAAAAATCATTGATTTAAATCACATAAAAAAATCATTGATTTAAATCACATAAAAAAATCATTGATTTAAATCACATAAAAAAAATCATTGATTTATGATTTTTTTGATTTTTTAATCGCTGATTTATATGAATTTAACACAAATAATTGTTTACAAGCATCGAGATAAACAAAGTTTTGTACATTTTTTTAATACAAAAGCACAAAGTGCGCACACTTGTGTAGCTGTATTGACACCAGATAGCCTGACAGTCAAATATTTTACGACATTGTGTGTGTTTGAGCTATTCCCTTTCTGAATGCAGTGAAGTCACACAAACTTGTCTTCCAGAGGAAGTAACTTTTCAAGTCAGAAGCCCACTTAGAGCTTGTGCTAGTTGTTACCAAATACCAATTCAGTATGTTGACTCAAGTAAGACTGTCTGGGCTACAATTGTTTAATACTGTACCAGTTTGCAGTGTGGTTGGAGACCTTTAGAGTACACAGAGCCCTGGTCAGGTGCTAATCCACCCTCTCAGCAAACAATAATTAGCACTGCTACAGCCTCAGACACACAGCATGCTTTCCTTTCCAAGACAGGGGGTGAAGCCTTGTGGACATTGTCTAATGTCTTTATATAAGCAAAAATTATGTACCCTCTGTTAAGACAAGTACCCAAATCGATTTGAATAGAACACGTTTGAAAGAGTTTATAAATATAAACATCTACATAAATGTCTATTAAAAAAAATCATGATTTTTTCAACCCTGATCGCGAGCAGTAAACCATTCCTTGGATAATTGATTAGCGCTAACAATAGGGAGTGAGAACGATTGCTCTCCTAAAAATTATACCCTTCATAATTTGCCACGTTTATCGGAGAATATAGGCTGGCACAAATGTTAAAATTTAATAATAGTATAGTGCCAAATAAGGTACGTATAGGGTGGCATTTTTTAACAAATAAATACACGTATAGAGACATTTATTCCGCACTCAAGAGTACCAAGACTTTACCTCTCTTTGCCAACCATACAAAGCATGCAGGTTGAACCCTGACAATATATAAATGAGAGTGTTTTCTTGCAGAATGGGCAGCATCGTGTGTGAATTGTACTGGAAGCACGCCCCAAACACATGTCGTAACTTTGCTGAGTTGGCACGACGTGGTTACTACAATGGGGTGAAGTTCCACCGCATCATCAAAGACTTCATGATACAGACTGGAGACCCAACTGCCACTGGTCAGTGTGGTTTGCCCTTGTCCAGTGGCAATAAGTCATTCGTCACTTTGTAGTAACTTTCTGGAAATTAATTACATATTTTTTATGAAAGTAACACATGAAATGAAAACAACAAGACATCATTTCAATATTGGCTATTTTTTTAACATGTTATATATCTAGATGATAGTCCCTAAACATGTGAAGTAACTGGTCACAATATTGCTCACAGAAAAGAATGAGTATTTATTAAACCTGTTTTTGTGATATTTCTATACTCATATACTAACCAGGCATTTAGTTCAAAAGGTGTAAAATGATTCTGTTACTTAAAGTTGTCACAATTTTTTTTAATTGTGAGAGAAATACATAAACTGTTGCACAACAAGAATATGATTTATATCCCAAAAGTTGTGTCTACTACATTCCAAGTAACACTTCTGCGTGGTAGAAAATAATTGATTTTATCCAAAGTAAATAACATACTTTTGCATACATTACAAAACGTAGCCTGAATTTCTGTACATTATATAAACTAGTTTTTCATCAGACAAACTCACTTTTTAATAATTTATGTAATACATTTATTTACGTAACCAACCAATCCCATGTCATTTTATTTCATTACATTATTCTGTTATGTCAGCTCAAAATTAATTATATTACAGGAAGAGGAGGTGCCTCTATCTATGGAAAACAGTTTGACGATGAAATCTCTGATGAACTGAGACACACCGGTATGTCATTAACTTTCACTTATCTTGGCTTTCTGTTGTTTTCTGAGGCCTGTGACTAACCCCAGTTTGATGTTATTCAGTATAGTTCGCAAGTTATCTTACTGCCATCATTACCAAGAACAGAAAAATAATGAAATTGCAATTGAATTTCTGTAATTAAAATAACATTTCTGGACAGCGATTATAAATGTTTGCTGTGCTTAAGACTTTATGATTAAACCCATGTTCGACATTGATTGACTAAAGTCTAAGACATGTGGCAGAGTAGTTCCACAATTACTTTGTCAGATATTTGATGAATAGTTTGTATCGTTTAAAAATAAATAAAAAAATTATTCAATCATCCAAAAATAAATAAAATCATTGAAACATAGTTCCTTTTAGCATGCATCTTTTATTGACTAATGCTTTACAGCCAGAACTTATTATTTATATGGACCATCTCATGGAATAGGTAAAGATTATTTTTATTATTAATTAAATTTGTAATACTTTTTTTAAGTAAACATTTCATGATTGTGCCAGCATGTTTCATGGTGCTGCCACCTATTTGTAATTGCTATATCACAGGGGAGTTGTTCTGCTTCAAAGGTGCTGGCATCCTCTCGATGGCAAACAGTGGACCCAACTCAAACGGCAGCCAGTTTTTCATCACCATAGCCCCAACTCAATGGCTTGACAACAAACACACCATATTTGGTCGCATCAGCGTCGGCATGCAAGTGGTGAAGCGAATTGGTCTTGTTGACACGGACAATGACGACCGACCTGTGGACGACATACGCATAATGCGAGCGAACATCACGCCGATGATGAACTAGTCGATCTGTTGGACGTCATTATCATTCCTACAGCATTTCATTCATAAATTTCTTTATTCAATCAGCTATTTTCTCTTGACGAATAAAATGTTTGAGTTATGTTAAAGTTACAATGTCTGATCGTTTTTTATCATAAAATCATGTTATATAGTATAAACTGTGTCTATTCTAACACGTTGACCGACAAATGTGTTTTAATGGCCACAGGTTTTTAATTTAATTTGACTGTTGTCTGTATATTTTGAATGTTCCAACTTGAAGGTCATGTTTACATTCCATGACGAACAGCAAAGTCGATATTCATAAACAGATAACAAAATTATATTTAAACATTCTGGTTCATTAAAACACATTTGGGCATTCAAAATATATATTTATACACTTTGTACATTTAATTAATTCATGTTTAGAGCATAACATTCTTTATTCAATCTACCTTCTCTTACAAGTAAAATGTTTGAAGTGCCATATTCAACCAATTAAGTGTACATGCCCTAATTAGCATACGTGCACCCTTTTTTAATCGAGAGGATCCATAATTATTGTAATTTGATTAGTGTGGAACAACTTAAGTGTCGCCATCTGGTGTTAATTGGCACAACTGTTCAGTTGTTCGATACCAAATGACACCAGTTACTTTGTGTACAGAAACTAATTTTGGTGCACACTTATAAGAACAGATTTCTTGACATTTTCTATGGCCCAATTTTTTTCCAAGCATATTGTATGCTTGTTAGGTCGAATACAGTGTATTAATGACATATGACTGGAGCAGAGAGAATAATTAAGATGCAAATAGTTGCTCGGTCA
Organism: Lamellibrachia columna; assembly: GCA_963662155.1. Classification (NCBI taxonomy): domain Eukaryota; kingdom Metazoa; phylum Annelida; class Polychaeta; order Sabellida; family Siboglinidae; genus Lamellibrachia; species Lamellibrachia columna. Next base: position 33,035,473 of record OY759275.1, on the reverse strand, counting down.
GTGAAGTTGGAATTTCAGGAAAGATGGGAATTGTGAAATTTAAGTTGAAGTCACAGTAATCGTTGAATGTAATCGGATTACTAAACTGCATAGTGCACCACAGTCCAAGAGGTTGAATGAACACATCTAGCACTTGTTACTTTAAGATGACATTCAGTAACGAAACATTGGCAATATTGTTTCCTGCTAGTCATGATACTGTGTAGGAGCATACCCTGATAGAACACATAATTTTCAAACAAGCGTGTGCATGCATGAAATTTCGCATGAACAGAAATCAGTATCTCATCCAATAAAAAATGGCCTTATATTTCACCATTCGGTTTTGTAAAAGTGCACCACAATAATATTAATACCATTAATATTCAAAACGATGCAAGACTGGATTCAAGCAACTAAACACAACAACTGCAGTGAAAACTTTTATTCTTCACATCTGCATCAGGCAGATACACAATTGTTAATTTCCTGATGTCGTACTGCAGTTACTGATAATAAGTTAAGATGATAAATACTGCTTCAAAAGTACAGTAATACCCTATATTTTTGGTAGTTTTTTTATTTTTTTACTAGTTTACTACAGCCAGCACCAGACCCCCAACTTGACTAGTTCCCGGCACCAGTTCATGCTGAGTGGATCATCTCAAAAACTATACGTGGCCAATTCTCACATGCACTATTCAATAACACATTTTAATTCTTAATTGATTTGTATTTCAAAGGAACTTTTCGAAATATACATCAACTGATATGAAATTCCTGAATTATTACATATTCTTTGTCATGAATGGAAACATGTTCCTCATACTTTTTTAACGAGATCTTTGCACATCATGGTTTTACTTTAACACTGAACTCTTGTTAACTTTTTGTATACTTAATTTTTAATAATTGTGACAAACTATGAACTGAAATGAACATGTCGGTCTTTTTTAGAAATAAACATTGTGTAATGTTCAGTCACGCAAAATTGCCATACAAATACTTAGTGCAGTGCCTAAAACCTATGTTTATATTGTGTTTAGACTAAACAAATAACAATACAAATTCCAACATTACCCATAATTTATAATACAGTGGCAATTCCAACATTTCAACCATAAAATGTAAATTTAAAACACAACCTTGGCATTCAACTTCACCGTTCCACTTTGTTGGTGACATACTGGCTCGAGACAAGATACACGTTGGCCTTTATTAGTAGATTTTTTCTTAACACAACTATAGAAGTTCACTAACTCCCACGTTTTGGCAACCTTCAGTTGACTTGTTCAGGAATTGAATTCTGGGAACTTAGTTCTGCTTGCCACACCATCCACTTGTTCAGGAATTGAATTCTGGGAACTTAGTTCTGCTTGCCACACCATCTGGTGAGCAGAAAAGAACTAGTCCGATAAATTTGGTTTGTGAAGGTTGCTAAAGTATAGAAGTGAGTAAACGTTCAGAGTTTTTTGGAAGAAAATCTATACTAAATTCATTCGACCAACTTGATGAACATTTTCAGTTATGTTAGTCTTCAAATGTTCATTTCTTGGGTGTTCTTTATACTCGACATTCCGCTGAAATTCACATGATGCCCCTTACCTGGCTGGCAGAAAGACATACTGCGATAATGTTCCCTTTTTACCCACGCCAATAGCAAGATCACACTTGACTATCAACCTGCTACATTTGAGCTTGATTTATGTATAGCTCGTTTATAATTAACATACATCACTGGCCAGACTGTTTTAAGATGATAGCATATCAACCACCCCACTAAATCCAGATTTTAAAACAATTATCTCGAGAATCCATCCAAGTGGATCATGTGACTGGGACAAAGCCCTGTTTATGTTCATGCCCACTTAAAATAGTGTATTAACAAACCACAAAACAAAACATTCCGACCTCTGTCGCATTGTTGATAATGATGCTAATAATAATCATAATAAAAATGTTCGCCAACAGCATCGACCACAGATATCAATCAATCCACCTCCGTGTCGGGGATGCAGTCACCGAACGACAATCGATAGGTGGCGATCTTTGAAATGCCGTGAAAATGAACAAACGCTGCGGCAACGACGAACACATGGAATATCTGATGGCTCTGGAACTGAAAACAAAGAAGTGACCATAAGAATAGGTTCTACGGTTGTAATATTTCTGCTACTGAGAGCGACATCTTGTGTATATGAAAGTGAAATTTTGTAGAGTGAGCGTGTACTTTATTTGCATTTTACAATTTATAAAAAAAGGTGTCACAATTTCAATTAAGATCACATTTTCTGATTAAGAGAAGACAATTTTTTATGAAAGAACAAAATATAATGCTTAAATTTTATAGTGTACAATAATCATTAATCATAAAATTATCATTTACCAATAAATGTTAAATAAAAAGTACACATGTATAGCGCCATATATCTGATTATCTGGACAAAGTCCATTCAGAGGCGGTTAAAATACATAGGTGATAAAATTAATGAGTTAAATAATGATAATTTACCTAAAACATTACGCATATATATATATATATATATATATATATATATATATATATATATATTACTCAATACTTGCTGCATGCCTCACAAAAAAGTCAAACAAAGCTGTTATTTCAGGAATCGTTAAGGATTAAAAACACCCAAGAAATGTGCTTAACTTTACTGCCCCAAAATTTCGAAAAGAAATTGAACCACCCTCTTTAGTAGCCAACAGTGAACTGAATCTTACCCAGATGTCGAACTTTCCGGGCCAGATGCGTTCTGGGATGCGGACCGCATAGATGACCGCACCAGCGATGTATAGGATAGCCATGAGAACAAGCCAGCCGAGGGCAGCAAAGTTAACGGCCTGGTAGAAACCCTCTGTAATGACGTAGTGCATCGCCGGAATGACGCCACTCAGACCCAGTGCAATGAACACTCCTAGACAGGGGAGAAGTTAGTCCATCAAGCAAACATTAAATAGCAAGACAATAATCTTATGCCTGTTCCTATCATTCACTTACTTAGTTCTTAGTCTTATAATATGGTACAGTATAATTTCACTCTTGGCATACATGTTCACTACAGCACCAATTTGACTTCTCTGGGAATCATTCAGCCATGCTGTAGTTACTGCACAAACTGCACAAAATTTGCATCATGTTTGAGGCAAGCGATCACTCTCGCTCCCTATCGCTTGCGCAAATCAATAATCTAGGGAGAGATTTATCGATCGCGTCAATTTCAAAAATCGCTCGTTGTCTGCGAGTGTTCACCTCGACAAGGAGTTTCTTGAGTATTAGATTCACTAGGAAAGTCTACCCTCTTTATAACGCTGTGTTCGGGATCCAATATTCAGAGTTCCCATATCATCCATCACGGGGGATGGCGATGCAGCCTGTTGCACCGAGATTGCAAGAATGCAATTGAAGCCACGATGTACTGGCCGCGCGGTTTATAAAAAGTTATCAAATGAGTGAACTAGCGTTAATGTGTATCACGTTTAAGTGTCACATACTGTTGTATGTTAAACTTAATAAAATACATGTATGATTATGGAATAGATGAGGGACTGACAATAGTTCACTACGATCTGATTGACCGACTACACTGTAATGGGAATCGAAAATAATAACCAGGATCTGAGCTACCAAACACATAAATTCACGACGCACATCTCAGGTACCACTTAACATCGGTTCATTGTTTCAGGTGCGGATGACGAATTCATTAACATCGATTCATTGTTTCAGGTGCGGATGACGAATTCATTAACATCGATTCATTGTTTCAGGTGCGGATGACGAATTCATTAACATCGGTTCATTGTTTCAGGTGCGGATGACGAATTCATATTTTTGCGCACCGAGTTTGAGCCGAGCGTTTGGTATTACGATGCCATGGAAGCATGCAATTTCACCCCAGTTTATATTGGTGTTACCTACAAAGCTGCATTTATGACTATATATATATATATATATATATATATATATATATATATATATGATTCTTATCAGGCGTCTTTGTGAATCTCAATTGCAATTTTCAAACCGCCTAAACGAAGTCGAACTTAAAGCCAGTTCATGGCGACGCGAAGGCAGAATCCGAATGGGAAATGGTGGTGCCGCCAAACGGAAAAAAAAACTAAATTAATTTGGCATATTTATGTGAGCGATTTATCGCTCGCCTGTTGTTTTCAAACGTGAAGCACTGTATTTGTTTCCATGTACTCACTGTACAGCCAGGTACTCATTTATACAGCTGAGTGAACTGAAGCAATGTGGAGTGAACCAAATTGCCCATAGACGTAAGAGGATTCGAACCCAAGTCATCTCGATTGAGAATGTGATGTTCTAATCACTGTGTGACTGCATCTCATGCAGTCCCACCGGCCAACAACATTACAAGATTATCATTGGTATGACAATTTATAGTAGTAGCACTTTCACAAAACATTTTAATAATCCCACCCCATGGCATAGATATTGCAGCATGCCCATCCACTATTGGTCCAAAATGTGCAGGAAATATAGGAATTCAGAAGTAAAAATATAGGAATAAAAAAAAAAATTTGCATTATTTCAGGTGCCATCTACCGACTTCAGATAATGCAAATCGACAACTTGACATCACAAATTTGCTAATCTGATTATGAGGATACTACAGTGCAAATAACTGTCATATCTATACCAAACATATCGTCCATCCCAATGTTATGGGTGAGCTGAATAATAACCTTGATCTCTTTTAGATTATGTGTGCTCATTTGTGACAACTGCCGACAGATCTGCCGCAATGTCTGAATTCCCCATATACAAAACATATTTTTGGGAGGTATATGGTCGCTGTATCCCATGTTAACACGGGTTTGTCTCAAATGGAAAAATCATGATAAAGCACATAAATTTCTTGCCTTCATCACAATGTATAAAATAAGACGAGAAACTTATGCTGGCCGGAACACATTTTTGGTGCTAGGCAGATTTCTGACGAAACCTAGCAGATTTAATTTGATGTAGGAACATGTCATAGCTTGATAGACAACAATACTCGATTGGAAAGCTGATTAACCAATTAATTAATTAATTTCAAGTAAAAAATTGGGATTTCAACCAAAAAACTTGGCAGGTTTGTGCGTGGTACGATTAACTCACCTGCCCGTAGAGGGCGGTATTTGGGCTCAGCAAACTTGTCCCACATTGACACGACGATGCTAATGGTGCCAAGAATGAATATGAGGGCCATATATGCGATCTTGGGTTCAGTGCGGCAGTAGAAACTATAGTATAGCCAAGGGACAAACGATCCCATCGTGAGCAGGGCGATGCCGCAGTAGTCCAGTCTGCAACATGTGAATGTACTTATCAAGTACAAATACCATAGGTCAAGTAATAATCAACAATAAGGTGTCATTTATTCACTTTAATAAACTACTAATAATAATGCTAGTTACTACCTTACCTAATTCTTTCTCATTGATCAAGTAGATTTTTCACTTGACATACTATTCCTCAACAGTTACTATCCATACGGATTACTACAAAGTACACATAACAGGGTGACTTATGGTAAACTTTAGTGCTGAATAGCACATTTGGTTGTTCAAGTTGGGGAGTCTACCCATCTCAAAGCAAAGGGAATAAGCAGGCGGATGCACTTGGCCAATCTCTGTAATCAACCGTGTCCACTGAGAAAGATAATGAGACAAGGCCAGAGTGGTCTGGCATATTCGCTTAGTAAAAAAGATATGGACAGTGACTTTATTGATTGTTGACACTTGATGTGAAGAAGGCATAACACCACAGAGGACAGCTTTCACATCTCAATATGCATTGACTCCTCGCGCACTAGCGGTAGTGTTACTACTACCCCTGACATGGCATATGTACTACACATGTACGGAAGCATGCCAAACAAGAGTGTTTCCAGAAAATTCCTATCATTACCCGTCACACCAGTGATGACGGGTCCACAACTAACTGAAGTTCCCGTATATAGGTCCCATAAATTCCAGCGAACAATCCCACTGGTTAACAAGGCAACTGAAAAATAAGCATTTCAACAGGTCGATCTGCCAGGGATACTGATGTAGTCAGGCGCCCCTGGTGGCGAGGGTGCATTATGTGGAATACTTAAGTTGTGATTCTCTCTATTTATCATACATTTTCTAAATATCCTTACTTGTTGAAGAAACGGCCAATTCTCTCTGAATGACAGAACACTGTGTGGAATGTGAACGAGAATCCAAGACACAAGATGGCGCCAACGAAGAATGCCGAGAAGACCGCCTTTTCCTGCCACTGAACTTCGAGTGTTGGCCGGGTCAGAAAGTAGGTCGCGATCGCGATGAATGCTACAAAACCTACAAATAGACAAACACATACAATATGTAGTGGAAAATAGGCACGTGCAGATAAAATCACATGGAATTTTGCTACAAATGTTTACTAACATTGTGTGCATATAGCAAACATCATAATGGGATTAAGCCCGATTTTTTTATATCGTAAAACCATGTTATATAGTATAAACTGTACCAATGAAGACCTTGCAATACCCAGATGGTGCCACACAACAATCCTCATCACGTGATTATTTTGTCTTGCATATCAGACAATCGCATATACATGTCAACACATGTCCATTTGCCTTCGAAAATATTCAAATGTCTCAATTTCTGCCTGATGTATCAGCACCCCTCCGTCAAAGTTCTCTTAGTTGTGAAAGTGTTTTTCCCACAAGCACACAAGCTATTCATGACGCAGGCATGCAGGTGTGACACCTACTAAAGGCTGCTACTCAGCAATAACAATGAAACGGACAAATATAGAATTCAAGGCTTTTCAAGACTACTTCGCAAAATTCAAGGATTTCAAAGCATTGAATTAGGACAAATAAAATTCAAGGCTTTTTAAGACTACTTCGCAAAATTCAAGGATTTCAATGCACTGAATTAGGACAAATAAAATTCAAAGCTTTTGAAGACTTTCAAGGCCCCCTATGATCCCTGATGTTCGTCCTAACATTCAAATTAAGCAGATAAATGTCAAATCATAAAAAAATTGTAGTTCAAATGGTCGGGATGTTAGTTCAGCTAGTCTAAACTGTAAACATTACTCATCTGACTTTGGATCTTTGGTAAGTAAAATTATGTGTTGATTACAATTAAAAATAAGCACAATTAGAAGAGACAATGAAATCTAGTCCAATATTCCTGATTATGATGACATTCAAATTTTTTGTTTTTCATTTCCACCACTGGTAAGTTGCTTGTAATAACCCCCACAAACATGTAACATTTCCAAGAAGGCTTGACAGCATTTCTTCATTACAACAAATCAACCCTAAAACAAGCCAACTTTAGCCACCACAACGAGCAACCTTACCAAGTAAATGAGTCCAAATATTTCCCGTCTCTGTGTGAATGCGGAATATCGACTTGAAGCAAGCGTAGAAGGAGTTGAGAGGGGGTCTGTGGCCCTTGATCAAGAAGTCGTTGTCTCGCAACCACTTCGGCAGATGTTGATGATGGACAACTGTCCAGCCGGCTAGCCAGACCCGACGGGCGATCGCCTCAGCCTTGTCGAGTGCCCGGCCCGGCATGGCCATGAAGTCCATCTTGCCATCGAACATTCCGTCTATGTCGTCGTCTTTCTCCTCCATTATAGCAGAACTGTCACCCTAAACATAATTAAAGAAAATACGCACTGAAATCAAGACACGAAGGTGAAAATTTATCCGGCACAGATCTGGGAATGGATGAGACCCATGCTCAATAGCGTAATGGCATCAATATGGATGTCGGTAGGCAGAAGAATTTATCTGGCACAGATCTGGGAATGGATGAGACCCATGCTCAATAGCGTAATGGCATCAATATGGATGTCGGTAGGCAGAAGAACTTTTAAAGAAAAGAATGGTACAAGAACCATACAGAATAGGAGATGACTTCTTGCCATGCGGACACAGTCCTAGCGTCTTCTTCTTCTTCTTCCACTTAAGCTTAGAACTCTATCTTAGTCACACATCAATGCGGCTAGAGTATTTTCGAGCCGTGACCGTCGTCTGAAGGCAGACAGAAAATGGGTCACCCAAAGACAATGCGGTGGAAAAAGAACGTAAATAACTCAGATGGCGGTATTGGAACGAAGCCAAACATGTGGCCAAAAACTGAGTGAGCAGGAGAGAAAACAGTGCAGCTTTATGGGCCACTAGGCCTGAAAAGAATAGTTGATGGTGAAGTGTCATTCTGCCATACGCATTCACCTGACAATGGGCACACACTTGAAAATGAAGGAAGCATTTAGGTGATCACAGTTGGCCTACCCCGAATCATCGTCTCAAACTGGGGCCAAGTGTACTTGCAATCATTATCTTGGGAAAATGGTTTGAGCATACCAGTATGTGCTTTGGAGGGCATGTTTACAGCTAAGAATTGCTACATTTTGGAAGTATCAGCTTATATTGTGAAGACAAACTGTCTGTAAAATCATATAATTTTTAGGCAAGCAAACCTTATGTATATTTTGACTGTAAAAGAACAGTTAAATTAGTGCATCGGTCAAGCAGCTAGCATAAGATGTCATGACAGCTGCACACAGAACATGTCTGCTGAATACTACGATACAAGAAAACAAAATAGGGTCATTCCATACAAAATCAATCAAGAAAAGGCCAAAATATTGTAGAACCCCTCCGATTTTAATTAAATTTAGCATACTCGTTCAACTTGTGAAATTTACCTATGCTAAATGTCACACTTGTGAGTGTCACAAGTCACAAACTTGTCTGAAATTTGGCATCTAAGTAAATTTCACAACAGGTCCAACATGTGTGCAAAATTTCATTGAAATCAGAGGGGGTCAAGAATATTGCTGATTGATTTTAAATGGAATAACACAATAACTAAATATATTGTTTCATGAAGGATGCACCTAACTGCTGACCTCAGACCCTTCTCACATAAACCAGTTTCAGCCAGACATTGAGACTCTATTGCATGGACAATGCACTCCATCATACTAGATAAACCTAACCGATAAACACGGCTGTCAACAACTATTGACTTGTTGACTAGCTGTGGTACGCACAAAGGTCGTGAACTCAAGGGTTCATTCATGGCTCTTTTGTTCTTTATTGCGTATGTATTAATGTACATTAATGCCAGGGTGGTACTTTCTTCAAAGGGAGATATTTCCAGCCTAAGCTGAAATAGTTCATTCTACTTTCTCCTGGACACACTTCTTCAATGCAAAATGTTTTCTAAAGTATTTCCTCTGTATTGTATTACGGTCATTTACAGTAACACGTTCAGATGTGTGCAATCGTCCAAAATAACAAATCACACAACTGTTTTTGCGCAACCAGTCAAAATCTTCTGCTTTATCACAATCAAAATGTTTCGCATTATTCGGATTTAAAAAAACTTTCTCAGTGTCATTGCAATCGATATCTACGCTTTAGTCCACACTGAATAACTATTGGCGTTGTACTTGGCTTGTGCTCACTGTGCACAGGATACTAACATGACTACTCACCCAGGGCTTGGTCCAATTACACAAAAACAAATTAGTTATTATTAATTTTCCATTCCAATTACAAAAAAACCAAAAAAACAGGACCAACTGTTTATTCTAAACAAAGGACATTTTTCTGGTGCACGTTTGTTGTGAACACCCCTTTGATCATGTAAGCAGATTGTGTGATAATTTAAAACTCCATTCTCAACTGATTTAGCCTATCGTAAATCTGGTTTGTTGGTGTCCAAGTATGTATTGTAGTGTGTGTATAGTTTATGTAACATTCACAGTTGATTTAATTTTTAAAATGCCTGTTTTTGTTAAAATCATCAAAAGAATTTACTTTAGTCATTAGATCTGGAAAGACTCTAACTAGTGGATATCCAAAATTATAATCACTATGCGGGTCAATGTCGATCATGGACGTGGCTTGACATTGACTTCCACATTCTGGCTGATCACACGACAAAGTCACAAATTTAACCAAGAGTGATATTTGTGAGTTTTCAGCGTTTCCATTTTCAATTCACTTGATGTTTGACCAAACATAAGTAATTTAATAGCTCGTATGATGATTTCACAAAAACTACATAAAAAAGTTGCACAAATGATTTACTGTTGCAGTGGACACTAGGTAGGTTTGTTTTTTGCAAAATGAATTTGAAATCAGACTAAAAAAAAACTTAGGACCCTTAATTAATTCTAGATTTTTCAACTTCATCAAGACAGCACTTTTGATGCTTTTTTTATAATTTAATGCGGTGTCATTATTTAATTTTTATGCAATTTAATTTTAATGTAATTTATTTTCAATTTCAATGTCATTTAATTATTAAATTTTGAAGTAAATTTAACTAGATTTGGCACTATATAAATGTAATATTTATTTATTATTTATAATCACATGAAACATTACAGCATAATTACAAAACCAGAATCAATTACCACATTTTGCTTGTAGCTAATTACAATGATGTAATTGTACCCATGCCTTGGTCACCGATGCTGTTAAGACATTACCTGTTCAAGGTGTCGCTGAAGAAGATGACTTGACTCCTCGAGGCGACGGATGTCAGCGTTATCAACAAAATCATCCTTACAGTCGCAGCACTGACTGCTGGTGCTACATGTAGGCTGTTGCTGCGAGATGGTCGGCTTTCTGGTACACCGAGACGTGGCCAGTGTCATTTCGGCCTCGGTTGTTGTGCACTCACACATGGTCTGTGGACAGGGGGCGCTGCTCAACAGTGTTCTTGGGCTAATGTAGAGGGAGCTCACGCTTGTGTTGTTTCGCTAGTTACCGACGTCTTTTTAAGGACCCATCTGTTGGATCGGTAAACAGTTCCTGGAATTGTAAACAAAATTAACATTACGAAAGCAACAATGAGCAACCAAAGATAAACGGATCCATGTTTATCGATTATAACTGAATTCTAACTGATCACACTGTAAACTATGATCTTCTCGGTTCCCGCCAGCATTGTTTAGTGTACCAGACTGTTGCATGGAAAACTAGGCTGCATTTTGTTTTCTTCTCACGCACTGGTGTTCTCCCGATTTTCTTTACAAATACCTCTCCTCCCAGCCCTAGTCATGGATGAATTATTTTCTCATATCTCCCGATCATAACACAAACCTCCCACCTATAAATAATTGTCATTGCCAAATATGTATGAACATGTGGTAAAATTTTGTAAAAATATAAAAACCACCACGTTTCTACAGATAAAGGCCACTTCAGTATGAATTAGTCTTCAGATGCCATGATTTCAAGCATAAAAATCAACAATTTCCCCTAGACCAACCGACACAGCCAGTACAAATAATATCCTGCTCTTGTCAGGTATAAAGAGGGACATCTCCCACTTTCATGTAGTTCTGCGTGCTCAAAATGTGTGCCTGTTTTCCTCCAAGACTTGTCTGGGCTAATTTATGTCTTCCAAGCCTGACCGGCATCATTAAGTAATATCATTAAATTAAATAATGGTTGTCGAAAAAAGTAAAGATATATGTGGCAAAGTGCTACAGTGGATTGCAGCTGCCAAGCCTGTACTTTAGAAGAGACATGACTGAAGTCTACAAATATCTGTGTGGCATCTACAAATTCGATAAAATGCCACTTCATATGAACCACAACACAGTGACGAGGGGACACAGCCTGAAGCTCAAGAAGGAACATGTGACAGCTAGACAACGGAAGAGCCACTTTAGACACAAAGTAGTGACTAGGTGGAACTCTCTCACAGAGGATGTGGTTTCAGTGCACACACTAAATTACAGACTCATGTGGAAAACAAAAGTGTAGTTTTGCGTAAAAGAAATGAACTAATCAAACATGAGTACATGTAGGCAAAGTCAATCACCATACAATGTTTTCTATCTGGCTGTTGCTGTTGTAAGGCGAAGAGCTCGCTTGGCAGAAACTTACGCATTTTCATGAAACATGAAACCTTACTAAAACGCCATTAACAGAGCAATAAACACGTATTTCATGTCTGTATGCATTTTTATATTATATCACTAAAGTTACCTGACAATAACCATGTAAAAGTGTGAAATTATTACCTTTTTGTCAGAACACATTTGCTTGTCAAAATTTTTATATAACCAGATGTGTGAGTGAGATTACCAAACGGGATTCTCGTAGATCAATATAAGGTCACGCTAAGAATTTCCGTCTGCTGTCCATAGAGTTACATCATTAACAGGGTTGAAAAAAAATCAAGATTTTTATGAAAGAAATCTGATTTATTTGATTTTTTTTTAAATCTGGTATATAGACATTTATATAGATGTTTAAATTTGTAAACTCTTTGAAACATGTTCTATTCAAATCGATTTGGGTTCTTGTCTTAACAGAGGGTACATGATTTTTGCTTATATAAAGACATTAGACAATGTCCACAAGGCCTCACCCCATGTAGTTGCATAATCTGTCTTGGAAAGGAAAGCATGCTGTGTATCTATGGCTGTAGCAGTGCTAATTATTGTTTGCCTATAGGGTGGATTAGCACCTGTCCAGGGCTCTGTGTACTCTAAGGGTCTCTAACCAGAATACAAACTGGTACAGTATTAAACAACTGAGTCAACATACTGAATTGGTAACAACTAGCACAAGCTATAAATGGTCTTTAACTCAGGGCTTCTGTGTTGAAAAGATACTTCCTCTGGAAGACAAGTTTGTGTGGCTTCACTGCATTCAGTAAGGGGATAGCTCAAACATACACAATGGCATAAAATATTTGACTATCTGGCTATCTGGTGACAATATCATGATTTAAATCAAACAACCCTGATCATTAACCATTTAAAATTAGCATTTAAATTGCATTGTACCCATTTGTAAAAAAAAGTTCAGTTACCCGGTAAAAGGTTACTATGTCAGTAATCGCCAGCCGAAACATAATAAATGATAACAAATGTCCAAAACAGTGACTAGGACTAGGTACAACCTCAGTTTGTGATACAATCAGATCTAGGCAAAGATCTATTTAGGGTTCAGCACTCAGTTACATTTCCCATTGGTGGCCATGTTAACGTTTTGCAAAATTATAAGAAAACGTGACCATCAAAAATTCTAAAAGTTTTCACCAGCCGCTGTCATCATCCCACTGACATGCTGGTCGAGTTTTGTCAAAATTAGACATTTCTAACTCTTGTAATATGCCTGCATGTGTGATACCCCTCAATGTTTACCAATTTTGGCATGAATTACGACGCACACGTGTCTAATCGCCAAAAAAATCACAAATATCCTTCCGCCTATTAAAATCATCTAAAAATCCACCATTTCACTCTCAACAGCTTCCGCCAGCAAACCTGGTAATGTCCGTGCACAAATGCACTATTGTCAGAATGAATGAATTTTTTAAAACGTCCAATATCCAAACTTACTATGCCCTACATTCGTGTGTAACACACCAGGAAGTCTAACTGGGGCATGATCCCAAATAGGGAAGCTATTTTCTGAGAAAGTGTCCAATTTTACATCAAGTAGCAGCACAATATATATGTACACATATTATAGAACCTCCTGTTTGTCACGTCATTATTATTTGTTTGACAGCCAAATCAAAACAATGCCATGCTCAGAATATTTGCTGAAAATCAGTCACATATTTTAATTATAGGTCCACTTTGACACTTGATAAATCATATATCATGTATAATAGATTTCCAGAGCATTGCGAGCCAATGAAGCCTCCTTATTGTCTCTTTAGATATAGCAATGAATTTATTCTCAAATTAATATTTATATAATTGCTTGATTTTTAACCAAACATTGTGTAATTTTGTCAGAAGTGACAATTTGTCACATTTAACAGGATTTTGAGTGATTTCCAATGTGTCAGAATTGTTAAATTTTATTGTTTATATGACTGCTGTCATGCTTCTATCTGATAAGATACAAGGCGTAGTGCTTGATTTGGATACACCACCATAAATGGGTATCATATTACCAGATACCCGTTGCGGCCAGATTTGAAAATGCTGATATATGCAATGCTTCCAGTGGCAGTGACACAACCAACATACAACTATTCTGTCCAAATTTGTTACACAGTGTGGCCAATGTACTGGGCCACATAAACGTATCACCAATGACTGTTCTAGTACAAAATAGCTGCCTACTCCCTCACAAACTGGTGTCATACCCCCTAATTTTGACCACATTTCAATTTTGGCATCCGCTCTACACCAGGCTATTCGTGATTGTTACTGCTGTCTGCCTTTTCCAAGCAAACTGTTCACTTTTCCTAGCAACTTGTGTCTATGGGAATGGTTATATCTTATGTAAACCACTTCAGGGTTATGATTGGCTAGGGATGGGGTTAGCTAGAGATGGGGTTAGCCAAGGATGGGGTTAGCTAGAGATGGGGTTAGCTACGTTTAGGGTTGCATACCATTCATTTCCTTGTGCCCAAGCACTTACAGAGAACTGCACACGACATGAAATGCGTATTAAGACGTTGTGATTAGACATTTATGAAACTAAACGATTATTTTCTATATAAAAAGTGCTTATTTTAAGCTTTTAGCTTGCCACAAGCTCTTTTGTGCAATTTTAACACATGGAAAATGAAAAAACTGTGTTTATGAACAATAAGATTTCTTATTAAACATTAAATTGCGTAAATTATCAGCTGATGCACATCAAACGTTATAGCACAACATTAAATTGTTCATTTATTTGACATTTTTTATATATAGTAGGTCAGCTACAGGACACCTCCTAAAGGAGACGGTTAACAAGTTTAAATAATAGCGGCGCTTAATAAGTAATGATCATGTTGACTATATTAAATAAAAAAAATATATATAATAATATAATATTAACTAGCATAACACAGACAATTTTCTAAGTCAAACACACACACAACATGGGGCAGGTTAGCAGCCGTTTTTTTTTTTTTTTTTAAATATGACCCCTCATTATATTATCAGAATTGCAAATTATAAAAATTCTAAGAAATGTGTTATAACAAACTAATTATTTCATCGAAATTACCTGCAATATCCACAATTAGGCTAACAACAACGATTAAAACATAAGCATATCAAAATTTTATAACCGTGCTGTGACCACGACTTCCGTTTAATTGGGTTCAGCACTCAGTTACATTTCCCATTGGTGGCCATGTTAACGTTTTGCAAAATTATAAGAAAACGTGACCATCAAAAATTCTAAAAGTTTTCACCAGCCGCTGTCATCATCCCACTGACATGCTGGTCGAGTTTTGTCAAAATTAGAAATTTCTAACTATTGTAATATGCCTGCATGTGCGATACCCCTCAATGTTTACCAATTTTGGCATGAATTACGACGCACACGTGTCTAATCGCCAAAAAAATCACAAATATCCTTCCGCCTATTAAAATCATCTAAAAATCCACCATTTCACTCTCAACAGCTTCCGCCAGCAAACCTGGTAATGTCTGTGCACAAATGCACTATTGTCAGATCGTATGAATTTTTTAAAACGTCCAATATCCAAACTTACTATGCCCTACATTCGTCTAACTGGGGCATGATCCCTTTAGTATTATTGGGCACCATAACTAGAGTAAGTACATTGGCTTGCAACAATGGAGAGTGCTGACTTTTGTGTAAACAACGAATGATAACGTCACTCACGCAATCTAGCTTTCAGTAATTCAGACTGACATTGTTACATTGTTATTGTATGATTGTTGTCAATTGACTGTCATGTAACTAAGAACTCCATTTTAGCATCAACTATATGGTTCTTTTGGTTGATATTCAGTATGCGCAAAATTATTCATCATGACCGCACGAGTGGTACAAAGAGAAAAATATCAGCTGACATTCAGTCCACGGCATTGGCATCTAAATCTGAACGATGGCATCACGCACGATGACGATGTCGATTGAACAAGGTTGAGGACATAGCCATGACAAACTCGCGCTGTCACCGTACGACATGGCACTGGGGTAACGAACATTGTGTAGTCATTAGTACGGACGACGAATGATTTAGCGCACCTTTATAACCAGCGCGACCTCCTCTTCTTGTTTCCGAAACAACACTTATCGGCAATATCGCCAGTTGGATGACGTCTGGTCACGTGATTCACCCGCGAAAATTTGTGTACACGCACAAAAAATTACGCATATGCCAAAACGAGGCACACATTTCTTGATGACGTTCAACGTAGTGCGTTTGTATACACACATATCGACGACGTTGTAGAGGCGGCATTACTGGCGTACTTGAATGTTTATTTTCCAGGTGATTAGTTTGCTTTGAAGTGATTGTTACTGAAGGGCAGCCAGCCATGGAGTTACTACCAACAACAGGAGCAGTAAAACCGAGGCGGTCGGCGCGTGCGCCTGTGTTTGTGCCGCTCGGACGCAAGGAACGGAGAAAAAACGTCGCTGGATTGGGTTCTCGGGTCGAGGTCCAGACGCTGACTCTCTGAAAAGATCATGCCTCCATCCAAAAATGGCACAGTTGGGAAGAAAAAGAAGAATTCACCTGAAGACACGATCCAGCTAGGACAGGTATTGTGTATTGCAGTGCGGTATATATCAAATGTATCGCAATTTATGATAAACGTTGGATTTGGAATGTAATGTCTAATGATTTAATTAATTAAGTAAGTTTTATTCTACAATTTTCAAAGCCACAAATTGGCACAAAGGCAAAGCCAGCTGGGTCTAGACTACAGAATTAGGTCCCATGGTCAGACAAGGACAGAGGGGTGTGTGTGTGGGAGGTGAAGTTGGCATAAAAAATAGGTGGGAGGTGGATCAACTCTAAAAAGGTGGGAGATGGGATCGAGGTTGCCCATTAAACAAGTGGGAGGTTGGGATTCCTGCCACACCCCCTCCCCCTACAGAACTTTAAAGTATAGAGACATATTTAAAGTGTTCTTATGAGATAATATTGTTCTTTCCATTCAGCCTCATTATTCAAGTCGAAGAAAACATGTTACTTCTTCTTACTTAGCATATATACCAACCAAAAAGAGGGTGTCATTAAAACTAATATCAGATAATTGTCTAACACATGATGATCCGGTATACAGAAACTATACAGCCCCCAAATGATGTTAATCTTGAGCCAGATTTTTACACCAAACATACCAGGCATGTCTAGTCTATGTCTTAATGTCAGAACATTGTAGCCTACCATGTGATGAATGTATAACCCATTTTAATGAAGATCTAATATATCTCATGCATAATGTACACCTGTATATTTAATTTATATAGATGTACATATAAATATTAGTCATATCCCGAACAAATGTCTGGATCAGACTTGGGGTCAATTACATTATATATATATATATATATATATATATATATATATATATTTATATATATATATATATATTCTAATTTGAAAATACCAAATCCAAATTCGAAACTATCAGTTCCAATTATCAATTCCATATTAAAATAACAGTATATAAACAGAGCAAACATCAACATACTCAATGCCAAAAAAACCATAGTTTTTAGTGCAGCTCTGAGCTTTGTTTTATTTCTGCATATCATGGTACATAATGCCAAGCAAATATGATATGCGCTACATATTTAATATTTAATTTTATTAATTATTTGTAGTGAACATTTTATTAAAAAAGTTATATGATGTAATTGAAAATACCAATCTTGAACATTATCTCCAATTTAAGTTATTGAAATTTGAAATTTTTTTCAAGATTGCTTCCTCAACTGATTTAGCATATCGCAAATCTGGTTCATTGGTGTCCATATATTATGTAGTGTGTGAATAGTTTATGCAACATCTGCAGTCGATTTAATAAAAAAAATGCATATTTCATCAAAAGAATTGACTTTAGTCGTTAGATCTGGTAAGGATTAAAATAGTGGATATCCAAAATGGTAAACACTGTGTGGGTCAATGCTGATCATGGGCGTGACCTCCATCCTCTCACCGATCACATGACAAAGTTAAAAAAATTCTGATTGTTCAGCATTTTGATTTTCACTTCATTTAATGCTTGAACAAGCATTAACTAATTTAATAGTTTGTCTGATGATTTCTTTCACAATAACTACACACAAAAGTTGCACAAACAAGCTAGAATGTTGTAGTGGATACTAGGTAGGTTTGGTGTTTCGCCAAATTTATTTGAAATGAGACTAGCAAAAAATAAAATTTATTAAGCACCTGTTTTATAAGTACACTTTAAGAGATCTCTCATTAAAGTTTAACTACATACTGTCTTTCTAGAGCAAAAATTATTCATTACAGGTACTTTGCTACGTACATATATCTATATGTAGACTATTTTACTAAGTATTTGGTGGCAGGTTTAACTACTGAGTCTAACACGCCAACAATAATTATTTGTTAATTAACATTTCAAATGACGACAACTAATGGTTGATTTATCATTTAGTACATGCTATTGACAAGTCCATGGCTTTTTAGGTCGATGTGCCTGATATGTCATAATTTATACACTTGATTGCCTTCTTATTGTATACTGTACATAGTGTCAAGCATTAACTGTTAGGTGGTTGTGTGTCCATGCAGGATAACTTGTACAGTGTTTATGCCTTGATACGCCTGACTGTCTTTGTTGGATTGGCTTTGTGAAACGGTCTTCATGGATAATTATCACTTGAGTAGGCTTTGGTACCAAGTCCCGTTCTGTAGTTCATCAGTGAATGTCGAGTAATCTTCGCCTCTGCTCTAGGTACAAGTTGCTGCTTTGTGAGATTTGGCCATAGTGCATAAGCTTTGTCTGCATTAACAAGGTTTATGTCATTAGGGTATGGCCACCACAATGTCCAGTTGTAAGTGGCCAAACGGACAAGTTACAAAGTACCTGATGAACATGGCATGCCTGTGGCCTGTGGCATTGCCAAATGACCGTTGCATGTATTAGTTATTAGTACCCAGTGGGGTCAGTGTGAAACCAAATAACTGTACCTGACTACATGTAACACACTTCTTGTAGAGTCTACTATCTTAAACTAGCCCAGTTGCCCGGCTTTGCACGGGAGAAAAGGCAAGAGCTTATGAGTCCTTGAACTACACAGTCAAATTTTGGCAGTGCAGTGACATCTTCAAGCCACAAAATCTGCCAGTTTCTTGAAGCGTTCGGTAGACTTTTGACATAGATAGCATGACAATGGTTTAAACACGCATAGCATTGCTGACGGTTGCACATAACTATTCTTCTGAGTAATTTATTTCAAACATGCTCATTGGTTCCGTTGACATAATACCCCACCCCCGGGAATTTCACATATTTTTTAATGTATGAGCCATCACCATTGGCCCCCAGGTACGAGTAAAAAAAATCAGCCCCCATACAGACGGAGATACAAGGGAACATACAGACAGACATAGTCACAAACTGCTTTATAGTATGGATGTAATTGTACTCAAACTATGATTACAATTGATCCTTGGATTTTATGACAATTGACCATTGTAGTTGGACCCAGTCATGTCAGTAAGATTCAGAAATGTTTTTATTTTTAAAAGGCATTGTAGGATTGTAAGTTCACATTGTAGTTTTTTCCCTGTTCATCCAACAAACTGCCTGCATCAACAGCAAGTTGAAGCTTCATGGTAGAATGCAAGAAGAAGAAACTGATAATTAAAATTTGAATAAAATAAATAAGAAAAAAAATTGCAGAAATGATTTCAAGTGTATTAAGATTTAAAATAAAAATTTAATATAAAAAATGTTTTACAATTTCTACCTAAAGGCCAATTTTGGTCTCCTGTCTGCAGTGTTAATCGTGTTTAATTGAAGGGAAACAGAAGTCATGGAGTTAGGCCTATATACCTATAAGAGCATTGTTGAACTCACAGCATCTTGATTTCATGGGCTGCGCCACACTTTAAACACCAAGTCCTATTCTTACCAATAGGATATGGCCATGCTGTTTGCATCTAGACTCAACTTATGCAACATATTTGGGCATTTGTTTACTAAACTTATCCCATTCTGACTTAGCAGCTCACTTGATTAAGAATTGTGTTGCTATATATACCTGCCAGCCCTTCGATTTCGGTAGAAAACACGTAATGCGTCACAGCGGAAGTCCAGCTTTGCCAATTTCCTACAACTGCCAGATGCTTATTGGCCACACTAGTTAACATGTCAGTTGCGACTCACCAGTAAAATTTAGATTTGACCAGAATCTCCCACTATTAGAACAACTTCTGAAAAAACCACCAGCGTGATATTCTTGATTGTTGGTGCAAATTATTAGTTTTTATTAATTCTTTTAGGTGCATTGCCCCAAAACCATGACTTTTGTTTCATTTAAAATTAATAGTTTTCATAACTTTTCAGAAAGTCAATTACTACAGTACAAGATTACATAAATCCTTAATCCGTTTACCTAACGTGTTTTGCAACGGTATTACTTGGTGAATGGTTTGAAGTAGAACACTCGTGTGTAACAGAGATTAGAGTGTTTTGCGAAGGTATTACTTGGTGAATGGTTTGATGTAGAACACTCGTGTGTAACAGAGATTAGGTGTAGAAGTCAGGAGGTTATGGGCTAGTTAAGTAAACACTTGAAGCTTTCATCAATAAATAAAGTTGGTCATATAATTTTCTAGTATATGAGTAATATGACACATAGTATATTTAGCAAAGAATCCCAATGAAAAACCATATGGTAAAAGCTCCTTTTTATGGTAGTGCTGTTGATAGATGTAGATCTAGGAATAATATTTTCATTTCAAATATTATATATGTATATATCACATATCTTGTAATTCAGCACCAGTTAGAACTGTTATAATTTACGCATCACTAGATTATTGTAAAGAAATGTTTAAGCCTTGCATACACCATATCTACAACTACAAGAACAGTGGCTGAGAAATTGTTTACCAAACATTCTTACACCCAAATATATAGTACACAAGTCATTTATTAATTAACCAATCATTTTATATTGAATTATTGATAAGTCAAATTGGGGTCTTGGAAAAGGGCATGGGGTTTTGTTCACATGCACAAGTTAACACAGGGTTTATCCTGCCCCTGTTCAAGATAATAATGTGTGGTCTCCTAGAGAAAGCCACCTGGTGCTCGCTTACTTCATTAACAGAGCAAGATTTTGGACTGGGATTTTGTCCTGGATTCCACCCATATCATAGGGAGTTTACTAAGCCAGTCCTTATCTACTTCATCAACCACAGAAACACATGACTTGCACGAGACACCACGCACCTCGGAGGTGTCTTTGAAGTTTCAGATTCCTTTAGTATTTCATAGAACTTGTAAAAAAACTGTCCAACAACCAGAAGTCACTGAAAGGACAAAATAATAATAACGACTGTGTATGATTTGATATTGGACAAAATGTCAGATAAGGATGAGTTCTCTCACCTCTGCCATTTAATCTCTGTGCTGAATATAGCACACAGTGCTTCAGCAACACTGGCTGTGTGGGAGTGGGGCAGACAGTTACAGGTTTATATTACACCAACTTGAGATAAGCTGACCACCACTACACATATAGTGATATAGTCAGTGGATGAAATTATTAGTGTGAATTGAAGTCCTTTAATTATATAAGTACTGTATGTAGGTATTAAAGCAGGTCAGTAGATAGACACCAGTGGCATATTTAGGGGGGGTGGGACATTTGGCCATGGGCTGCCTTTGACTTAAATTTTTTTTTTTTTTCATATGTAACCTGTTATGCCACCATGTGGTGGCATGGTAAACCAATGGGTGACTAAGCTTGGTCCCCCTTTGCAAGATCCTGTGCCACTTATAGACACACACAGCTCATGCGTATTCATGAGGTGCCTATTGGGGGGGGAGATCAACAGTGATTGATATTATAATCTGGTTTAGTAATTTTGTATAGCAATGTGCTGGATCCACATGTAATATATATACCCCTGGTGTATATATATATATATATATATATATAAATATATATATAAATATATATATTGACTTTACCATTTTAACTTGCGGTAGGCATATTCAACAATTTATATATGTACATATATCATATTAGGGTGGTCCATAAAAATTATATTTAAGAAATCGGATAGTCTCACTCACTCCATTAAATTGTTATATGTGATAGCTCCACTGAAACTTTGGCTTGATCAGAGAATGTTCTTGTTCCAGTACTACAAAGACACGGGCGAATACGACACCGATTCGCTGTCATCACACTCCAGTCAACCAGCAGGGGGCATCGCTCAAGTGACCCGCATTCGCCCGTGGACAGTACAGTCTGGCCATGGTCCTAATAGCAGCCATCACTGGACGAAAGATAAGAAGGCAGGCCCGCAGCCGAAGACGCCGTCTTCTGGTGATTTCACCCCAGCAGACAGACAGCGAGTGTACAGCGCCCAGACCGGGAAGGGGGCACGACTGGCTGTACGCCAGGTCTGGGGTGACAGTTTGGACGAGCTCGGTGGAGGTGATGACAATGGCGATCACTATGGCAACGATTGCTCTAGTGATTTTGGTGGCAATGTAGATTTTTGTGGAGATTATTCTTATCGTAAAGGTCACAGTGGAGAACGTGGCGATTATTCTCATCGTAAAGGTCGCAGTGGAGAACACAGTTTTGATCACAATAGCAGTGATGATAATCGCAGTTTTGATCTCAGTGTTGGTAAGGATTTTCTGGACTTGGCTGGAGACAATGGTGGACATGTAAGTTCTGACCATGTTGGGGACGAGCCTACACAGCCGTGGTCAGTTACTGAGGTACTACAGTTTGACTTGAATGAGCTTGAACCCAGGACCTCTTCAGTCATCCTCGCAAACAGTTCTCTAGATGTCAGCACTGAAATCGGTAAGAGTTGGTCTGTGTGTGTGTGGGTGCGTGTGCACACACACACACACACACACACACACACACACACACACACACACACACACACACACACACACACACACACACACACACACACACACACACACACACACACACACACACACACACACACATTATATACAATTAATTCATTATACAGTTGTAATTCCCTCAATGAAATCAAAATCAATCAAAAAAAATTAATAATATTTACTATAATCTGATCAAGAATAAGCTCTTTAACAGTGATATTAGTTACTGATCTTTGATCATAATACTTTTATTATAATAAGCCTCTTATATAGTAAATGATTAACTATTTAAAAGTTATTATTAATACTCACACCTGTAGACTAGACATTTATAGTCTTATCCTAGATTAACCTATTTATATTTATTTCCTAGATTTAAGTTCAATATAGGCTCTTAATCTGGTAATTTAAGGGTAGTTGTTGTTTAGTCTTCACACCTGCAGCTTAAATATTTAATATTTAACCTTTGATCAAGAATAATTGAGTTTTTATCTTTGTAGTGGATGTTTTAAAGCATTACAGAGAAGTGTAATATGCAAAAAGAGACAACTAAATTATTTATTGGTAACATGCACTTGAGACTTGGAATGAATGGTCGAAGTAGGGAGAGGCAAGATAATGTGGAATGGACAGTGGCAGTAACTATATTTTATTGTGTGGTGACAATATCTATTACATTTTGTGAAGTGATTTAATTGCAATTGACACGATTTTTATTTAGTTACTTTAGTCATAACCAACCCATAACACATAACCACACCCGTTATGCTGATTTAATTTAGTTGATCTGATAAGAATGACATGTGATTTGAATAAGTTGTTTGGGAATGTGTTTTGATTTCTACATCAAATATTAATAATAAGACAATCGATGGCAAATAATAATATTTTTGTTTCTAAATTGTACTGATGTAAGGGATGATTTCAAAACATAGATATACGCCACTACATAAGACAATGTCATTTAACATCGGACCCACCACTACACAATGTACTCTGAACTACATTGACCTGTGGAATATAGTACATGGATATCCGTGAAAATATCCTGCTCCATCAGTTTAAGCTGCACAGCACATGCCATTTCATATTCAGCCAACATAATACAAAACTTACTGCTTGTGCTAGAAGTGAGCACCCTTGTGGACAGCAATCGAAAAATAAATTTAAAGACTTTTTGGGAATATATCGAAGACTCGAAGTATGATGCAACTTTTTAGGGAAACTACCTCCGTGAAACCAATGTTGTGTTGTTTTGAACATCAGTGTTTTGAGATCATCCGTAACATAAAACTTGCAGAACTGTGTGTCCATGTCCAGTCTGCTGGTGGGTCACCTCTCTCGCAAGGTATTCCTGTCAGGCTCTCACATAGGATACTCTATTTAATTGCACTACCAACTAGGCAGAACAGGAACAGTAAAATGACCATCTGTGACTAATCACTGAAGTAAAGTATCAGGTGGCTGCATAGCAAGGGCTAATCAAGACCTGATGATGATGAAACCATGGGGAAGATGGGGGGAGAGAATATACAGGGGGAAGAAACCAATGGGTAACTGGTGGGGGTGACTTGGGGAAGAAAAAGGATTAGTGGGAGGACTCTTGGAATAACAATAACTTCTTGATGAATTATTAGTTTTACATACCATTAACATGTGATAGAATTACTTACTATTTTGTTAGTATGCAAACATGTGTTGAGGAAAGTTGGCATATTTATACTGTTGCTATTTCTGGAAACATTCTCCGATTTGTTATAATAACAGATGTGTCATCATTGCTTAAATGTTTATATTAATAATACATATTTACTACTGCTGTGAGCTGTCAGTGACCATGAATACCTCTGTCAGATGCCTTTCAATTTATCCGGAGTGCCTGAATAACAGTGCACTTTCTAAGGGCTCTCTTCAATGTTCAATTAAGTGATGTCTCCTATGTCCAGCAGACAATTAATATTTACCATTGGTTTTAGCCTAACACCAGTCAGCAGTATCAATATAAAACAGGCCTGTGAAGAAACACAAATGTAACGGAGAGCTATTTTTGCACTTCCGTTCATCCATTGTCCAGCAAAAGCTTGTTTGCCTACTGTCCAGTATACAAGCCGAAATACAATACCGTGCAAACCACTTGCTTTGGCAGCGATAGAAAGGCATATTTGTGGACAGTTATGTGTCACTCATGGAGACCATGACCATGTTGTTAAACAGCAGGTCTCACGTCTGGGCAGGAAAGTGATCTCTCCTAATTGTCCAAGCAGTGGTCGGAGTGGCTGCACACTGCAGATGGTTCACTCTCTGCTGTGGGAGCATTTTGTGTTTGTTTTGATGGCGTGACCTGTGAAGTGCTGAGGCTTGGACTTTCTGCAGATTATCTTTTTGTTAATTATTTTCTGTCATTGTGCAGAGGTCATTGGGTGAGCCTCACTGAATGTTCTGCAGATTATCTTTTTATTAATTATTTTGCTGTCATTGTGGAGAGGCTGAGCCTCATCTCTGGTGATGATTACGGAGTGACCTTGTCATATGTAGGCCATTGTCAGTGATGATGGCTTGTGACCATCCAATGCAGGACTGTCTGTGACTGTGAGTGAGCGTGCCCTCGTGAACTAACCATGGCATCATGCAGTAAGCAGGTGTTCCTCACTGCTCTTGCTACAGGAGTAGGTGAGGAGGAGGAGGAAGAGCAAGAGGAGGAGAGGTTGGAGGAGGAAGAAGCTGAAGGGAAGGATATTTGTGAGCGGGACCGACAGAGATGGTTCGAGGGTCCACGGTATGACTCGGATGACTATGACACGGATCTGGAAGAGGATTTCCCCCCAGGTTAGTGTTAGAGGACTTCTGTAGATCAATGTGCAGAACTTTCAGGAAGGTTTTTAAGTAATTGTCTGTCAGCTTCTAACCTGATAGAAGTAAGGTCATTATAATGATCATTGCCTTTAGGACTAGGCATGAATATGATTAGCATGCGCAAAAAAACACACACACACACTCGATGCCAAATTCAAAACTTGTTTTGTTTTTCAATGCACGCTTTCAACTTATTTGTCTGTTTAGTATTTTTACAGTGTTTTAGTGTTTATGGTTTGGAGTGCCACCAATAACCTTGGTCTGGGGCTATATTAAAGTAAATGCCTTATTATTATTAATAGTATTATTACAGCCAATTCCAGTAGGCTACAGTTGGAATGCCCAACATGTGGAGAGTCACACAGTAGGCAGGTAAAAGATAATGAGTTATTTATTGGAAAAGAACAGGGAATTACTATGGTCATGTGATCCCATCAATCAAATTTATTAGTATTACGCTGGCAGACTTGCAGTTTTTTACGGATTACCCATATTTAGTACAGGTTTCAGGCAGAATATGGCCAAATTATTTATACAAATTTTTGCTCAATTTATTGAAAAATTGCCACGTAGATTTTTGACGAAAAATAGCGCATGAAATTTGATATATTTCACAGCATGATGGACAGCAACACTTGATCTGCATTTTAATTTGATGTATATATCATAGCCATATATTTCATAGCCTGATGAATGATTATGCTTGACCATAATGTGATTAACCAATTACATGTTTTATGATTTATATATAATTTTAAGTAAAAAAAATACAGATTTCAACCAAAATAAAATTATTTTGTGTCTACAATGGTTATTTTCCTGTAACCACAGCCAAACTCTTATGTTATCCATAGAAAGTTTACAACTGATCATTCAGGAAGTGATGATCTTTGGTGAGTGTCACTTTCTCTCTATGTGGCTAGCTGACTGGACCTGCCCAGTTTGGCTCTGTTCCAATTGTCCTGTTGCACAGTTACCATATGGTCTGCTATAATGAAAACTTTGACCTGGTCAGTGACAGTTGACCCTGACCTGGTTACACTGAATTACTCAAGTGTAAGAGTCAAGTATTCTGTTCCTGTTGATGGGATTATGTAATAGCATACACTGGTTCAATAGTTTGTTTTCTGGATTATGGACCATTTCAAGTGTCAATATTACCTATTCGTACAAATTAAGTGCTAAAGGGGGGAGGAAGGTCCAGACCCGCATACTAATTTCTGATATGTCGGTCACATGCAAAATATGACCACCGAAATTCACAATTTTGTGGAAAACAATTATCAATATCACTGTGGGGTTGTTTGAAAAACACAAAACATAATTATTGGGGGGGAGGACTCCCACGCGAACTCCCAATGATTTAATGCTGGTGTCACTAGTTAAGCCAGGTAATAACTGCTGGCATTATGCATAGCTAATTAATTTAACAAATTAAAGCTATGATTAAAAATTCAGACGTTTTGTTCTTGTTTTGTCTAGATTACTTAGTATCATGGAAGTCATCCTATTAATATAAATATTACTTTGCAAATCAATGATCACTCCCTGTAACACTGTTTTGATAATAATTGTTTAGGTAATTATATATTTACATGTACAATCCATAAAAACCTGTACCAGGGCTGGGGTTAATTCCATTTAATCAATTCAAATTCCTTTTAATTCAACTTAATCAAATCAAATAATTTTTTTTTCAATTCCAGCTTAAATCTTTCAATATCAATTCCAATTCCGAATTCATTCTATGGGAGTTTTTCAAACTCGAACATGTGTGAAACGTAACAACATGCATATAATACAGGATTTAAAGTAATTACATGAACATTATGACATTATTGTTCCAATGGCTAGTAATTGTAAACAATGTACAGACAATGGCTGAGCCATTATTCAAACAATATGAAAAGACCAGTAAGCTGATCATTTTATGGTTCCAGAAATACCTGTTCAATGAAACAATGCAGAAGTAGCAAACCAATTACTTAATTTTGGGGATGCCCCATTGGGGTGGCTATGGCTTCACACATTCCTAGCACACATAAAGGGCATGGTTTCAGATATGTGCAGGCAAATAACACATTATCTTAGAGCAGGAGCTGCAACCTGTATGGAATTCAAAGTCAGCCCATCACACCCAGTCATAGTTTGATTTGAGCAGAATTACTGAGTTCTTTTTTGAAATTGCCTATTGCCACAAGATAGCAGTGCCACGCAGACCCTTTGTTAAACTTTGGACTAATGTTCTCACCTCAGATCTTCAAATGGTGTACACATGTATGTTTAACTGCTACAAAGACTTTGAGTTCATATACAATTCTAGGGTTGGATTGAAGACCACACTGCAAATAAAACCAGATCGCACCAGTCCAAGCAAATGAGGTTCAATTAATTTTCTTTCAATTCCAATTCAACTTACTCAACATTTTTCAATTCAAATTCTGCTTAGTAAAAATAGTTCAATTCAAATTCAGGAATTGAATTGAATTAAATCATTCCAATTAATTTTTTTATTCAGCCCAGCCCTGACCTGTACACATTTATACACACATACTTAAAATGTATGAGCACCCATGTGCACATTTACATTTCATGTGGTTCCTGATTCCTGAACAATGTGATAGTTTCAAATCTCCTGTGCCTCTCATTCTCAGAGATGCTCTCATATAATATAATGCTATGTACAGTATGTTAATTTCCACCAACAGAACATAGACATTCTTAACCTTGTTTAATATGTTAATTTCTATTGTCAGAACACAGGCATTCTTCAAATTGTTTCACGTACAATAACATGTTCATTTCCATTGTTAGAACCCACTCCACCGGCCGATGCTTCTGGTGTTTATGAATACCAGGTGCAGTGTGAGAGATTAGGTAAGTATACCACCCATGTACCATGTATAGCCACAGCTGGATCAGGCAACACAGTTAGTAATGCTAATACCAGTAATCCCACTACAGTTAAACATCTTCAAAGCTACTCTTCATTTAGCTCATTGCAAATCAGGTTCTTTAATGTTCATATTTGTAGTGTGTGAAGAGTTTTAAGTAATGTGCACAGGTGGTTTAAAGCGTAGCAACAGTCATGGCTTTGGGCTTATGCACCTAAAAAGGTTAACTCAAACTAACCACTCGCAACTACAATTAAGAATATCATGCTTTTGATTTTTTTCTCAGAATTTTTTCTAAAGTGGGAGATTCTAGTCTCAATCTCAATTGTCCTGGTGGCTGATGTGTTTATTGGGTGACCATTAGGTCAATATAACCACACATGTCAAACCATAGGGATGTAGGTTATAACCATTTCAAATTCGGAGGATTGTGTTTTTTGTCAATTTTTTTCAATCATGAAGATTTTGTGTTCTACTTAAAATACAAATACTCAAAAACTATTTGTGATAGAACTCTGAGATTGGGCATGCTTATTCTCCATTATACATAGATAGTAACAGACATACTAGAGTTCCAAGTCTGTATATTAATTCTCCCACAATCTGCCACTGAAGTTGTGTTTTTATGTGCGAAATTGAGCCAACAAGTGATTTTAGACCCATATTTCAATATGTTATAGGTATTTTAAGTAGAACAAAAAATCTTCATGATTTCCGAAAATTAGCAAAAATGACAGAATCTACCAAATTTGAAATGGTCATAACTCAGAAACTATTCAATCTACAGCCCTATGGTTTGACGTGTGTGGTAATATTGACATGTGGATTAATTTTGTTGAATTCAGAAGTATGAGTGCAACATGCCATGGTTGATCTGGGATGGAATTCCCCACATTATTTTCATTGCTAAGGCAAAAAGCAAATAAATAATGCATTGTACTTACTGGAGAAGCTTGTAACTTTCCACATTGCCGGGTAACTGAATGTATGGAGGACTGAGCACCTTCGAATGCCAAAAAAAACCTTGGATGTTATGGGAGGTGAACCTGCATTGTTTGGTAGTGGTTTGTTAAATTTTGCAAAAGGCCTAAACTGACTGGTAATTGACAAACCATATGTTCAGATGCCCAACTAATAAATTAAATCAGTATGATAGTAGTACCACTTAATGCATAGTAGATAACACATTATAAATGGTGCCGGTTTATTGCGCTGTTAAAAGAAAGATGAAATTGTTTTAATTACTTTCTTGGCCTTGAAGTTGTTTTTTCTGGTGTGAAATGGAAAAATGCTTTCATAAAATTGTGTGCATATGGAAAATAATCGATTAATAATTTGTTTGGTAAAATACTTTGCTATTAAGTTAAGTACTAACTATTAAGTACCGTATATGTGTTCTGCTGACGACATTGGTTGAGTTGTTCTCTGGTTTGTCTCTCAGGCATCATTCCTGTGACGTTCCTGGTGGAGAACATTGGAGATAGCAGTCTACGGATGAAATACCGCTACCTGGGTGGTCAAGGAACAAAGCCACTCGCTGCAGCGTTGAAGGTCAGTGACGAATCAAGTGAAGTAACTCTAACTGCATACAACAATGCCGCCATGTTGAACACAAACTTAAGGCAAACTTACACAAATACATTTTTACTTGTCTCGTTTTAAAATAGTTTTGGAAAAAACAAACCTACCTAGTATTGTTTGTTATTTAGTTTTGGTAAAATCATCGGACAAACTATAAAACGATGTTTGACTGGATCCGATCAAAATTCAGTGAAAAAAGGCAAAAGTGATCTGGTCTATATGCTGTGACATAATGCTCTTCACACTTTTGCAAGTTACCAGATCTGCGCCTATGGTCTGGAATGAACTCCCCATCACTTGAAAACATCTGAAACTATAGCTATTTTCCGAAAAAACTCGAAGACATTTATTCCGAATTGCATTTCCACCATAAATCTTCGGTTGCTCGTTGTTCTGATAATGACTTTTGCGTGTCCCTGTTCACGATTATGCTTAATGATTCTGTTTTGTTGCACCTCTGAACTCAGGTTCCTGAGGATATAGGTGCCATAGAAGTTAATTGTTAGTATTATTAAAGTTAATTCTATCGATGATGCCAACAAAAATATACCCTTTTTATTAAACCCATAGTGCATATTACTTGAACTATTCACACACTACAGATTTGAACATCCATGAACCTTATTTGAAATGAGTTAAATCAATCGAGGAGGGAGCTCTAAGGACCATCTGTTATTTTTAGATGCTCATTACATCGTTGTGGGTAATTATGTTTTTGATTTTGTAGGTTTTGGGGTTATTTTGCTTTAAAGTTGTTTTAACTTTGAGAACTTATGACATGATATTGGCCAATGAAGATGTGGCTTAGCATTGGATTGTGTGTGTGCATGCATGCATGTGCATGTGTGCAAGCACCTGTCTGTTGTATGCGCATTTTAAGGTTTATATTTTCTAGTTGTTTGGCTACAGAAAAACACTGTGTGCGAAGAGATTGATCTCAGTGACAACTACCTCGAAGGCAGCGGGGCTGTCGCTCTGGCCAAGATGTTGCAAGACAACATGTTCATCGTCACTTTGGTGAATATCTTTGAATTAATAAATCAGTTGCATATTTGAAAAGTGCAGAACGTTATTTGCACTAGTAATTAGAATGCCAGATGTTCTAGAATACAACAGACAAAGTAGCAGAACAACAATTATAAAATCACTTAAAATGCATTATTCTGCACAGCCCGTTGATCTAAATGAAAACTGTATGTGTATTGTTCATATGTTATCCACTATGGTGAGTTTGGAAGAAGTTAACATATCTTGTCCATGATGTTGATCATGTCAGTCCTTTTAGTTGCACATTTCCTGATGCTTTCGCAGTTCACACTGAAATAATATGACCCGTTTATATCAGGTGAAGTGTTTGCGCACGCAGAACATATGTCTTCTTCTTCCCCATGCGTTCACTCATGCAAAACATTTGAGTGGCATTAAAAAATACTAAGTAGTATTCAGTATAACATTCTTACAAGCATAGTTAAATTATTTACCCCTAATGCCTTGTTCATAGTAAGAGTACCAGTATGGTATTTGACCAAAATTATGCCAATAATTCAGGAAATATTTTAGGACACATTCAGTGTAACTTATGGCAAACTTGTGTTGTGTATTGAAACTAATGTGTCCTGGGAATATATTTAAAAACAAAATTTACAAATAACTCAGTAGCGTAGGTTACACGTAGATTTGGATGGTGATCTTGTTAAATCTTGTGTTTGACCAGTCCCAGAGATCTTTGTAGATGCTGTCCCGTGAAGTCGTGAATGTTTTGTCTTTCCTGCAGAATATCTCAAACAATGCGATACGCTCAAAAGGCTGCGCCGCTTTTGCTGAAATGTTGGATACGAATACAACATTGAAGACACTGTCGCTAAAAGGTAAATGTTGATATCCTTGACATTGTTGGATGTTTGGCACATATGGATCAGTTCCTGCTCATTATAGATGAAAGTCAATTTATTTGTCATATAAATGACAAATGATTCGGTAGCTAATTGTCATCGACCTACAATTGTCAACTGATGTAAACATGTTTTAATATGACAACTGGGATGTAATTGCCACAACAAATACATTTGTTTTACTAACATTTATTTAGACATTCTGAGGATCTACTGTGCTAAGTTTCATTATTTACCAAACATGAAACTAATCAGGATTGTTAGAAATAAAATTTACGCATTCACACCCACTATGTTTTAGTTATAGCTAGTCACAACACACTAATGCATCCGTCAACTAAGTAAGAAAAATGTCTGGTTTACATTACCCCAGCTCCCAGTGACATCCTAACCAAGATTTTATCACATTTTCCGTTGCTTCACAGGCAATGAACTGGTGGACGGAGATGCAAAGCGATTGGCCGAGGCGTTACGCAATAATATGTCACTGAATTGTCTCGACCTGAGTTACAATTCCTTTGGGGAAGCCGGAGGGATCTATCTTGCAGCTGGTCTTGTAAGTTTAAATAAATGGTGTTTGTGAGGTATTTACTTCATGAAACACTGCAATGATTGAGTAGTCATGACTCGGGGTTAATTTAACCACGAGTCATGACTCGGGGTTAAGTTAACCACGAGTCATGACGTTTTCTTCTTGCTGTCATGGTTAGTTTTACTGCTGTATAATTTCAATAAGAAGCTTGATTCGGGCTAACTTTGTGGACATTTATTCCTTGATTATTTAGATATGTAAATTAAGTACATGAGAATATTGAATATGAAATCTATAAGCGTGGAATATGTTGTATGGCTTTATACAGAATTTAAAGTCAAAAATACGGCTTTCAACCAACAAATGCGGTAGATCTGTTGATGGCGTCGTCTGTGATGTTTGCAGACTGCCAACTACGGCCTGGCCGATCTAGACCTCAGCTGGAACAGCATCTCTATGAAGGGGGCACTGGCATTGGGCAAGGCACTCACTGTGAGTACACTGGCTGACAGATGATTTTGCAATCCAGGCAATAATGGTCTCCACTTCTATATCATAAAATAGTCCGTGTCCAATCCCTCATATCTCATATTAGTTTCACATGTGTGGGGATGACATTTTATAGGCATGGCCAGAGGCCCATTGGAATGGTTCGTTCATTCAAAACTGTGAAATTCCCCCAAGGGGTTGAGATTTTATGAAGGAACTTATGTGGACGTTTGACGTAGATTATATAACTCGGAACAGTGGTTGTTCATAGTTGCGTACAATTGTTCACAATGCTGTGCATGTTTTCTATGATTGTTCCAAGTTACATGATCTACGTCAGACATTTACATAAGTTCCTTCGTTCGGTACGAACTCTTCAGAAACTGGCAGTTGAACACGATTTTTGGGGCAAGAAGTTATATCCTTCATTGCTATTTGCATTGCCCTACCAAGACTTAACTTGACTTGAGTGCATACCCTCGTGCTGGAATCGTTGCAACAAATATTGTAGAGGGGAGCTGGTTAAATAATTGAAACTTAGCATTTACTATGAAAACGAGTCAGTTTAATGGATGTCCATAAACTAGGTCATGTTCGGTTTTGTTAACTTATGTTTGTGTTAATTAGAAAAACGCATCATTGGAAGTGCTCGACCTCTCGTGGAATGGCCTTCAAGGCAACGGAGGAATCGCAATAGGTCAAGCATTGAAGGTCAACAAAACACTGCGCGTCCTTGACCTCAGGTGAACTACATATAATATCTTGGCTTAAAATATCTGTGGAATTCTCCGTATCTCTGTTGAACCAAGGGACTAATACATAAAAAAAATATATAAATTTGCTCTCAGTTATATATTTTTTCTCTTATGTACCTAATTAATGTGTCTCTTTTATAGTCTTTATGAGTAATTTCTTTTTTAATATTATTGTTTTTATGACACCGCTATGCTTAGCACAAAGAATTGCTCCTCAATCTATGAACAGTACATATTTTTGTTCATGCTCAGAAATAATTGAAACACTTATCTTTATTGGCTTGATTGCAAAATCCATTTGTTCATTTCTAACTTTGTTTGTGACCTTGTGATGCTGGATTGTGACCTAGTGAAGTCCAATTTTGACATTGTGATGTCAAGTTGTGACCTTGTGAAACAATCGACTGTTGTAAGATCACAAGGTCACAAACGAATATCCAAGTGAAGAAATGGGCTCCCCAGTCAAGCAAAATAAAGATTAGTTATGTTACAACAGTTCATTGTTTGTACCCGTTGGTTGACTTTTTGATCATTGAATGTGATTATAAATGGGAATATGACAGCAGGAATATGACAGTTGTCTGACAGCAGCCGTTTCATGTCATTTTGTTGCAGCAACAACAACTTGAACCCAGAGGCGGCGAAGGCCATAGCGCAGGGACTGTCCAAGAACCAAAGTGTAGAGACAATCATGGTACGCCATACAGATGATAACACATTGTGTTTTCTTAGTTATCGGGATATGGTTAACAGGGGTTTATGTACATTGGAACCTCATTAGGCCATTCTTCGATAATATATTTTAAAATTAACATGCACGGTTTTTGTGAACAACTCTCGACACGCTGTAACTTGCTTCATTAGTCCTTGATTCACCAATCCGCATGCGTTGTTAACCCAGCCAGCACCCTTGGAAACCTAAGTATGCAGGTAAATAAGGTTTCACTGTAGTAAATTAATAAGAGGTGCAATCTACTCACAATTGAATACCTGTGCATTTAAATCATTTAAATCAGCCTACTGTGTAAAAGCCATTACCCGCGGGTACGTTTTTGGTTTTGTGATTTACAATTATGGCTTTAATGAACATTCCATATAAGAAGCCTAAAGCTAATCCTAGTAGGGCTGTAGCTATTCATCAATGAATCGCAATATTTTTCTCAATGCAGTACTCAATATATTTTACAAGAATCGCAATACATATTATAATTATATATATATATGAACTTCTATAGTGGCTATATCCTCAGGAACCTAAACTCAGATACGATACATGCAAATAGTTTTATCATGTGTTATATATTGAAACTACGTCAAAAGCAAGCCCTGGAAACTGTTTCGAGTCAACTCTTTGTAATGTAGTTAACACCAACAGAGTCAAAATTGCTTGATACCTGTCGAAATCTCGCGTTAGAGACGTCACCTGTTTTAGTTATTAAAATTTGTTCAGTAGACGGCTGTGGCTCAAATAAGTTGTCTCTTTACAGCAGTGTATCAATATGTATCGTGATATGTATCGTGATATGTATCATAACATAACACAAATGCCGTGATGTGTATCATTTTGTGGCTTACTGTATCATGACAGCCCTAAATACTACAATAGTTAATAAACAACTGCCTTTGCCTGCTGTAGATGGGTAACAACCCTATTGGTCAAGTGGGAGTGGAGGCGCTCCTGAAGGGTATAGCGGTCAACAACAGGCTCAAACTGGTTGGAATAGAGGTGAGAGAGCATGACCACAGGAACCTTTATAATACGACCATAGCCATTGCTCTGTCCCCCCGTAGTGCTGACTAAACATTTGTTGTAATACTAAAACACAGG
This sequence comes from Lamellibrachia columna, assembly GCA_963662155.1. Classification (NCBI taxonomy): domain Eukaryota; kingdom Metazoa; phylum Annelida; class Polychaeta; order Sabellida; family Siboglinidae; genus Lamellibrachia; species Lamellibrachia columna. The sequence continues at coordinate 32,999,803 of OY759275.1, read as the reverse complement.
GTGAAAAATTACATTAAAAACTTCTATTCGCAGTCAGAATGCCATTTTAATTAAACAATAATTGTAGCAGTTTTACCAATATGTAGCCATAAAATTTATTTTTTACTTTGCTTATGTAAAATTGGAACTCGTTTTTATCATAAAATTGGAACTTAAGAAAATGGTATTCAATTAGATTAATTGTTCGTTTATTATATTGTTACAGTTTAAAGGTACAAAACTTGAGTGTTTTTATAATAAAATCGTGTTACGTAGTATATAATATTATAGTATTATATATAGTATTTATTCTAACATCACTGCTTAAATGTGTTTTAATTAACCTAAAGTTGTTAATATAATCTGACCATTATCTGTTTATGAATATCGACCTTACTGTTCAGTATGCAATGTAGACATGCTGTTCAAGTCAAACTATTCAAATTAATTGGATAACAATCAAACTATATGAGAAAAATTTGGTTCATTAAACACATTTGGCTGAATATATATAATTTATACTACTGGTATATAAACATTTAGATTTTACAATAAAAATTATCTTTGTACTGTACCTTTAATATGTTAATGTAAATGTTGTGTTGATGGCTAAGAATTCATTTGTTTCTTGTTTCTTCCTTCTTGCACCTGCTTTGTCGTCACGAAACTGTCACCAGGGGTGTTTGGTGAGTCTCATGAAATGTTTTTTCTTTCTTATAACAAGCCGTCATCAATTATTATTTTAACTTAGCAAGAGAAAAAGTGATTCTTATTACGTCCCTTATGTGTAAGCTTTTTATATGTGGTTTTTGTACTTTTTAATTTATGTGTAAACGTACTATAAATAATACAAATTGTAATTTGAAAGGTTTAAGGACAGCAGTGTAACATTCCAACATCAATGCCATATGTATTTTTGTATCACTAATATTTTTAAATTATTTAAATATTAATTAACCAGTTCATTCATAAGCATGTACAACAAGACAAAATACAAAACATAAACGTTACAATGTTGTACTAAATTGCTAATATACTTAATGTACAGATAATAATAACATTACGTACTAATAATTAAATGTCAGATAGGATATTAGTTGTATCATATTAGTCTTTTCAATATTATACTGCTGAGATTTGCCAATGTTGGTCACTGTTGATGATGTTTTCAGGACTTGACGATGCAGACAGACAAGACTATACAGGAGAAGATTGATGAGATCCAGTCGTCACGAGACATACTCATCATGTACTCTATCAACCGACCAATACACTGCAAGGTAGGAACAACAGACCAATACACTGCAAGGTAGGAACAACAGACCAATACATTGCAAGGTAGGAACAACAGACCAATACACTGCAAGGTAGGAACAGCATACCAATATACTGCAAGGTAGGAACAACAGACCAATACACTGCAAGGTAGGAACAACAGACCAATACACTGCAAGGTAGGAACAACAGACCCATACACTGCAAGGTAGGAACAACATACCAATATACTGCAAGGTAGGAACAACAGACCAATACACTGCAAGGTAGGAACAACAGACCAATACACTGCAAGGTAGGAACAACAGACCAATACATTGCAAGGTAGGAACAACAGACCAATACACTGCAAGGTAGGAACAACAGACCAATACACTGCAAGGTAGGAACAACATACCAATATACTGCAAGGTAGGAACAACAGACCAATACACTGCAAGGTAGGAACAACAGACCAATACACTGCAAGGTAGGAACAACAGACCAATACACTGCAAGGTAGGAACAACAGACCAATACACTGCAAGGTAGGAACAACAGACCAATACACTGCAAGGTAGGAACAACAGACCAATACACTGCAAGGTAGGAACAACAGACCAATACACTGCAAGGTAGGAACAACAGACCAATACACTGCAAGGTAGGAACAACAGACCAATACACTGCAAGGTAGGAACAACAGACCAATACACTGCAAGGTAGGAACAACAGACCAATACATTGCAAGGTAGGAACAACAGACCCATACACTGCAAGGTAGGAACAACAGACCAATACACTGCAAGGTAGGAACAACAGACCAATACACTGCAAGGTAGGAACAACAGACCAATACACTGCAAGGTAGGAACAACAGACCAATACACTGCAAGGTAGGAACAACAGACCAATACACTGCAAGGTAGGAACAACAGACCAATACACTGCAAGGTAGGAACAACAGACCAATACATTGCAAGGTAGGAACAACAGACCAATACACTGCAAGGTAGGAACAACAGACCAATACACTGCAAGGTAGGAACAACAGACCCATACACTGCAAGGTAGGAACAACAGACCAATACACTGCAAGGTAGGAACAACAGACCAATACACTGCAAGGTAGCAACAACAGACCAATACATTGCAAGGTAGGAACAACAGACCAATACACTGCAAGGTAGGAACAACAGACCAATACACTGCAAGGTAGGAACAACAGACCAATACACTGCAAGGTAGGAACAACAGACCCATACACTGCAAGGTAGGAACAACATACCAATATACTGCAAGGTAGGAACAACAGACCAATACACTGCAAGGTAGGAACAACAGACCAATACACTGCAAGGTAGGAACAACAGACCAATACATTGCAAGGTAGGAACAACAGACCAATACACTGCAAGGTAGGAACAACAGACCAATACACTGCAAGGTAGGAACAACAGACCCATACACTGCAAGGTAGGAACAACATACCAATATACTGCAAGGTAGGAACAACAGACCAATACACTGCAAGGTAGGAACAACAGACCAATACACTGCAAGGTAGGAACAACAGACCATTACACTGCAAGGTAGGAACAACAGACCAATACACTGCAAGGTAGGAACAACAGACCAATACACTGCAAGGTAGGCTGCCAGCAGAGCAATGTAGGAACAACAGATGGGAGGGTGGGTGAATAGATGTTACCCTTGGCTGGAAGGTGGCTATGTTATTGAGTAAATAGATTTAGATAGTTAGTCCAGTGGGCAAGTTAGCTGGCTGACTGGGCTAGCTGGCTCATCTGGATGGCTGGCTGGACCAGATGGCTGGCTGGACTAGGTGGCTGGCTAGCTGGACTACATGACTGGCTGACTGGACTGAGTGGCTAGCTGATTGGCTGTCCTGGCTGGCTGGTCTAGGTGGCTGGTTGGCTTGCTTGGCTGGCTGGTCTAGGTGGCTGGCTAGTTGACCAAGCTGGCTGGCTCGCCTAGGTGACTGGCTGGCTGGACTTGTTGCTTGACTGGCTGACCTAGCTGGCTAGTTGACCTAGCTGGCTAACTCGCCTAGGTTGCTGGTTAGATGGAATATTTGCCTGGCTGGTTGTATATATTTTATTTGGTTCACATTTGTTCTGGTTCCAGAGGATATACAGGCTGTTGTGTTGTCTTTACGTTAGTCATTTGTCCAACTTACATCTATGGATATATATAATTACTGTCTGCGATTCAGGTCAAATTCATGACATAATTCGCAATAATGCTGTTGACATCAGTCTGCCTACCATGTATGTGTCTTGTACACATCTCTATAGATAAACCGGACGATTCTGGCTGTGTTCGAGCGGTTTGTTGTGGAGAACGCCGAGCGTATGGAAGACCTGTTTAACCAGATGGACAAAGACCATAGCGGCGACATTACACTGGAAGAGTTCAAGTACGGACTGCGAGACTTTGGACTGCGACTCACCAGTGTATGTATCCATTGACTTCCCATATTCGATAATTAGGACATGTACATTTAATAGGTTGAATACAGTACGACATTTAACTCCAAACAGCCCTGTCTAGAGATAACATTGGAGTGGTATATCTTCAGAATTTTCCTTCTCTAGAGTTAGTGAGTTCACGACAGTGGGGCCAATGACTTTTAGTGTATCAAAATGGGTGACCAAACTTCAAAATGGCAGCAGGTGGAATTGAACCACTGTCCTCTCGATCAGCAGTCCTGTGCTCCAACCATAAGACTGCCACTCCCCATTACGTGGCAGTGCAGGTGGTGGCGCAGTTACACGGCAGTAGAGCGCCAGATTGTCAGTCAAGAGGACTGGTGCTCAAGTCCACCTGTTGCTGTGTTATAGCTTAGGCAACTTTGTTCGCTGCACTTTACCTGTATCTTTCAGAAGATACTAAAAGCCAGTGGTCCCGTCTACACAGGGAATGTAAGAGATTTCACACGGGGGGGGTGTAAATATGTAACCTGTCGTGAACTCGCAGAGGGGTGGTCTCTAACCGACTGGATCTAACTCCTGTGTCTGGAGCTGTTTCCCAGTTGGGTGAGCGTGTGAGAGGTGTTGAGCAAACACTGTGTATGACAACCTTGTCATAGCTGACTCCCTACAAGAGTCCACAGATATATATGTATATATATATATATATATATATATATATATATATATATATATATGTGTGTGATTTCATTCTCCAAACCACAATTAGCGTTAAAAATCCTGACAAATGAACTCTGCCAATTATCGAATTAGTACAATCTTTCATTTAAAATATCTACAGGAAATTGACGATAAAATGGGTTTCTGTGAATGGGCTAATTTTACGTGTGCTTCATTAGAAGCAACAGAGTAGGTGTCAATTCATATACCTTATTCAACCTATTATGCCTACATGCTCTAATTAGCGTACACACCCTTTTTAATTAGCAGGATCCATAATTATTGTACAGTAATTTCACTAGTGTGGAACAACTGAAATCTTGCCATCTAGTGTTAAACAGTTGGCACCACTTTTCAGTTGTTCTACACTAATCACCAAATGACACCGCTAGTGTAAACAGTTACCTTATTATATATATATATATATTATATATATATATATATATATATATATATATATATACCGTATTCAATCTAATAAGCATACAGCACGTTTAAAAAGAATTGGGACATAGAAAAATGTAAAGGAATCCAACATTTGTTTCTCTAGACAATAAGGTAACTGTTTAACACTAGCATAATAGGTTGAATATGGTATATATATATATATATATATATATATATATATATATGGTATATATATATATATATATACAATACGGTAACTGTTTACACTAGCGGTGTCATTTGGTGATTAGTATAGAACAACTGAAAAGTGGTGCTAACCATTTAACACTAGATGGTGAAATTACTGTACAATTATTATGGATCCTGCTGATTAAAAAGGGTGTGTATGCTAATTAGAGCATGTAGGCATAATAGGTTGAATAAGGTATATGAATTGAAGTACATCTACTCTGTTGCTTCTAAAACCAATTTTATTATAAATTTCCTGTAGATATTTTAAATGCAAGATTGTACTACTTCGATAATTGGCAGAGTTCATTTTGTCAGGATTTTTACACTAATTGTGGTTTAGGGAATAAGATCACCAGCTCTATGAGTCCACGGCAGGTTTTTTCCAATGGCTTTTAGTGTGTTTTCCGAAAGACACAGGCAATGTGGAGTAAACGAAATTGCCCAAGTTTCAAAACTGCAACATGTGGTTTTGAACCCTGGTCCCCTGGACTACCACATGACTACCACATCCCACGGTTGGTGAAATAATGTGTGTAATACTGAAATGTTTCTTAATTACCAAGGGTAAAAACAAGTACATTTAATTCTTGTCATATAGCAACACTTTTAACTGAATTGGAATGTATTAAAAATGTTTAAGTCAGAGAATTTTTTTATTTGTGAGAAGAAAAAGCTTATGAATGCAAAATGTAGCTACACCTCAAAAAAAAATTTTCAATAATTATTCTTTTATATAAACGGAGAAATTTATTTTTTAACATGTCTAACAGAAACAACTCGATATGCTGCTAGAGGAGCTGGATTCTGATCGAAGTGGAACAATAGAGTTTAGGTAAGATTGTTATCCCTCGATGCAAATGTCGGCCACAGATTTTTTATCTACTACAGCCAGTTACCATAGTTGCCACTGTTGGTCCTTTATACTTACATGTGAGAACCCTCGAGGATCATAGGAATTATATACTTACTTATTATATACTTTATACTTACATGTGAGAACCCTCGAGGATCATGGGAATTATATACTTACTTATTATATACTTTATACTTACATGTGAGAACCCTCGAGGATCATGGGAATTTCATTGAGACAACAAATGTGAAATTCTGTGGAAATAATAACTTAAATAGATATTGTGTTATAAAGATATAGATTAGTTTGCAAAGAATGTAAAATAAAAAAGTATTAACTTTATATTGCATGCCCTTTTGTAGGCCTTCTTCTTTTTTACACATATCAAAGAATAACAAGATTTAACAAGATTGCCATCCCAAACCATCCCATGCCATCTAGCAAAGCTAGATTGGAATAACATGCTGATGAATAAGACCGCAATTGAATGTTGGAATATTCTAAAATATGAAATTGAGAGTATCATCGATAAATTTGTTCCCTTCCAAAAACAAGGAAAACGGTGTAGAAAGAAACACTTGTCAAAAGAGGCTATTAGAAAAATAATGCTAAAACAAACTATGTGGAGGGTTTATAGGCGTACCAGAAAGGACGAAGACTATGCAAAATACAAAGAGGCACTTAATGCAGCTACAACTGAAATCAGACAATCTAAAAGAAGCTATGAGCAATAACTAGCATGTAACATAAAAAATGACAGCAAGAGTTTTTATGCATATGTCAGGAGTAAACAAAACGTACAAGACAAGGTTGGACCTCTAGAAGACAGTGCTGGAAATATAATATCACAGGGGTTTTTAATGGCGGAAGACCTAAATGGTTACTTCAGTTCAGTGTTTACCAAAGAAGATATTAGTTCATTACCAGTTGCTGATGCTAAATTTCAGGGGGCTAAATCTGACTGTTTAGGTCCGTTAGTTGTAACTCCAGAATTAGTAGCTAAGAAAATAAAGGCAATGAAGGATAACAAAGCACCGGGAGTGGATGGGATTCCTCCAAAATTACTAATGGAAACAGTAGAACAAATCAGTATACCACTTGCAAGAGTATTCAACTTGTCATTAAAAGAGGGAGTTGTTCCGTTTGAATAGAAAGAAGCAAACATCATACCATTATTTAAAAAGGGTTCGAGAAATAAGTCAGAGAATTACAGACCAGTGAGTTTAACGTCAGTGATTTGTAAATTATTAGAAAGGTTAAATTAAAGACCATATGGTGGACTTCCTCGTTAAGCATAAATTATTAAATTCATCTCAACATGGATTCCTTAAAGCGAGGTCATGCTTAACAAATATGTTATGTTTTTTGGAAGAAATCACTAAGTGGATAGATGTGGGATCGCCAGTAGATATTATCTACTTAGATTTTCAGAAAGCTTTTGACAAAGTGCCACATCAAAGATTACTACTTAAATTAAAAGCCCATGGTATCGGGGATAGCATAACTGACTGGATAGAACAATGGCTGACTGACAGAAGACAACGAGTTGTAGTAGATGGAGAAGTTTCAAATTGGAAATCGGTTTTGAGTGGGGTACCTCAAGGATCAGTATTAGGACCTATATTATTCTTAATTTATATCAATGACTTGGACGACAGTATAACAAGTAACGTACTGAAATTTGCGGATGACACAAAACTGTTTAGAAAGGTTAATACTGATGGTGATAAACAACATTTACAAAACGATCTAGACAGATTAGTGAAATGGTCTGAGAAATGGCAGATGTTGTTCAATTTTGGGAAATGTAAATGCCTACATACAGGACATAGGAACTTGAATGTAAACTATAAAATGGGAGATACTGTTCTGGGTACTACTGTAAAAGAAAAGGACTTAGGAGTTACAATAAGCGCTGATATGAAAGTTTCAGAGCAGTGTGGTATTGCAGCTTCAAAGGGTAATCAAATTCTTGGATTGATTAGAAGAAACATAACATACAAGGGAAAAAAGTTAATTATACCTCTTTATAAAGCAATAGTTAGACCTCATTTAGAATACTGTATACAAGCATGGAGACCATATCGTAAGAAGGATATAAATACGCTTGAACGCATACAAAGGAGAGCAACTAAAATGATTCCAGAACTGAGAGACCTTAGTTATGAAGAACGCCTGAAAGAATGTGGTTTAACAACTCTAGAGACAAGGAGGTTAAGAGGAGATCAGATTGAAGTTTTTAAGATATTGAATGGGTATGAAAATATTGATAGAAATATGTTTTTCTCACTCAAGAAGGATAACAGAACTAGAGGACATGAGGTAAAATTAGTAAAGGATCAATGTAGATTGGACATCAGGAAGCACTCGTTCTCACAGAGGACAATAAATGAATGGAACAAATTGTCTACAGATTGTGTAACTGCTAGCAGCATGAATATGTTTAAAAACAAGGTTGACACATATCTCAGGAGGGCAGGCTATAAGTAGATGAACATTGTTGGACTCTCGATAAGCCAATGGCTTCCTTGTCCACTTGCCATCTGGGCCTTTGGCTTGGATGGCAAATCTTGTTAAACAACAAGTTCCAGATGGCAAGTGGACAAAGAAGCTATTGGCTTATCGAGAGTCCAACAATTTGCTCATCTATGTGTAGCCTGCCCTTATCAGATATCAGATTTTTAAGTGCCTCTTTGTAATTTGAATAGTCTTCATCCTTTCTGGTACGCTTATAAACCCTCCACATAGTTTGCTTAAACACTATTTTTCTTTAAAAAAATATGCTTTTTGATGGAGTGATATAGTATAAATGCTGTTTGGTTTATTGCTTATCACTTGTAACTCGGGAAAATAATTTACAGACAATAAGATAGTTTTTATGTTTTACTGCACATATTTTCAAATGCGCATGCTGATGAGAAACCGGGAAAACATGACAAAAACTAAACAACAAGAAATTTGAAACATAATCTTTATGAAGGGGTTGTTTGTGTTTTTCAGTGAACTCATGAAAGGATCACAGTTTGTACAGCAAGAGAAAGAGAAGATCGTGCGAGCTGCTGAGGATGCTCAAAGATTCCACGATCACCATCTTACCCCAGCGTAGTCCCACTCCAACCCAAACCTGGGGCGTCTCACGGCGTGGGGGTTGTTACGCTGCTCCACTCAGATGGACCTTACCCCGGGAGATGTGACGGAAGACTATCCCACCTAAAAATCAGTGTCACCTATTTTTCCAAAAAAAAATTTGGATGCATGTACATCCTTTTTATCATTTTATTATAAAAAAAATCACTGATAACTGTAATCAAAATGACTATTAGAAGAAATTAATATTTAATAGCAATAATTTCCCTTCAGTTTAATACTGCAAGAAAATAACTGCATATTTAAAAGGTGCTATGTGGTATGTGATTTTGTAATTCTGATGAAATTATAATCATTTTACATGTTTGTCTTGTATAGTGTAGCCAATGTTTGAAGAGACGTAAATAAATCAACCATTTCAAAATGGTGGATTGATTGAAATTATGCAATTTTATAAAATAACAAAATGTCAGGAAGGAAGCAGCTACTCATCTATTTTCTAGAAACAAACTGAAGATTATATAAAGAATTTAAATGTAGTATTGTTAAAGTAGATATGCATGTATATATCATGGAGGTGAACTAATAAATATACCTGGGTCGTCACTGCTAGTCTACAGTGATGCATAACGTACTTGTATATTATGTTGTATTAAATTATTTAATGAATGAATATTTACTTTTATTCATGTTGTTCATGCTGCCATTTTGTTTGGGCATGTAAAATGCCTGTTTTTTTAATGTCCAAAGATCCATCGTGTTCATTCCGGGAAAATGTCAGTGTTTAAAATGTCCAATGATCCATCGTTTTCATTCCGGGGAAATCTCGGTGTTTAAAATGTCCAATGATCCATCATGTTCATTCAGGGGAAATGACAGTGTTTAAAATTTCTGATGATCCATCATGTTCATTCAGGGGAAATATCGGTGTTTAAAATGTCCAATGATCCATCGTGTTCATTCAGGGGAAATGTCAGTGTTTAAAATGTCCTATGATCCATCGTGTTCATTCATGGAAAATGTCAGTGTTTAAAGTGTCCAATGATCCACTGTTGACGGGAAATGTCAGGTATTTGATAATCCAATGCCAGAGTTTTCATGCATGTATTAGATACAAATCGACACTGTGTTTGAAAAGAATCTAGAAAACGCAGGCATGGAAAATGCTTCTTATCCAAAATATGCAGAAACAAATTGTGTACATGCTAACTTTGAAATGTGGACACCCTTCCATTGCATTTGGAGCTAGTCAGGCAGTCAAATGTCAGCCCGTCAGCATCTTTACACTGACAACACGACATTTACAGTCCAATCCATTTCATTTTGAAACGTGTAAGCAGTGAAACAGTAAATCCCGCTAGGTGGCATCACTATTTTTGTTCGATACATTTCCTAATATGTTGACTTATAGATGGCAACACTCGACCGTATTTGTACAGAATTTCAAGTCAAAAATACGGATTTTAGCCACAAAATATGGCGGTCTGGAAATGCTAGTGATACATTTTGTATTGGTCATATTTTCAACAATATAGATATACAGCAACGTGCTATAAATACGCGTACTTAGGGGAGAGGGGCATTGGGCCGTTACCCCCTTTTGCTGATTTTTTCGTATGTAACCTGTTGCGCCACTACACGGTACCGTGGTAAACTAATTGATGACAAAGCTGGCTGCCCCCTTTGGTCTCACTTTGAAGGATCCTACTTACTACGCCACTAAAGATCACGCTTTAGCTTCATCATATGACCAGCAACCGCTACAAAATAAACTCGGTGTTGCACAATACGCTTTACCTAGTAAATACCTCAAACATTTGTCATAAAAAGAAGGCAGATATAAACAGTGCGGGCGGGTGGGCGGGTGGGCGGGCGGGCGTGCACACTCTCGCACTCCGAGTAAAGCGTCGTCGCGTAAACGACCTGTTGAGTAGCGCATTGAATGGAGAAGCGCGCCGGAAGTAATTCTACACGGCTTGTCAGGCAGGCGAGCCGCGCGTGGCTCGATTAAGTGTCAAGCTGAAGAAACCAGACTAGATAATTATTTTTACTTCCTGGTTCAGGAATAAAGTGCCAGTCATTTTGACACGGTGCATCTGCCAATGATTTTTGGAGTCTGAAAAAAATAACTGTGAACATAGAAAAGTCACCTGGAGTGCGTAGGATGGGAATGACGCAGCACTTTATTGTTCACCCGGATGCCAATTATATGCGAAATTATACTACTTGGTGTTATTATTATCGAATCAATTTTAAACTGCCCACTCAATCGTGCTCTATCTACATAATAACATAATAGTCAGTATTATATTAGTCACCCTACTTAGCTAGTCTCCTGCATCTTTCAAATATCCCTAGGCAGCGTCCCTGGTCACAATTATGCTTACTAATTATGTTTTGTTGCGCCTCTTAGCTCAGGTTCCTGGGGTTATAAGCACCATATAAGTTAATTATTATTATGATATTATAAACGTGACGTACGTGGGAACCTTAATTAACCCAGGCATTCTGAGGTTACTTATCCTTGACCGATTTCATATCAACTACAATTCTGGTTGTAGCTTATCCTGTTATAATAGATACGAATGCTGGATTTGTTGGTATGGAATGGGTTGATTAATATCGCCATACCTTTGATGGTAAGGGACCATCAATAAAGTACGTTACGCTCAGAGGTGGGGGTCCCCGGGTTAGCGTTACGGAGCGTTACATGGGGTGGTGATGTTTTGGCTATCGCTACGTTAGTTGTTAAAAAGGGCTTTGCTCGTCTAGCGGTCGATATCGGATTGCTAGCTTTGAATGCTATGCCAGTTTTGGTGCATATTTCAACTGAATTCCAAAGGGAAAGGAATGTGGGCTCTACCGTGCATCAGTGACGTCTGCAGTGACGCGTGAAAGTTGACATGGACATACCCGTCTTCAATGGGAGTTTTGGGAGGTTCGAATGAATGGATGATTTTGAATTGGAATGGCTTGGTGAGGAGGACGTAGACATTCGTTGCACTCCCCACTGGTATCTGGGACTATGAATCCTTGGGAGGATTATAATATATTGGGCATAAGTAGAGATGTGTGTCTGTTAGTGCCAAGACTCAGACTCGTGATTCCTCGTCATGAGTGTATAAATACAGAGAAGAACTTCAGAAGGCTTCAATACATGCATTATTACACATCGAACATACATTAACATGGACATTTGATTTAGTATTAGTTATACAGACATATATTTCACATGTGGCTGTGAACTACGAATACATGCAGACATGCAACGACAGACATGCAACATATAGGTGGGCGGGGGACTTTCTCAAAACGAACTTTTTTTGAGGGGTGTACAGGCCAGCGTTACGAAGCATGACATATATACATATATTATATACCTACATGCATGCATACATACATACATACATACATACATACACACACATACATACACACATACATATACATGCAAGAAAACATACATACATACATACATACATACATACATACATACATACATACATACATACATACATACATACATACATACATACATATATACATATATACGTGCATACATACGTGCATACATACATACATACATACATACATACATACATACATACATACATACATACATACATACATACATGCAAACACATACATGTATACATACATACATGCATGTGAGTGAGTGCGTGCGTGCGTGCGTGCGTGTGTGCGTGCGTTCGTATCCCTCCAAGCACCTGTGCTATAACATTAAATCATGTCGGAAATGACGTAGTCGGCACCGTCAAGAATGGCTCGTTGCACAGAGCTTAGGCATAGTTTTAGAATGTACATGGCGAAGAAGTTATCAATGCCTTCACGCATGGCTTGTTCTACAGCTGGCGGTCGAATTGGCGTTTGAATGAACAGGTCTGCCAGGGGGTGAAGTGTAAAGCGCTTTGAACAGTCCCAAGGACTGGATCCCGCGCTATATAAGAACGTACCTTTACATTTATGAAGGAAGTCGCTCACGGTCAATATAAACGGATAAACTAGATAGTCATCTTGCCAGATAGTCATCTTGCTTAATGTGTGTAATTACCTACAAACATTCGACACACCCTTGAACGTCTTATCAAATATCTACTAGCACATTGTGTCACGCACTTGACCTTCGACTCAGGTTTTGTACGGCTTGAGTACAAGGAGCCCGGGAGGGGGTACCCCCTATACTGAGGTATACATGTATGTGCCGCGCAAATGCCCCTGTTTTTGGCCATTTTTCTCTCTCTGTCCGAAGAAAAAATGAAATTTTTTTCTCTTTGTGTCCCAAATAAACCTGATAATTCTCTCTTTCTTCGAAGAGGAAATTTCCCAATGAAAACGTTCCGCCCGGGCTTACCTTATACTTATAGATATTAGATAAATTGTTCAATAATTCTCTCTTGGTGACCATACATTTCTTGATTTCTCTCTCTCCATGTGCTCCATGGGACTCTGGCGACACACCCCCACCGCTTTGGTGTGGCAGTACCCCCCCCCCGGGACAAGGAGCCTTTATGCAGTACACGCCGAAGTGTTGTAAGAACTTTTACAACAGACTCCCTAGCTAAATTGAAATGTTTTTATGCGGTTCAAACTAGTCGGTCACGAAGGCCAAATTCAATCCCGTCTCCATATCTCCTGCACATTTGATGATACACATGATACATGATACATGATACACGATACATGTGATGGTCTTCATGGAATGAACGGACCATAGGACCCAGGTAAATGTAATTTATGTTGCGCAGCATCCGGTCCATGGGACTGCTCAAAGCGGTCTACCCTCCATCCCCTGGCAGACCCTACCCTTCATCCCCTGGAAGACCCTACCCTCCATCCCTTGGCAGACCCTACCCTCCATCCCCTGGCAGACCCTACCCTCCATCCCTTGGCAGCCCCTACCCTCCATCCCCTGGCAGACCCTACCCTCCACCCCCTGGCAGACCCTACCCTCCATCCCCTGGCAGACCCTACCCTCCACCCCCTGGCAGACCCTACCCTCCACCCCCTGGCAGACCCTACCCTCCACCCCCTGGCAGACCCTAGATTCTTTTTTAGATGTACTTATAAAACCACACTTAGACAGACATTTGCATAATAACTCTTAAAGTTCTTCATAGCTTATCAACACAATGCGGATAATATATATATATATATATATATATATATATATATATATATATATATATATATATATATATATATATATATGTATATATATATATATATATATATATATATATACATACATACACACACACATAAATACACACACACACACACACACACACACACACACACACACACACACACACACACACACACACACACACACACACACACACACACACACACACACACATATATATATACACACGCACACATACACACACAAACACACGCACGCAAGCAAGCACGCACGCACACACATACACACATACACACACGCCATATGTGGATGTTTACAAATTAATAGAAAATTGTAGATACGCGAAAAAATTTAGAAAACGGCGAGTTTTGCCGACGAAGTCGTGCTCAGTCCACCACTAACTCGACTTCAGCCACGCTGAAAGTACAGCACCAGCCGACGCGTATATTATTGTTTCGTATGAATCCACCAGTGTCTATCGACAGGAACTCGTTTATACAACTGGACGAACTAAGAAAACGTGGAATGACCGAAATTGCCCCAAGTTTTGAAACGGTGGACTGGAACCCCGGCTCTCTGGACTGAGAGTCTGGTGCTTTAGCCGCCGAGCCACCGTACCTCACACATAAGATGACGATACCCGTGATGGCATGCATGAGACAGTGACACGAGTGGTGACATACATGAGACAATGACACGAGTGGTGACATACATGAGACAATGACACGAGTGGTGACATACATGAGACAATGACCCGAGTGGTGACATACATGAGACAATGACCCGAGTAGTGACATATATTAGACGTTCAGTACACATGAAAGGTAAATGTACGGTCTTATATAGTGTGGTATCCAGTCCTTGGGACTGCTCAAAGCGCTTTACACTTCACCCCCTGGCAGACCTGTTCATTCCAACGCCATTTCGACTTCTCTGTGAAGCATTCAACCACGCTGCAATTACTGCACGAAGACTATTCGTTCAAATATCCACCGTTGTCTGTAGCCAGGTACTCATTTATATAGCTGAGTGAATTGGGGCAAAGTGGAATGAACGAAATTGCCAAAGCTTCGAAAGTGGCATGCATGAGCAGATATGACACTAGTAAACGTGACACTGGCAGTAGCTGGCAATTAGAACGAACAGAAGCTAGCACTGTTACATGTCGGGGCAGATAGCTACATGTGCGATAACGCTGCTTGCAATAACGTCACGGTTGGCTGTCGGTCTGAATCTTTCGTGTTTACCTGACTATTCTCTTATTAGCTTCCCCTCCTGACACTCGAATAAAACCGATTCTCGATATATTTATATGATTTTCTTGCCGATGAGAGGCATCGCCACTAGTCATGCTGACGCGTCAACAAGACAAGACGGGGTCGTCATGATATAGTCGCTCTCGCTGATCCGGTCATGCCCACCATGGTCTAGTGACAAGACAAAGTCAAGGCATCTGGGGATGGGTGCATGACCATCAATATGGACCACGCTGATCAAGCAGCTCTTGGCAAACGCCTTCTTAGCTGAGTGTGTTACCATCACTGATTGTTAATCACGGCACACGTCTGCCGCAGGTGGGAGAGATTGTTCTTTGCAGATAATAATACCGGTTGGTCTTACAGCGCCGGGTTATCCATAGTGCTGGTGTCCGCCTAGACAAGACGTTCATGACGCTTATTCCATTGTCAGAGCAAGGCCATTGGTTCAGTGAGGCCATACGGTTTTTCACTTCCCTGTTTGGGATATTTTCTTCCTCTTGAATAGACACCAGGCGGAAGGAACCAACGGTTTGCCTCTTCCGAAAGACACGGACAAAGTGGGGCGAACGAAATTGCCCAAGTTTCGAAACAGCAGTAGACGGACTCGACCCCCGGTTCTCACGACTGACAGTCCGACGATCTACGCGTCGAAGTCTTAAATGAACCGGTAGCATCATCCACCTCCAGAGAGTGCAAGTCGCAACGCTAACAACGACTCTTCTACTACTGGTGCGGCATATGTCTGTGGGACTGCCTTCCGCCCAAGACTAACACAAATGCGACCTTTTTAGAAAGTGACAACTCTATAATGCACCATTACTCCACGTTCCAGTTCTCTGTATGTTGTCCAGCTATTAGCAAAGCCCTGTCAGAACATCACAATTGCATCAGGCTGTTTCTTGACGCTTCAACGGACAACGCCGTTGGCTCGACGCTATCTTGCTTTTTGCTTGGCTGTTACTGGCTGATTTCAATCAATCACACGTCAATCACACGTCAGAAGGTTTGGCGACCGCCTCTACGGTTCACGGCGGGCTTCGACATGGAATTCATTTCAGAGGCAATAATGGTATCGGGTGAGCGGCTCATGGTCTACTGAACCGAGTGACAGGGACAATTCACAACGAGTAGACAATTCGTAGACACTGGTACGTTTTTCAACAGCTCGGGATGTACAACCAAGGTACATAGGGAATAGCGCGGACCTGATTATTAATTGTGTGACTGTGCGTGGACGTCGTCTGTCCAAATAGCCAAATAGGTAAGTAGGACATATTTCGTACCGATGATTAAATAACTTCCCAGTTCTCGTACAAGACGTACAGTATACGCGCGCGTGTGTGTCTATGTGTGTGTGTGTGTGTGTGTGTGCGTGCGTGTGTGTGTGTGTGTGTGTGTGTGTGTGTTGTTTGTTTGTTTGTTTGTTTGTTTGTTTGTTTGTTTGTTTGTTTGTTTGTTTGTTTGTTTGTTTTGTGCATGTGTTGTGTACGTGCGTGCGTGCGTGCGTACGTGTGTATGTGTGCGTCAGCGCGCGCGGTGTATGTGTCCGCATACGCGCGTATATACGTAACTGCGTGTCAATCCGCACGAAATATAATTTTTTTACTTTTGTATGTGCATTAGTTATTTAGTGTCGACCCACTTGCCTTTTACATGTACACGTATACGTCAACTCACACGACCTGTTCTAGAATATGACAACTATATAATGTACCATCCATCCCCCATGTATCGGAGTACTCGTACAGAAAGCGTACAACTGCATTCTTGTGCACGATGGCGAGTGGTCTGCTAACCACCCACCTATAGGCTAACCACAAACCTTCGTCCGCTGTCGCTGACACCTGTGTTTCGTTAACCAGGTAATTCATTCGCCACAATAAAACTTCCTGCAAGTAATAATAGAGTCATCCACACAACGTCTGGCCTTTGTGTGCACGTTCGCTCTGACTCAGTCGTCATGCGCGTCGAAGTTTGCCACTTTTGTCGGTTTGATTTGTCTTGCGTAATCAAGCGCTCCCGGTGAATGCACAGGCTCGACGCGAGGGATCGCTTTGATTGTTTTTTGCGTCGTAGATACATTTTTTTTGTTAGAACGATGAATGTTCTGATTTGTTAGTTGATCAACTATCGTGGCTGTTTTCAAGTGGCTTCAACTGGTTTTTAGGCTGGCGATCATTTGATAATGCCAATGATGCAACTAACGCAACTGTTTTGTTTGAATGAATTCATCACGGCATTAGTTTGTATCGTTATAGGGAAAACATGAAAACTTGTCGGACGCTCTTAGTTTTATTTACAATGAAAAATATTAAGCGTTCACTTGCGTCCCTTTCTGACATGTGTTTGACGTCATGCTCCACTTGCTTCTGTCGCCAGCGCCGGTTCAACTGGTGGACATATACCGTGGCAGGCCGAGTGGAGAATGCCATGAGTCCAAGCAAGCCCTCCCGGGGGTCACAATTAAACAAACTCTCTCAAAGAGAACCATCTTTTTGAGAGAATTTGTTTAAATCTAGCACTTTTAAGAAATCTTTACACAAATCCCCAGCTGATTGTGTACGCCCGAACTCCCTTTTTCAAAACCTCGAAGACGGGCCGATCAGGGTATCAAAAGATCGCCAAGTACTCAGTGGATTGAACGCCTCTGGTTCTATTCTACAATACAATGCCCAGTATGTCCCAGATTACATAATAAAACTGTCATTGTCGACGTTAAGTAAATAATTAAGTAGACCAATTGTATTATAGGCCTACACATGCAGTGCTCAAAGACAACGCTGGATATGAACAATTATCCACCCTAGATTCATAGTTAATGTCCTGCATTGGCTGCTGAGTGGCCACACGTAAATTCGTAATGCCCGGCGGTATTTTGCGGTCCGTAATAGATGAATTTGTCGATATCCTTGAAGAGCAGCCATTACAACAACTTCGCAAGTTGCCGGCGATACTTTAAACGCCACACATCGAACCTGCCAGAAACTAGCAACAAGTAGGCTATGCAAGATGTGGTGCCGTCACCGGAATGCGTGCACACATGTATTGATAATGCTCGTTAAAAGCAGTGAACCAGGTAAGGCCGGTTAGCAAACTGGTTCCAGCTTACAACCACCGACAGCAAGCTAAATATAAACCGGAAAAACCCAAATGTAGCACAGGGTAGTGAGTGTAAGGATATCGGCTTGTATTTTTGTTATCTTACTAACAGTAATTGAATAACCATACATAGTATATGTATGACACCAGACTTACATATACAATCTCTTTAATACCACACTAATAATTACACTAAGTGTATTTACCGCCTTTGGGTTTGGGCTTGTTAGACTGATAAAGATAAAGGTACGTTCTTATATATCGTGGTGTCCAGACGTTAGGACTGCTCAAAACACTTTACACTTCACCCCCTGGAAGACATGTTCATTCGTTCACCAATTCGATTTCTCTTGGAAGCAGTACAATACCGCCACGCCGCAATTACTGCGTGACGACTGTTCGATCACATATCCACCACTGTCTATAAAGGTACTCTTTTACAGCTGAGTGAACTGTGGCAACGTGGGGTGAACGAAATTCACAAAGCTTCGAAATGGCAGCTAGATGATTCGACCCAGAGTTCTCTCAATTGAGAGTCCTATGTTCTAACCGATGCGCCACCGCCCCCGTTGGTGTGTTATACAATATGTGCGAATAAGACCGCTGCGTACTTGTCACCAGGACGGGGAGTCTACAAACCACTCACGTCCTCACTAACCACCAGCTAAGCGCTTCATCCCCTCTGGCACAAACGTGTGTTTCGCAACCGGGAAGTTCCTTGGCCACTATAAAGCTTCCTTCACGTGATAATAAGGTCGTCTCCACAACGCCTGGGCTTTGTGTGCACGTTCGCTGTGACTAAGCCGTCGTAAGCTCGCATTACGTCCAAACAACTTCGGCACGCGTGTCGAAGTTTGTAACATTTGTCTGATTTGTTCGGCGTGATCGATGTCGTGCCATTGCTGTGATAGCAACCACGTCGCGTAAAGGCTCGTCGCGAGGGATCGGCTTAATTGCGTTTGGCGTCGTATATATTTTTTTTAGAACGAAGAATGTTCTGATTTGTTAGTTGATCAACTATCGGGGCTGTTTTCAACTGGTTTCAACTGGTTTTTAGGCTGGCGATCATTTGATAATGCCAATGATGCAACTAACGCAATTGTTTTGTCTGAACGAATTCTTAAGAGTATTAGTTTGTATCGTTATGTGAAAAACATGACAACTTGTCGGACGTTCTTAGTCTTGCTTGTAGTAGAAAAGAAAATATTAAGCGTTCACTTGTACTTCTTTCCGACCCGTGTTCTATAAATAAACGTCAAGCTGTATTACCCTCTGTCGCCAGCGTCGGCGATGAACAGATACCATACCAGGCTGAGGGCAGAATGCCACGATTCCAATCATGTCCTTTTTGAAAGAATTTGTAAATCCCCAGTTGATTGTGTACGCCCGAACCACCTTTTTCAAAGCCCTGAAGATGGGCCTGTCAGGGTATCAAAATGAACACTGAACACAGGGTATCAAACTGAACACTAGGCGCTATCCCACAATGCAATGCTTAGTATGTCCGTAATTACAGAATACACGGCAATAGCCGACGTTCAGTAAGTAAGTAGCAAATTTGTATTATTGTCTCACTCCCAGTGCTCAAAACACCACTGGACATGAACAATAGATTCACAATTAATGTCCTGTGTTGGCTACTGAATGGCCAACGCAGGTTCGCTGTGACTAAGCCGTCGTTAGCTCGCATTACGTCCACTGATAAAGACTGATGAAGATAAAGGTACGTTCTTATATATCGTGGTATCCAGACGTTAGGACTGCTCAAAACTCTTTACACTTCACCCTCTGGCAGACATGTTCATTCGTTCACCAATTCGATTTCTCTTGGAAGCAGTACAATACCGCCACGCCGCAATTACTGCGTGACGACTATTCGATCACATATCCATCACTGTCTATAAAGGTACTCTTTTACAGCTGAGTGAACTGTGGCAACGTGGGGTGAACGAAATTCACAAAGCTTCGAAATGGCAGCTAGATGATTCGACCCAGAGTTCTCTCAATTGAGAGTCCTATGTTCTAACCGTTGCGCCACCGCGCCCCCGTTGGTGTGTTATACAATATGTGCGAATAAGACCGTACCACTGCGTACTTGTCACCAGGACGGGGAGTCTACAAACCACTCACGTCCTCACTAACCACCAGCTAAGCGCTTCATCCCCTCTGGCACAAACGTGTGTTTCGCAACCGGGAAGTTCATTGGCCACTATAAAGCTTCCTTCACGTGATAATAAGGTCGTCTCCACAACGCCTGGCCTTTGTGTGCACGTTCCAAAAAACTTCGGCACGCGTGTCGAAGTTTGTAACATTTGTCTGATTTGTTCGGCGTGATCGATGTCGTGCCATTGCTGTGATAGCAACCACGTCGCGTAAAGGCTCGTCGCGAGGGATCGGCTTAATTGCGTTTGGCGTCGTATATAATTTTTTTTAGAACGATGAATGTTCTGATTTGTTAGTTGATCAACTATCGGGGCTATTTTCAACTGGTTTTCAGGCTGGCGATCATTTGATAATGCCAATGATGCAACTAACGCAATTGTTTTGTCTGAACGAATTCTTAAGAGTATTAGTTTGTATCATTATGTGAAAAACATGACAACTTGTCGGACGTTCTTAGTCTTGCTTGTAGTAGAAAAGAAAATATTAAGCGTTCA
Organism: Lamellibrachia columna; assembly: GCA_963662155.1. NCBI lineage: Eukaryota > Metazoa > Annelida > Polychaeta > Sabellida > Siboglinidae > Lamellibrachia > Lamellibrachia columna. Next base: position 32,978,639 of record OY759275.1, on the reverse strand, counting down.
CTTGCACTTCTTTCCGACCCGTGTTCTATAAATAAACGTCAAGCTGTATTATCCTCTGTCGCCAGCGTCGGCGATGAACAGATACCGTAGCAGGCCGAAGGCAGAATGCCACGATTCCAATCATGTCCATCCCTGAAGGGTTTAAGGGGATCGTCTGAACCCCCTTTTTGAGAGAATTTGTTTAACATTTTCCAGAAATCTTCACATAAATCCCCGGCTTAGTATGTCCGTAATTACAGAATACACGGCAATAGCCGACGTTCAGTAAGTAAGTAAGTAAGTAGCAAAATTGCATTATTGTCTCACTCCCTATAGGCTTACACATGCAGAACAATTGTCCACCCTAGATTCACAATTAATGTCCTGCGTTGGCTACTGAATGGCCACACATAAATGCATAATGCTCGGCGGCATTTTGCGGGCCTTTATCTGTGAATTTCTCAGTACCTTTGAAAAGCCGCCATTACGAATGCTTCGCAGTTCGCCGGCTTTGTGCATAGAGCACTACATATGTACTATTGAACATGCCAAAAACTAGCAAAATACAGGCTTACGCACAAAGTGGTGCCGTCACCGGAATTCATGTATACACGTATTAATCATGCTCGCTGTGAACTGAACTAGCTAAGGCAGATGAGTAACTGGTTTCAGTTTACAACCACCGACACCAAACTAAACATAAACCGAAAGCAATGGCTAACTGAAAACCAACAAAGGAAAGACATAATAGTATATGAAAGAAGATCGGCTTGTATATTTATTGTTCTGTAATAACATGTCGTAATTCAGTAAGCATACACATTATATGTATAACACCGGACATCAAATTATGATGTCCTTAATACTACACTAATTATGTTTGTTTGGCCGCTACACAGTGGTGCACTGTGTTTGCAGCATCTACACTTTGGTACAGACAGGGGAACATTTCGTCGGTCGACGACTGTCGCCGTTTAGAGGCAGATCGTCAGACTGAATTCGCCGGAAGCCTATACTCCCTAAGGTGAATGCTCAAACAAGTGTGTCGTTAGTAGGGAGACAACTACCCAAATGAGAGTAAGATCAATGCTACATCCCCGTTTTATTCCGACGTGGATTTCAAAGCCGTGGTACGTAAAACGTTCAAAAAGGTCGAAACCCTGCATCTTACATGGACTGGGCAGGCAAAGCTAAGCAGCTTTCCTAGGCCAACACTGGCGGCCAGTCGAAGACCTTAGTGTTGCCAACAAATCAATGAGCAGTTATTATTCTCGACACCTACCCTGCAGTTGTCTCGGTGCTTAAGTCTTGTGACTGCGTCTTTGAATTGTGTCAACAGTGAAATCAACCACTACTGGTATTGTAAATATCGATGATGAAATTAGTGATGTTTATGATGATAAATCCACAAATTACAAACCGAATAACGACAACAGTCGTGTCAGCGGGGTTAGTAGAAATACCAGTCTCTCGCTCGATTTTTGGCACATGAGAGAGAACGTGTTCTCGAATATATAGAACTAACTGGACTGTTTTCTTTCGAATGGTAAAGCAACTTTGTTGTTGTATTTTGAGGTTTTTGGTCCACTCAGTGATCTAAGCTCCGGGAGATATCCCAGATGAATGGATTTTATGCGGCAGTAGTTGAGGATACGGTTTGTTGATTGGGTACACAATCGCATCTTGCCGTGTCTTTAATGCTGTATTTGTGCATCAGATATCCGTCGCATCGTGCACGATTAGTTCTGATTTGGTTCATGGTGGTCCAAAGGAGTTAAATATAAAATCCGGGAGGTTCGGTTGTAAGGTCCGGGACAAGATTCCTGTTTCTTGTGTCTGTTGATCTCCACTCTCGTCTCCACCTGTCTAGGTGATGTTGGTTTCCAGCAGCGAAGTTGTTTGGTTCCAGACAGGCCACCGAGAAACGTGGCACTGAGGTGGTTCTGTGTTGAGGTGTCTCCAAACTTGGAACCGGTTCGGTGCTAATCACATGCAACTTTGGGTTGTTCACGTACCCAAAGTGCACGAATGAACGATTTTAAATCTACGTGGCGGTGAACAACTGTGTTTGTTAAACTGGCTAGAAACTGTCTAACCCTTTTGTTTTGGTTCACTGCGTAGCTTGGGTTTCCGAATGATTCTAGTGCAATATAAGTTGTTTACTTCATTGTACAAAATCACCCACCCTGAAAAAAAATTAACAGGATGTGAAAAACCGTCTAAATAAATGGAACAGCTTGCTCAAGCTCCTCCGCGTCTAGGAAAAGACGCTGGTTGCGAAAATAAATACTGTAGTTGTAGCTTCCAATATCGACTCTTGGTCTTACAAAGCACAATAACTAAAATAATAGCAGCTATGAAGGTAATTTTTTTGCTACGGTGATAAAGCATTAACTCATGCTAAAGAGTGACTGGGATAATTACACTATACGAAGAAGAGGATGGTAAAATGTAGAAAAATAGTATGCCGAGGACATTAATAATCTGTTTAACAAGATTTAATAACACTGCCATCCAAGGCAAAGGCCCAGATGACAAGTAGATCGAGAGTACACATATTTTTCATTTATATGTAATCCACCCTCCTGTGATATTGGTACATTCTGTTTTAACCACATTTTCATGCTGCTAGCATTTACACAATATGTAGATACTTGTGGACAAAGAAGCCCGTGGCCTATTGACAGAGCGATTATTATTTTTTATGTAGGCCGCCCTTCTGAGATATTTGTTAAATTTGTTTTTAAGCATATTCACATTGAATGATGTCACGTCATAGGAACGATATGTTTGCTATATTTAGGGTGTTGTTTATCTAATTGCACGAATAACCGGTTTGTGGTCTTGATCGGCATTCATTTGATACCATGCCAACAAGATATCATCGTGTCAACCGACCCGGAAGACGTAGTTGCAAAGCGGGTGCAGCCAGGTCAGGTAGCCTTTAATGGACACTACTTGAACCCATTATTCGTATCACTAGGTGCGCGTCTGTTGCTGGTGTCTTTAAAGCCCGCTACACACTTACCAACTTTTAGTTACCAACAGACAAATATTTGGTAGTATCCATCGGCCGACCGTCAGCCGACCGTTTTTTTTTTAGATTCCAAATATCCACAGAAAGTGTGGCCAACTGTTGGTGGAGAACATACACATAAAGTGATGTATGAAACAAGGTGCATACAAAATGCTATGCGGAATGCATTACGCTGTTATTCCGCATAGCATTTTGTATGCACTTTGGCTCATACATACCTTTACGACACCGACAGTTTTTGTGGATATTTGGCATCTGAAAAATCGGTCGTCTGACGGTCGGCCGATGGAAAGTTACCAAATATTTGTCTGTTGGTAACTAAACGCTGGTATGTGTGTGGCGGGCTTTAACAACACCAGCAACAGACGCACACCCAGTGATACGAATAATGGGTTCAAGTAGTGTCCATTAAAAGCTACCTGACCCAGCTGCACCCGCTTTGCAACTACAACGTCTTCCGGGTCGGTTGACACGGTGATATCTTGATGACATGATACCAAGATATTGCCGATCAAGACCACAAACTGGTTATTCGTACAATTAGATAAACAACACCCTAAATATAGCAAACATATCGTTCCTATGACGTGACATCATTCAATGTGAATATGCTTAAATACAAATTTAACAAATATCTCATATATCAATACCGTTTTGAGACCGGCACGTTGGCACGGACTAGGATCATGTGCTAATAAACGTAAAACTGAAAGTTTATACATACACAGTTGTTGGCATGTGGTTAATAAATTGTCATTAATTTCGCCTATTTCACTCTACATTGGACTTGCTTTGTTGTTCTGCATAAAGACTACATTTGAGTTGCCAATTGAGTAGTCGCCAAAGTAGTAACCAATATGTTGGCGACTGAATATTCGCTATGTGTATGGCGAGCTTAACACAACACTGCTGGAACACACCACTGATGGTGTCTTTAACACAACACTGCTGGTCTCTTAACGCAATACTGCTAGTCTCGTAACACAACGCTGCTTGTCTCTTAACAAAACACTACTGGTCTCCTAATACAGTAAAGCTTGGTCACTTTCGCCCACTCCAATCAGCCTCAGTTCACTCAGGGTTGGCCAATGTTTGCTTATCTGCTGGATGTCGCCGAACAGACCGCCTGGCTGGTCTACTGCAGGAATGCTGTCAATGCAGACCAACCCATGAATCTCCTCCACTTCAGAAGGAAACGCAGCCATATATGCTTCATGAAACAAGCACCGTACAGAGTCAACAAGCAGCTAGATGAACGTCCTAAAGGCTTGGACCAGCGTGTTCGAGATGAAGTCCGCAACGACAGCATGGGTCATCTCATCGTGCAGTATTCATGTCAGATTCGTTGTGTGGGCCCAGGATGTGGTGGGAAGGCCAACTACAGATGTAACAAGTGTAACGTTGTGTGGGCCCAGGATGTGGTGGGAAGGCCAACTACAGGTGTAACAAGTGTAACGTTGTGTGGGCCCAGGATGTGGTGGGAAGGCCAACTACAGGTGTAACAAGTGTAACGTTGTGTGGGCCCAGGATGTGGTGGAAAGGCCAACTACAAGTGTAACAAGTGTAACGTTGTGTGGGCCCAGGATGTGGTGGGAAGGTCAACTACAGGTGTAACAAGTGTAACGTTGTGCGGGCCCAGGGTGTGGTGGGAAGGCCAACTACAGATGTAACAAGTGTAACGTTGTGTGGGCCCAGGATGTGGTGGAAAGGCCAACTACAAGTGTAACAAGTGTAACGTTGTGCGGGCCCAGGGTGTGGTGGGAAGGCCAACTACAGGTGTAACAAGTGTAACGTTGTGTGGGCCCAGGGTGTGGTGGGAAGGCCAACTATAGGTGTAACAAGTGTAACGTTGTGTGGGCCCAGGATGTGGTGGAAAGGCCAACTACAAGTGTAACAAGTGTAACGTTGTGCGGGCCCAGGGTGTGGTGGGAAGGCCAACTACAAGTGTAACAAGTGTAACGTTGTGCGGGCCCAGGGTGTGGTGGGAAGGCCAACTATAGGTGTAACAAGTGTAACGTTGTGTGGGCCCAGGATGTGGTGGAAAGGCCAACTACAAGTGTAACAAGTGTAACGTTGTGCGGGCCCAGGGTGTGGTGGGAAGGCCAACTACAAGTGTAACAAGTGTAACGTTGTGCGGGCCCAGGGTGTGGTGGGAAGGCCAACTACAAGTGTAACAAGTGTAACGTTGTGCGGGCCCAGGGTGTGGTGGGAAGGCCAACTATAGGTGTAACAAGTGTAACGTTGTGTGGGCCCAGGATGTGGTGGAAAGGCCAACTACAAGTGTAACAAGTGTAACGTTGTGTGGGCCCAGGGTGTGGTGGGAAGGCCAACTACAGATGTAACAAGTGTAACGTTGTGTGGGCCCAGGATGTGGTGGGAAGGCCAACTACAGGTGTAACAAGTGTAACGTTGTGTGGGCCCAGGGTGTGGTGGGAAGGCCAACTACAGATGTAACAAGTGTAACTTTGTGAGGGCCCAGGGTGTGGTGGGAAGGCCAACTACAGATGTAACAAGTGTAACTTTGTGAGGGCCCAGGGTGTGGTGGGAAGGCCAACTACAGGTGTAACAAGTGTAACTTTGTGAGGGCCCAGGGTGTGGTGGGAAGGCCAACTACAGATGTAACAAGTGTAACGTTGTGTGGGCCTAGGATGTGGTGGGAAGGCCAACTACAGGTGTAACAAGTGTAACGTTGTGTGGGCCCAGAGTGTGGTGGGAAGGCCAACTACAGGTGTAACAAGTGTAACGATGGTCTGCATCCAGCTTTTGTTTAATCCCATTTCACCAGCTTTAGGCTGATTAGGGGAGAAGGGATGGTGATACATGTGTGTTCAGCTTCATACCTATGGTATAACCATGCATTTGTCCATGTGCCCTGCCGTGCCTAGCGTCCTGTATATTTATAGGACACCATGGTATCTCACGAATAAAGAGCACAATTTCTTTCATACTCAATATATATGTTCAAGTGGTGTATTTGAAAAATACAATGCGATGTTGCATTTTGTTTTTATTGTTTTGTGTACCTGGGCATTCGTGGGTTAATCGTTGTTGTCGAGCAAACAGACGCGAAAGGACTCGTACGACAACTACAACACTCAACATAGCAGCTGCTTACTACGCCGTTGTCTGGCATGAAACTACCAACGGTGGAATTGGTGTTAGCAATGATATTTTAGTGTGCGGACTTTTAAATAATAATGGTGTGTGCTTATATCAATTATTATCGAAAAAATATCACAAGGATAGGATGATGCTTTCCCTACATAATGGCACACACGAAAAAGGCACATAAAATGGCACATAATATAATGGCGCACACACAATGTTACCTTTTATATTCATATGTGCCATTTTCGTCCTTACCACAGGTGTGCCATTATAGTATGGGCAAACCATAGTATGTGCCGTTTTTATGTGCCTTTTTCGTATATGCCTTTGTGGGTCGTGCAGATACAATGATGGACATTACAACATCACGCACTGTTCGCACCATTAAATCAGGTTTTGTTAAAGAAAATACAGTTGGGTTGTGCAGGCTGCTACTTGTAACACGTTTGTAGTTCAAGTCAGTGGGCTAGCCTCTAGACGTTAACGTTTGAGATACGTTTAGGTTCTGCGTGACGACTACACTTGGGTTAACCGTACACTTACCGGAGGGAGGGGGGGGGGCTGAGCCGAGCTGATATTGTTTGGTGCTTCTGTCAGTTGAGAGTCTATGCATCAAATACGGGGAAGTTCATTGGTATTATGACTCACAAACTACCGAGTGCTAATAACACCAACCAGCTGTTTGTATTGCTTCCCGACTCTAGAGTAGACGCCATCAGATGTCTTTGAAAGGGCATGCCAGTAATGCATACGCTGTGTGTCTGGGCGAGCTCCGACAGTGCTCCAGTTGATGTTATCATCCACGCGACACCACGCGTGGCTTGCGAAGACGACACGCGTGGCTGACGAAGACGTCACGCGTGGCTGACGAAGCAAGCCGTGGTGGGGCTGTCCTTTGCCAAACAACCGCAGGCCAACGCTTTCCGTTTGGAAAACAAGAAGTTGGTAGATTCTCCACCGTGTTTCAGTGGGTATATATGATTATGATGGGGGCATCTTACAAGGGTATGAGAAATTTGGCTGCGAGTGGCGTAGTTTCGCAGCGGTTAGAACGCCGGACCCTCAATCGAGAGAACCCGGGTTCGAATCCTCTTGCTGCCGTTTCGAAGCTTTGACAATTTCGTTCATCCAACGTTGCCACAATTAACTCAGCTGTATAAACGAGTACCTGGCTACAGGCAGAGGTGGATATGTGAACGAATAGTTGTCGCGCAGTAATTGCAGAATGCCTTAATACTTCCAGTAGAAGTATTAAGGCATCCCACGTTGCCACAATTAACTCAGCTGTATAAACGAGTACCTGGCTACAGGCAGAGGTGGATATGTGAACGAATAGATGTCGCGCAGTAATTGCAGAATGCCTTAATACTTCCAGTAGAAGTCGAAACGGCGTTGGAACGAACAGGTCTGCCAGTGGTGAAGTGTAAAGAGCTTTGAGCAGTCCCGAAGACTGGATACCGCGCTACACCGCATATATGAATGTACCTTTAACAATTTCGTTGACACCAGCATCGGCTTTGATTAAACCGACGTCGTATTCAGTTCGGACGCTGTACACTGAAGCATGATGCTGTTTGTCTAAGCCATTACAACCAGCTAGTGGTTAACTAAAGCAAGACTACGTCATGCACTTTTCTGACAGGTGCCAAGCGAACACTAGAAGGCAAAGACGGTGGGTTATAAATGGTGCGATATATGTCAGACAAAGAACAGGGAAGCCAGATTTTGATGGAAAGACGACTGTCGTGATCTTATCTTGCGTGTATGATAAAGCATATGGCAGCACATTGAGTTCACGGCGCCTACTAGTAGAAGTCATTGTTTCTTGAGATAAAAGTCAGCCATATTCCTATTACTGACTGATGTTCATCTTGTTTCTTCCTCCATTCTCAGGTGACCAGTGGCAACACACCAAACGACAACGGAGCCGTCACAAGCAATGGCGGCAACACGTGGCATGAACGGGGTATCGTCGAAGAGCACGTTGAGGGTGAAGGTGGTTGGTTGTGACGGGATGGGCGAACTAGATCTTATCAAAGACATGTACATGTCCGTTGTCATCAAGGAGGTTACGATGTCTCCTGGTGAGTGTCGGTCATAAGTATGGTCCCTTAGCAAAACTCCTATATAATTCTACAACAATTATATAGAAATTCTATTGAAATCTATAGAAATCTACATAATAAAAAAATTATATAATGTTATCGAATACTACAGATTCTATTGGAATAGTTTATGTCTACTTCAATTTTCTATAGATTTTTACAATTTCGTAGAATTCTACACAGCGTAGCAGAGAATTGTATAGAATATAAACTACACATTTCATAGCTATGTCCGCAAAAATCCTATAAAATGTTCTAACACAAAATTCTACAGAATATTCAATAAAAATTCGATAGAATATTTTCTGAATTCTACACAGTTGTGTCCGCAAAAATGCTAGATGTAATAGTACGCTATATAGTAATCACTATGTTACTATTAACTCAAATTATATAATGAAAAAGTAGTGCTAATAAACATGGCTAACTTACTGACTTACTTATTTATTTCCTTACGTATCCTTTTTGCACAAGGATGCCACTTGATAAACCACTTAATAAACATTAAATACATTATCAACAACATAATTATTTCACAACTGCTACAGAGTGTATTGGTGGGATAATTATGACGACACCCATAACATTTAATACAACGTAGAAATAAATATAAAGCGGAACATGGTCTACACTAACTAAAACTAACATAAACGCAGTAGACGTTGAAGCAACTAAAGCCTAACTATTATATTATTGAAATTCTACGTAACATTGGCTCGGAACACAGTTTGTCAAGGTAAAGGTTATTTAAGATGATCAAGCAATTTCTTTGTCTTATCCCAAAGATTTTAATTTATCTGTAGAACTTTCGTCGCCTTGTCAAGATGGCTATATCAATACTAATGACGTTCTGGCAGGATGACGTCATCGTAGACGTCTGGAAGTTCGTAGTTCCTCTCATTTCGGTTGGTCGCTGCCTCTGTCTTCCGTATGTATATTCGGGTAGCCGTATTGATTCGGGGCCACAGGCCGATGACCAATAAGGCTACCCCAATGCCAGTGCGAAGGCATTACGAAAATGAACAGTTAATAACATATAGAAGCTCAATCAAGTTGCTGAATGTGTCGCCCACATCTCTTTCGCTAGATGGCAGTAATGTGTCTTTCGTGAAGAAGAAGTCATTCCTCCCGGAATGGAACTCGACTTTCGAAGCTGATGTTGATAGTGACCCGCTGATACAGGTTTGTTCGATATGGTCATTTTCGGTTTGTTCGATTTCTAAAAACTTTCTCAACGCACCGCTCTCTCTCTCTCTCTCTCTCTCTCTCTCTCTCTCTCTCTCTCTCTCTCTCTCTCTCTCTCTCTCTCTCTCTCTCTCTCTCTCTCTCTCTCTCTCTCTCTCTCTCTCTCTCTCTCTCTCTCCCTCCCCCTCTGTCTCTCTCTCTCTCTCCCTCCCCCTCTGTCTCTCTCTCTCTCTCTCTCGTCTCCCTTCTCTCCCTACCATATATCTCTCTTCTCTCTCCTCTCTTTCCTCTCTCTCCTCTCTTTCCTCTCTTTCCTCTCTCCTCTGTTTCCTATCTCCCCCCTCTCTCATATGTCATCACTCTCTATCTCCTCTCTCTCCTCTCTATACTCTCTCTCATCTGTCTCTCCTCTCTCTCTCTCCTCTCTCTCTCTCTCTCCTCTCTAATCTCTATCCTCTGTCTCCCCTGTCTCTTCTCTATCCTCTTTCTCCTCTTCCCCTCTCTCTTTCCTAACTCTTCTCTCTTTGTCCTCTGTCTCCCCTCTCCTCTCTCTCCTCGGTATCTTGTGTGATCTATCCTACACACACACACACACACACACACACACACACACACACACACACACACACACACACACACACACACACACACACACACACACACACACACACACACACACACACACACACACACACACACACACACACACACACACACACACACACACACACACACACACACACACACACACACACACACACATATATATATAATAAAATATATAGATATATATAGATATCTAGATATATATAGATATCTAGATATATATATATATATATATATATATATATATTATTTTCTCTTCGCTTTCCCCCTGCCCCATAATAATCCCTGCTGATCATGCGTTGATCAGCAGGGATTATTATTAGGTGAATAGCACCAACTAGTAAACAAACAATCAGTCGCCGGCCTGAATTTTAAGGGCAGGTTTGGGTTTTTATTAAACAAAACGAAGTATGTCGCTTTTATGAATTTCACGCACCAGGCAAGGTAATTGGTGGGTTGTGAAAGTTAAACGAAATTCTTAGGCGGCAAATTCAATGAGACAAATAATGAGTAGTATACGTGCATTTCTAGTGGCGTCGTTAATTTTTTTTCTATAAAATACCAGACGGTGGTAAACAGACATAATGATTGTGTCTACTGCCACTATTAATGTGTTGACATCGACGTTTCTGTCGGCTTCTGCTTTGATATGTCACGTGCCTTAACCACCTTCAAAACACCCAATAATACCCAAAGGGTAAACAGCCAAAAATACCCTTCAAAATATGCCGTAATAAAAAATATTATTTCTTATCAGGTTGCTTTCAAAATCATACTACCCGTATATCATGCTACCCGTATATCATGCTACCCGTATATCATGCTACCCGAAATATATAGCAGAGTTGTCCGTCGTGCGTGCGTGCGTGCGTGCGTGCGTGCGTGCGTGCGTGCGTGCGTGCGTGCGTGCGTGCGTGCGTGCGTGCGTGCGTGCATGTGTGACTGCGGACCGCTGGCGCAATAGGCATTATTTATGTTGTATATATGTGTCACTTTGATTAAGGAATCCATCCAATTTGCAGCTGACCTTAAGACAATGGAGCAGGTCGGTGCTCGCTGACCTCAATGTCAGCAGTCGAATGCTCGCTGACAAATGTGTCAATGATAGCGTCAAGCCGATATCAGTGAGTAGCACTCTCTATATTTAGAAATGACTAACATTTTTTAAGTTAACGTAATATTAAAAATATATTTACGCTACCAATGCAGCGATACCGTGCAAGTAATACTTGTTTTGCTTACTATCAAATGTTCTCGCTATATTGATTGCTTTTACGTGCCTTTTAGAAACATTTTCGATGTCTCGGACAAAGTGATTGTGTGTTGTTATTAGTGGGAGCGGTGGTCTAATGGTTAGAGCACTCGCCTGTCGATCGAGAGGACGGTGGTTCGATTCCACATCCGCCGTTTCGAAGCTTGAGCAATTTCGTTCACCCCACTTTGCCAGTGTCTTTCGGAAGAGACACTAAAAGCCGTTGGTCCAAATTCCTGTGTTAGCTCAAGATTGGGCTGTTTGGAGTATAACTACTTGAGACTTGAGACACATAAGATAAAGTCACACGCCAGAAAAGCCGGCTTAAAAATTACAATTCAAACTTCATTCCAGATTGTCATTCCCGCCCTCTATTGGGATGTCAGTAAAGGTCTTTAAATTGTGGTAGATCATGACACAGAATAGCCGAATATTGGCCGGGATCGAAACAAAAACAATTGCATATATAGACCATAATCCGCCCTTCTTCACCCAATTGTGGTATATTTTCAGTATTTAATACTCAATATTGTGTTTGCTATATGACGTCACCAATGAATTTCATGAAGTGTGTATGTTATATTTGTATTAATATAACAACATGGACGTATCTATGTGTGTGCGAATGCATGTGCTCGAGTGAAGTGATATGCTATCAGTAGAGAGAGTCAGCCAGTGTACCTCTATCGTTCGTTGTTGGTCGTCACAGCTGGAACTGAAGCCGAAAGGATCGCTACGCGTCGAGCTGCAACACGTAACAAAGCCAAAAGGTACTTTTACTCTGTTCTTTCTACCTCTCTCACCTCTCTCTCTCTCTCTCCTCCTTCTCTCTCTCTCTCTCTCTCTCCACTCTAATCTTTCTCCTCTCTTTCTCTTCTTTCTCTACACTAATTCCTCTCTCCCTACTCTCTCTCCTCTCTCGTCTCTCTTCACTGTCTCCTCTTTCTCATCTCCCCCAGTCTCTAGTCTCTCTCCACTCTTTCTCCTCTCTCTATTCCCTCTCTCTCTTATCTCTCCACACTCTCTTCTCTCTCCTCTCTCCCCTCTCTGCTGTCTCTCGTCTCTCCCCTCCTCACTCCCCTCTTTCTCCACCCTTGTCTCTCTCATATCTCTCGTCTCTCTCCCCTCTCTCTCTCCTCTCTTCTCTCTCTCACATATCTCTCCTCTATCTCAATTCTCTCCTCTCTTTCTCTCCTCAGTCTCCTCTCTCTCTCCTCTCTCCTCTATATCCTCTATCTACTCTATCTCCCCTCTCTCCTCTCTCTCTCTCTCCTCTTTCATATCTCTTTCCCTATCTCTCCCCTTTCCTTTTTCTCCGTTCCTTTTTCTCTCTCGTCTCTCGTCTCTCGTTTCTCTCGTCTCTGTCCTCTGTCTCTCCTCTCTCTCCTCTCTCCCCCTTATTCTCTCATCTCTCCTCTATCCTCTCCTCTCTCCCCACCCCTCTCTCCTCACTATCCCCTCTCTCATCTCTGTCCTCCCTTCCTCCTATCTCCTCTATCTCCCCTATCTCCTCTCTCCTCTGTTTCCTCTGCCTCATCTGTCTCCTCTCTCTTAATTCTCTCCTAATTCTCTCATCACTCTCTCCTCTTTCCTCTCTCTCCCCTCTCTCCTTTCTCGCCTCATTCTCTCCGCTCTCCTCTCTCTCCATTCTCTTATCTCTCTCCTTTCTCTCCTCTCTTTCTCTCCCCGTTCTCCCCTCTCTCCTAATTCTCTCCTCACTCTCTCCTCTTTCCCTATCTCTCCCCTACCCTCTTTCTCCATTCTCTTCTCTCTCTATCCTCTCTCTCTCCTCTCTCCTCTCTCCTCTCTCCTCTCTCGTCTCTCTCGTCTCTCTCCCCTCTCTCGTCTCTCCCCTCTCTCTCCTCTCTCCCTTTCTCCCCTCTTTCCTCTCTCCTCTGTCTCCTCTCTCATAATTCTCTCCTCACTCACTCCTCTTTCCTCTCTCTCCCCTCTCTCCTTTCTCGCCTCATTCTATCTGCTCTCCTCTCTCTCCATTATATTATCTCTCTCCTCTCTCACATTTCTCTCCTCTCTCCCAATTCTCTCCTCACTCTTTCCTCATTCCTCTCTCTCCCCTCTCTCCTTTCTAGCCTCATTCTCTCCCCTCTTTCTCCATTCTCGTCTCTCTCTCCTCTCTCTCCTCTATCCCCCTTTTTCTCTCCTCTCTCCTCTATCCTCTCCTCTCTCCGCACCCCTCTCTCCTCACTCTCTTCTCTCTACTCTCTCCCCTCCCTTCCTCCTCTCTCCTCTCTCTCCCTCTCTCCTCTCTCCTCTGTCTCCTCTGTCTCTTATGTCTCCTCTCTCTGATAATTCTCTCCTCACTCTCTTCTCTTTCCCCTCTCTGCTTTCTCGTCTCATTCGATCCGATCTCCTCTCTCTCCATTATCTTATCTCTCTCCTTCCTCTCTTCATTTAAATATAGAGCCAATTTTTTTTTTTATAGTTACAAAGTTAACTACAAAGTTTAAATTGTAATGCATATTCATAATCTTGACGTTTGAATAGTTTTTTTTAACCAATTCTACTACCTGTATAAGGACATTCTAAACACTGTTCACACGCACGCACGCATGCATGCACGATAGAGATCTCCTTTCTCTCATCTCTCCTAATTCTCTCCTCACTCTCTCCTATTTACTCTCTCCATCTCTCCTCTCTCTCCCCTATCTCTCTCCTCTCTACTATATCCTCTATTCTCTCTCTCTCCTCACTTTCCCCTCTTTCTTCTCTCCCCCCTCCTCTCTCCCCTACCTCCTCTGCCTCCTCTCTCTCCTCTCTCCTCACTCTCTCTTCTCTCCTCTCTGTCCATTCTCGTATCTCTCTCTCATCTCTCCTCCCTCTCTCTCTCCTTTCTCTCCCCTCGCTCCTCTCTCCCTCTCCCCTCTACATCTTTTCTCCTCTCCTTCCTCTCTCCTCTCTCTCATCTCAATCATCTCTCTTAGTTTTCTCCCAATTCTCTCCTCACTCACTAATGTTTCCTCTCTCTGCCCTCTCTCCCTCCTCTCTCTCTCTCTCTCTCTCTCTCTCCTCTCTCTTGCTATTTTATATCTCTCTTTTTCTCTCTCAAGAAATGTAACAGCAACAGTAACAACAACAACAATAAAAGCAAAAGCAAAACCAATAACAACAGCAGCATAATTGCACAATAACACAAAACACACAAAGATCTAAATGCCTAAAACATTGAGCCAAGATTGTTGTATGACGTCGTGATGATGGATGCTTCAGAGAAGCCGAAAGAGGCCGGACGAAAAGTGGCTGTTATCAAACGAAAGGTGGCTGGACACACGCTGCATCCTTGTTACAGCCGGCTGGGGAACACCTGCGCCGTCTGTTCTGACAAAATCTGGTGAATGTAGTCATCACATCAACTTTGTCGTAGTCGTAATGGCTGTCTTAGTCATTATTATTATTGTAATCGTCGTAGTTTTTCTCTAGTAGTCATTATCACAATTGTTGTCATTGTTAGATCAGATAACAACAACAGCATCAACAACAAAACAAAAACAATAATATAAACAACAACAAGATGCGAACACTGTGGCGTATTGGGGAGGGAGGGGGGCATTGGGCCAAGGCCCCCTTTGCCTTTGGGATTTGAATTTGTCCGTGAATAACCTATTGCGCCACTACATGGTAGCATAACAAACTAATGGGTGACTATCGGACCGTTAATTGTAACTCCAGAAATGGTACCTACGAAAATAAAGGCAACAAAGGATAATAAATCACCGGGAGTGGATGGGATTCCTCCAAAACTACTAATAGAAACAGTAGAACAAATCAGTATACCACTTGCAAGAGTCTTCAATTTGTCATTAAAAGAGGGAGTTGTTCCTTTTGAATGGAAAGAAGCAAACATCATACCATTATTTAAAAAGGGTTCGAGAAATAAGTAAGAGAATTACGACAATATAACCAGTCACGTTCTGGAATTTGCAGATGACCCAAAAGTGTTTAGAAAGGTTAGCACTGATGGTGATAAACAACATTTACAAAACGATCTAGACAGATTAGTGAAATGGTCTGAGAAATGGTCAGATGTTGTTCGATTTTGGGAAATGTAAATGCCTACATACAGGACATGGGAACTTGGATGTAAACTATAAAATGGGAGATATTGTGCTGCGTACTACTGTAAAAGAAAAGGACTTAGGAATAAAAATAAGTGCTGATATGAAAGTTTCAGAGTAGTGTGATATTGCAGTTTCAAAGGGTAATCAAATTCTTGGGTTGATTAGGAGAAACAAGGAAAAAGCTAAGTATACCTCTGTATAAAGCAGTTAGACCTCATTTTGAATACTGTATACAAGCGTGGAAACCATATCGTAAGAAGGATATAGATATGCTTGAACGCATGTTGTATTGTGGTCCACCCCTCCTTGTACACGTACACACCCATTGCATGCATATTAGTATGGTCCACCCCTCCTTGTACACGTACACACCCATTGCATGCATATTAGTATGGTCCACCCATTGCATGCAGATGATTGTGGTCCACCCCTCCTTGTACACGTACATACCCATTGCATGCAGATTATTGTGGTCTTCCCCTCCTTGTACACGTACACACCCATTGCATGCATATTAGTGTGGTCCACCCCTCCTTGTACACGTACACACCCATTGCATGCATATTAGTGTGGTCCACCCCTCCTTGTACACGTACACACCCATTGCATGCATATTAGTGTGGTCCACCCCTCCTTGTACACGTACACACCCATTGCATGCATATTAGTGTGGTCCACCCCTCCTTGTACACGTACACACCCATTGCATGCATATTAGTGTGGTCCACCCCTCCTTGTACACGTACACACCCATTGCATGCATATTAGTGTGGTCCACCCCTCCTTGTACACGTACACACCCATTGCATGCAGATTATTGTGGTCCTCCCCTCCTTGTACACGTACACACCCATTGCATGCAGATTATTGTGGTCCACCCCTCCTTGTACACGTACATATCCATTGCATGCAGATTATTGAACGGATTCGGATGACTGTCATTTGGAAATTTTTAAAACTGCGTAAATTGTTTTTATAACGATTTTATAACGTTGTTTTTTTTGCATATTTTAGGGGCCTTACCAAGAAAGCATTCAGATGTAAAGGTCAGTGATATTGGTGTGTGTGTGTGTGTGTGTGTGTGTGTGTGTGTGTGTGCGTGCGTGCGTGCGTGCGTGCGTGCGTGCGTGCGTGCGTGCGTGCGTGCGTGCGTGCGTGCGTGCGTGCGTGCGTGTGAACAGTGTTTAGAATGTCGTTATACAGGTAGTAGAGTTGGTTAAAAAACTATTCAAACGTCAAAATTATAAATATGCATTAAAATTTAAACTTTGTAGTTAACTTTTTAACTATAAAAAGAATAACTTGCTTTATATTTAAATGTTGAAATCATAGTATTTACAATGTAGTAGAGTTGGTTAAAAAAGCTATTCAACGTCAAAATTATGAATAAGCATTACATTTTAAACTTTATAGTTAACTTCTTAACTTTAAACGGAATAATTGGCTCTATATTTAAATGTTGAAATCATTGTGTTTGCTAATTTATCAAATTACAATTCAGTTAGACATGGTAACAATTATTGTTTATTTAAACATCGCACCAGCCACCCATACGTCCGGATTTTCTAACAAGGCAAGATTGAACAAGATTTGCCATCGAAAGCAAAATCCCCAAATGACAAATGGACAAAGAAAACATTGGCTTGTTGACAATCCAACGATAAACCATCTATGTGTAACCCACCCTATGATATATTTGTCAATTAATCATTACACAATAAATAATCAGGTCAGATTTCATAATCGAGAGGCGTTGTGGACTTCATACATCAATGAACTTTATGAAGGTCACCTGGGATGTTGCGTGCATGGGTTGAAAGTAGCGAATCCTTATGCCACATTTACCAAGATAACTCACAGCTGAGGAAAAAGATCAAAGGTCAAACAGATGAAGGGAACATGAAGAAACTCATCACACTTTTAGAAACAGACGTGTTCATAGAATTCGTGAAGTCCAAACGCAAAATGTTATGTTCTGGTAGAGTTACATGCGGATGGTCCAGAGTCTTCCCTTAATCACCAAGGAAGATGGAAATTGGGAGCTCCATTTGTATGCATTTCTGTCAATGCTCCCACTTTTTATGAGATGTAACCATATAAATAATTATTATTCATGCTGGGGAGCAATTTATGCGCACGAAATGCACCAACTCCTAGCTCAAGTCCAACAGGTATTCGTGGTGAAGAGGACAGCCCTTCAGTTTAACCAAGTTGACGTCGACCAAAGCCAAACATGACTTAATGGGAAAGGAAAGAAGGGAGGTGGCAATATTGGCACCAATCACCATGACTTCCATAGCCTTGAGCTGGGGGACCTCGTCATATAACCTAATAAGGTCACACATGTCATGTAAACCAGACAACTGTACAATCTGCCTAGATGAAGAGCCAGTCCACAGCGAATCCACAAAGGGAAGAGAGATTACGGACCGCCAGGATGAAGACAACTTGATGACAACATTACTCTATTTAAACATCTTTTCCAAACCTTGCGAAATATTGCGACAAGATACACCGTGCTGAATATCATATGAAGCATATCAAAGAGAAAGAGCAGGATGAATTGAACACAGTTGTTGAACAACGGCTTTCCCCGTGTGCACAAGAACAAATCACTGACAGTTGTTTCTTTGTATGATACAGAGAGAAAGCACTCAAAATCAGAGAAAGTGAGGATCCTGAAGGCAGACCGGTCTATTTTGCAGCGGCTGATAATTGCCTATGAGGATGGACGAATAGTCAACCTAGATGGAATCATTTGTAATGAGCTCTTGTCCATTCCCATTGCTTTGACAGAAATTAATGGCGATCTACGCATAGGATCTAATTCTCTCCGAAGTGCTAACAGCCGAATTATCTTGCCCAGCAACACTCAGTTGAACTCAGTTACGATGCAAACATCATAATTGATGGACACACATTGATGATTGCTATTGTGAAACCAGAAGGAATTTTGACATTTGGAGATTTATCTGACTTATTTGGAAGTACCGTCCTTTCGTGCATTTGACCGCATGGGCATGCATTTGACAGATGCTACAAAGTCTCCATCAAGTCGGGAACACGAACGAAGTGTGCCAAGGGCGCCAGGCAATCCGGAAGGTCATTGAAAATATCGATGTATATTTGCCATCTGGCTGGAATAAGTTCCTGTCCAGTGGCGTATCTCTGATCTCGAGGTGGGCAAGGGGCAAGCTTAATCACCCATTAGTTTACTATGCTACCATGCAGCGACGCAACGGAAAATACGGGGAAAATTAAGTCAAGAGGAGCATTACCCCGTGGCCTCTCCCTAAATACTGTTCCTCGCACTGGGAGAAAACAAGGCAGATTTGACAAGATTCTTACCGGAGCAGATTGTTGGACAATAACATCATGTTAAAACCACCATAGTAGCCAGTGAGTTCAACAAAGAGGAAAGAGTGGAATCCAATCCAAATGTGGACATATCCAAGATTGAAGAACGGCATAAAGAGGATAATCCTTCACTGCCGTCAGAATCTAGCTGACGATGTAGTGGTTCAGGCTCGTGGTACCGATATACTGGTTCTCCTCCGTCTCGCTCACTATCAACGGATGCATTGCACACACTTTGGCATATGGCTATTCACACTTTCGCAGGTTACCCGATCTAACGATCAACATCAACATCATTTTAACAAAAGAACACACTTTTTATTAAATCAATTGCGCATGTTATTAAGACTATTCACATAACACATATTTGAACATCAATGAACCAACTCCATAGGATTTATTATCATTAATTGTTTTTATTTTCTTGGCTACTATTTCCGGAGTTACGATTAACTGCCCAAATAGTCTGATTTAACATCTGATATGGGTAATGAACTAATGACCTTAAAACGATAAACTAAAATACCCATTTAGGTCCCCCGCGGCTAACCAGCGGACGTAGGTAACCTTACGGGTTCGTTTGCGATCTTAAGGATTTATGTTACAACCCAACGGGTCATGTATTTCACATTATCAACTACAGTGGTAATTCAATGTGTGAGGTAAAACAATGTATACTTCATTCTCCCCCCGGTTGGTTCTAGTGAATAACTGTGCTTCACGTTTTCGTGTTGCTTGTAATTTTTGCGTTTCATCTAACATCCTTACCATGTGCAGCTTGCAGCCTTATCTGTCACAAAAAGTGCGTGGAGGGATTGCAGAATACGTGCAGCGGCACCAAGAAGAAACATGGTGTGACACCAGCACCGAATTGGGAGTGGGCACGGGCTATTGTGGACATAGCAGGCGCTCCGGTAGGTGGCATGACTGTAACTGGATATCGCTTTTCCATATAATACAAGTGCCTTGCACAAAACACAGCAGACATTAATCAGAAAAGGTTTATTCCATAAACAATGTGTTCGGTCAACCATTTAGGGTTAGATATGGTGTTTGTGGTATGGTTTCGAGCGTTTCAAATAGCTCTGGGGCTTGGTTAGTAGGCACCGGGGGGAGGAGGAGGAAGAGGGGGTCTGAACTGGTGCACTACGTCGGGTGTCCCTTGCTGGAAAAAAACATGGCTCCTACGAGAGCGACTTTTAGTCTTAATAGGAATCTCCCAAATCCAACACTTTCCAGATGCTAACAGAACACTAGTACGATCAAAACACAATGTGTCTTACAGACATATACAAAAGATGGACATTGATGCCTTCAAGGCTGATGTTCTTAAAACCGATCTTATCGGGGATACAAAGGGATACCTGTCCGACTTGTGTAAACAATACTATGATGTTCTCAAGGCTTTTTTTTATAAATATTCCCCGATAACTACAAAATCTGTGTCATAAAAACCACCGGTCCATGGATTTTACAATCTAAAAGGCGTCGTCGTTATCTTGAACGAGTGTGACGCAAATCACGTTTCCCTTTGGATAGGTTACGTTATTCAAAACAGTGTCACTACGGCAACATATAAATGGCTAAAGAACTCACTCCTTGTTAGTGTTAAAACTGTAGGAAATATAACAACATTTCACCTAAAAACCAAAAACCCACCTGTTTAAATTGGCTTATCTTCCACAGCGCCCAAGCATACCGATCCAACTGTTTACAATTGGAACAGCTTATCTATTATCTTAACCCCTTTTGTTTTGGTCCGCTGCCGAGCTTGGGTCTCCCGAGGATTCTAGCGCAATAGAAGCATTTTATATATTATTATTAAATCCTGTTAAAAAACATAGCGTCAACGCTAACAATTGTACGCAACAACGAAAACATAATATTGTTCCGATTTACGTAATCTACGTCAAACGTCCACATGGGTTCCTTCATAATACGCGTACCCCTTCGGGGAAATTTATATTTGTACAACGCACTGGGAAGGCTACTAAATTCTAAAGAAACTAACGGAGATATGAAGGAACAGACAGACGGAGTCACAAACTACTTCATAGTATCGACGGAAGAATGCGCGTTATTTCAGCGGTCACTTCCTCTCAAGACTTTGTTGTGGAATTTTAACACAGTTGTTTTCTCACGAAACACCACATTTTAGCCCATAATCTCGGTTGCTTGAATAATTGCTTTGGCATATTTTGGTTTTTATCTTTGGCTTTCTCTATTTGTTTATGGAACATTGGGGTGTCCTGTATGTCTATTGTGTTTTTGGGGGTCACGTAGTTTGGTGACGATATTGTTTTGCAGAGTACAGCGACGTCACAAACATCACAGACGCCTTCAAAACCAACGACCAGTTGTACACTTGACGACTTCGTACTGCTTAAAGTCATCGGAAAGGGCGCTTTTGGAAAGGTAAGACACATTATGAATACGAGACAGCATTCATGTGCAGACCATTAAAGTATGACCTCACAGCATATGTTCTGCTGAGTGTGTTTGTGTTTGTGTGTGTGTGTGTGTGTGTGCGTGCGTGCGTGCGTGCGTGCGTGCGTGCGTGCGTGCGTGCGTGCGTGCGTGCGTGTGTGTGTGGGGGGGTGTGCGTGTGCGTGTGCGTGTGTGTGCTTTTCAAGGTAATGTACAAAGATTTTCATTGGCTAACTGATAATGAATTTCGTATAATTAAAATGCCAGATTTCTCTGAATGTTTCGATCTCAGCTTTCTTGTTAATACAAATTTTTTTGACTCTTGGGTGCCTCAAGCAACGGCTATCTGACACAGGTGGCTTACAAGTAGATATGGTATCTCAGTAAGACAACGGCTTCATTGTCAATATGCCATATGCAGCTCTATGGCAATGTTGTCAAATATGGTAAAACGTTGTTAAATTATGTTTCTTAGGGGTCGTCATATGAGTTTTTATAGTCCAAAAAAACGCATAGGATTACGTATTGGTGGAAGGTGGTTTGGTCATTACGTATTTGTGGAAGGTGGTTTGGTCGCTACGTATTTGTGGGAGGTGGTTTGGTCATTACGTATTGGTGGGAGGTAGTTTGGTCGTCCCACGTTTTGGGGACCAGCGAATCTCAGCAGCAGTGGCGCCACCTAAAGAGTGACATAGATTTTAATTCGTACTGACGTTTGTGCAATTTTTTTACAATGCGAATACACTATTATTGGCATTTCTGCATTACTTTCGCATTTCTGGTGCGTCTTGTTTTTTATATAATATTTCTGGGGGGTTGGGGTGGTCGGAACAAATACTAAACACTATGCGTTTTTTAGACTTTGAAATATTATGCGCTGACCCCTTACTCTGTATGAGCGTATGGTTGATTGACCTGGTAGCCATAAAGATGACTGTATACAGGTAATGCTGGCAGAGTTACGGGACAGCGGACAGTATTTCGCCATCAAGGCGCTGAAGAAGGATGTCGTATTGGAAGGCGACAATCTGAATTGCACCATCGTCGAACGTCGCGTGCTTCAAATCGGCGGTCAACATCCACATTTAACACACCTACATGCAACGTTCCAATCAAAGGTAAAGTATGAAAACCTGTTTCTCCTCCATGTCTCCACCGTGTCTCCTCCGTGTCTCCTCCGTGTCTCCACCGTGTCTACTCCGTGTCTCCTCCGTGTCTCCTCCGTGTCTCCACCGTGTCTCCTCCGTGTCTCTTCCATGTCTCCTCCGTGTCTCCACCGTGTCTCCTCCGTGTCTCCTCCGTGTCTCCTCCGTGTCTCTTCCATGTCTCCTCTGTGTCTTCTCCGTGGCTTAAAGCAACATTTTGATTAGACCGTGACACACTTTACTAATGCACCAAATGTTGCACACATGTTGCTTAGGTCCTTAGCAAACTTTGTGGATCAGGTCAAGGTCAGGTGAAGGTGGCGCCATCTTGACTTTTTTCATTGCCGTAACAGTGTAATAATATCGGTGTCTCCGCTTTCTTAACTGCCCTTTGTACATTGCCCGACGACTGGTGTATTTTCATTGACGGACGCACTGCACGGTTCCTCACCAGATCATATGTTGTCTTCCACCGCAGAGTCATCTGTTCTACGTAATGGAATGCCTCAACGGAGGCGACTTGATGCAGCACATCGAGATGTCGGACAAATTTGACGAGGAACGTACTCGTTTCTACGCGGCTGAGATCCTGTGTGGCCTGCAGTACCTTCACGGCCGAGGGGTCGTCTACAGGTCGGTGTGTGTGTGGTACAGCCTGAAACGCCGGTCTGGTCTGACCCCTGTATTATACAGGGGTGAGACCACAATTCCCCTTCTCTCTACATTCGTAGTGTGAAACTGAAACGCAGACAGAAGTGTAACGGTGGTCTGACCAGTTACACTTTTGCGTGCGTTTCAGTTTCAGCACAACGAATGCAGAGCCTTAAAATTAGCAAGTTAGCCGACGTCGGTATTCAGTCAGCGATGTTGATATGTTTGAAATGTCGGATCTTTCGCAGTGAGATTTTTTATGAGTTTCTAATATATATATGTTTACTATGCATATATGTAATATTCAGCCTTTATGGCTACAAAGTGGAATGAACTTTGTTATTCATTAGTAGGGATTTTGATGGTATTTGGAGGTATTTGATTTTGACCAAAGTTGTTCAGCACATTGATAGCGTAGTGCCAGTGGATGTTACGACGACTTTAGAAGTTTGATGGACAAGCATTTTTACAATAACGCAATACGTTAACGTGGCCACCAACGGGAAAATCAACAGTAGTCTGACCCCTTTAGTTCAGTGAACTTAGAGAAGTTCAATATCATTGCGCTGTGGTCGTCGTGCTAAACATCACGAAATATTCACCTTTGTGAATTTATGTTGGCTCTATTCTCTTTACTTCTATCTAAATCATGTGTGTTTGATAAATGATTATTTCGAGATAACCCTTAGCAACAAATCTAAGGATTTGTTAATAAAATATTATGTAGAATAGTATAGAATATATAGTCTCTATTGTTTTCTATTCAGTAGTCAGCAATGCACTGTAGAATTCTATAAAATGCTATTCAAATTTATAAAATTGAAGTAGACAGAATTCTAAAAAAAAAATTATTTCTATAAAACGCCTTGCTAACGGAATACAAAAACATTACCGAGCTATGACATTGTCATAACCCGCCTGTCGTTTGTAGGGATTTGAAGCTAGAAAACGTGCTGCTCGATAGAAAAGGACACGCCAAGATCGCAGATTTCGGTATGTGTCATGAGAACATCACAGGCCAGAAGCGGACAACGACATTCTGCGGAACACCGGAGTACATCGCGCCAGAGGTACGAACTGTTGGTCGCAAACTTTCGTCGTCGTCTCTGACATTAGCAACCATCGCTGAGAAGGACCGTACAACGATTACTGAACATTCGTCAGGATAGTTCGTTTTCAAATCAGATAGCTTTCATTTTACACATCCAAGGTGTGTTTAACTTACGTCATTCAGCGTCATCGGTACTGATGAAGTCGACGTGATACGTTGATGAAAGCCTCTACCAGGTAAATTAAACACACCTTGTATATGAAAAATGAAAGTTATCTTATTTGGACAGTACAACGATTTTCACCACCACTACCAGCTACTCTGGCTTCCTGTTACTTGTCGAATCAAATTTAAACATTCTACTCGTACATGTCGTGCTTTATCTACACAACAATCACAATACTTGGCTAATCTCCTGCATCTTTGAAATATTTTCACCACCACTACCAGCTACTCTGGCTTCCTGTTACTTGTCGAATCAAATTTAAACATTCTACTCGTACATGTCGTGCTCTATCTACACAACAATCACAATACTTGGCTAATCTCCTGCTTCTTTGAAATATTTTCACCACCACTACCAGCTACTCTGGTTTCCTGTTACTTGTCGAATCAAATTTAAACATTCTACTCGTACATGTCGTGCTT